>VZSC01007202.1:661873-677269 GCA_013398225.1 Steatornis caripensis
TGTTCTCCACGACTTTTCAAAGATGATAGAGAGTGGCCTAGCAATTACCTCCACCAGCTCCCTCAGCACTCGTGGGTGCATCCCATCGGGACCCATCAATGTGTGGGTGTTCAGTTTGCCTAGCTGCTCTCTAACCCAATCCTCATTGACCAAGGGCAAGTCTTCATTTTTCCGTGCTTCCTCTCTTATCTCCAGAGCAATTCCAAGCAATAAATTTAAAAACATGCATAAATTTAGTCAAAGTCTTTAGTCCATTTATGTCCAGTATCAAGACTCAAGCTCAAATTTAAGAAATGTCAATGCATTTACTCGCTAAGGACTTAAAGTTCATGGCAATATTCACTCTCCCGCACAACCTTTTCTTGCACAAAGACGTTAGAAAACACACAAAAAAGGAAATGTGGTCATATTACTTGACGCCCATCACTTTGTTTGGATTCTCTTCCAGTTTTGGAGGAAAATATTCAGAATCAGATCAGCTTTGCTCTGCGCCATTTTGCCTGTCTTACTGAACACATAACAAAAAGACAGTGTTCTTAAATCAACCATTGCTTTATCTTTGTTTTCAGTAAGTTGTGACAATAGAACCACAATCCTCTTCTAAAGACTGCTGCTCTGACAGCAACCTCTGTCACTCTCATAAACCTTAATATCTGCAGCGTCATACTTTACTTTTAAGGTTTCTTGGTAAAGACAGTTTGACAGTCATTCTCCTCTTCTTGCCAGAATCCCTATATCATTCTGGACTGTCGTGTGAAATACATGAATCACTGCAAATTAAGGTAAAACTACAGTTTGTGCTAGAGTTACAGATTCAGAGAAAAGGGATCTGTCCTGTCTTATAGGATGTGTATCAAATAACAAAAACATGTGCAATTTAACTTAATTGGCAGAAAAAGAAGAGCAGGCTTCCAGACTGAAACAGCTTGTACACAACGAGCTTATCCTACCAACAAAAAGGGGGTTCTTGGACTAGAGCTGACAGCACGCTTAGGAGCACAGCATTCCTCGATAAAGAATAAAACAGGTATTTGCATGGGAACCTGCAATTAGAAGCAAAGCCTGTATGGGAAATAATTTCATATGTAGAAATTGTTCCATAATCACTCTGTTTGAACTGTCTTTACCAACGCCGCATTTTAATTTCCTGGATGTCACCACTTACATCACACTTTCAAAAGAGAGTCCTCCAACTATCATCTAAAGTATTTAATTCTTGCTTGGGATCTTTATTGTGAATTTTTTTATTATAAAATTCCTGTACTAAACCAACTACCTTTAAAATAAAGGATACTGTTTAAATTCAAAAACAGCTTTTTTTTTCATATAAGTCCCATTTAAATTGCTTCACTATCTCTCAGTAATCAAATATTAAATGTAACAGAACAGCAACATAATTCTCTGTGAGAGTAAAATTTAGCAGAATCAATCCACAATAAGAAAATAGGATCTCATAAGCGCCATGGGTCCATTATAATTATTATTCTTAATTAAAGTATTCCAGATACACATTAATTTTCTTTGCTCACTACTTTTATTGGTTGACTTGTCTTGAAATGGGAATTGTGAGCACTTTGAAAAATGGGTTGAAAGACTGTTGTTTCACAACAGATTGAGTAGTTACTTCTCCACCCTCTGCCAAAATGCATTTTAGTAAGTTATCACAACTAAACTCCCCCACGACTCACCACAGATAACCTCTGCCTCTTAAAGCAACATAAAACTAGGGAGATATTTTCTCTGCACCTCCATCAATGAAAGCACAGAAATCTCACCAAAGGTTTATATAGGTCTGAAGAACTGGCCACATGCTGGATCTTGAATTCGAAAAGCATTTTCAAATTTGATGTTATTTTAAAATTAGCAATCTTTACTCGTGTCTCCAAAAAGAAGAGAAAAATCCTTTAATTGTGCTTTCTAACTAGATACCAAATTAAAAAATCTGAAAGATAAACAAAAGTCAGATAAAGTAAAATAAAAACTCTTTAATGGGATCAATAAAAGGTTTACAAATTTAGTTCAAATTTCAACTATTTTATAGAAGCATTTTACAGTTTCTTACTCTGCCTGAGTCTGGTTAAAAAAAAAATCTAAATACAACAAGAAGGGTGGCTTCACAAGCCTACTGGTGTGACCTAGTTTTTCAAGGTCATTTACAGTTTCAGGAAATCAATGAAATTGAAAGAAATATCTAGATTATTTGATGCTTACATGAGCTGAGCTTCTAAAATCTTTCTGACAAAGTGACTCACAACTGGTCTGATCTCACAGGTTCCTGAGAAGACTACCTTGAAAATTACACTGCTATTTAACTTTCTTTTACAGTTAAGTAGTATTATACACACAAGCAATTATCCTGGAAGCACAAAAAAGATCTTAGACCATCTCTTATAGCTGATCTTCAACCTCCTTGTGAGATGAAGGAGGGCAAACAACTGAGATCAACCAAACAAAGTCTCTCAGGAACATTCCTGCCTAGAGGAAACGAAAAACATGCAATAATGTGATGAGCTGGGGAAAAAATTATTCCATATTAAAGATCTCACAAAAAGACAGTTATTATTTCAGCCAATTGCTGCTACCATAGAGTCAAAAGAAGCTGTTGGATGAAAGAAAATGTCATTAAATTATTCATATTTTTCTTCTCAAACCAAATGCAGAAGCTTCTTGTCCACTGCATTGCCGAAGACGTTATTCATAGATTCTCCAAATCTTTAATCCTCTTCCTGGAATTCCTGAACATATAAAAAAAGATCTTTAAAAACCTGTTAACATACCATCAACTGAAAAATCGGTATCACATGGTGAATTGGGTCAATTGCAAGAGACATGACCAGCACCTTCTTCCAAATTACTCTACAAAACCTGTGGCTGGGGGAAGCAAAACCTCCTCATCCACACTCAAGACAACAGAAAAACAGGAGAAAAGTTTCATTCACTAATGCCTTGCACTATCACTTCTACTCAAACAGGACAATCATTCTTTGAAACCCTGAAAAATAATGAAGATTTTTCTTTCCTAATGACTTGGAAGGTAAAGTACGTGTATGTTGAGTTCATTTTGTTGCCAGAACTTGGATGTTGTAACACCGAGAGGTCACACAGACACCTTGACAGAACAGAACTGACAGGTTTGTTAACTGTCGACAAAGACACAGTACTAATATCTTTTCAGTTATAACAACATTTTAATGATTTGAGGCGTCAGTCTCCATTCCCCATGTGCATACCATAAAGAACACTAATGAAATGTTGCAAGTAGAATTCAGGCAGTTGCTTCTACTCCCATCAAGGACAGAAATCTCTGCTGACTTCAGTGCAAACAGAATCAGGCCCCTCATGTGTGTATTAAATAAAGCAGATACTTCTGTCTCAATCTTTTCTGAACACATGCTTTTGATGCCACAAAGGAGATAAGACAATCTGATAAAAGTAATAGATGAAAGTGTACTATTATCTATACTATCTCCATTAGAAGATATAAAAAACTCTGTAGTGTCTGTATGTATTACCATAAGCTATAGTGAAAGTTGACCTGGTTTCTAGAGGACAGTTTTTAAAGTATGATGCTGCAGCAAATTTTGATGACATACTTTTCTACCACATTTCTCATGCCACTGAAGATTACATATGCCTGCAAAACACTATATAAATAAAAACCCAGAATTTTATCCTATCCCTTGGCCACTTCAATATTGTTTCCTATATAAACATGAATCCCTAAGACTTTTCCTCGGAATTTTTTTAAAAGACAGACATTATTATTATCCTCATTGTCACCACCAACAAGAATTACAACTTTTTAATTGCACGTTCTCTTTCCTCCCTCTCAGGAGGCTCCAATACAGAATCCCTCTACAACACACTTTAAAAGCACTGGTATTTCAAGTTAGATTCGTCTACGATCAGAAGCAAATTCTCATAGTACCAGGGTGTAAACCAGTAAAAACTCCACAGAAGCCAGCACAACTTCCCCAGTGAAGGACTATCCTTGTTCAGCAGGTCACAAATCCACAAAGAGCAAGAGAAGGGTGGGTTTTGCACACCCAGAAGGCCTTTCTGGAGAAAAGATGTAGGCTGTTCTCATTCAGATGGTGCCCTAGGAGAGGCACAGGGTAAGCCTAGTACAATCAGGTGACACCATTTCCAAGGCCCAGAACTCTACCAAATTATAATTTAACACGTTTGGAACTACACTGGAGTAGTACTATAAGACCTCAGCTAGGCATGTGTGATGTGCTCTGGAGAGTTTAAACTCCATAGGGAAGGGCTTATCCAACGCGGGAAAGGAATGTTATTGACTCTACAAACAGGGAATCGAGTCAGAAAGGATTTTGGCAGTAAGCTACTGGATGATTACCCTGTTCGAAGGAATCTCAGGCCAACTGGATCCTAAAATAACACTTTTTCTTGCCAAACATCTCCTAGTCTCTGGCCTGCATCAATTACTGGAAGACACATCATAATACTCAACAGTGCTGGTGTTAGCAAAGTTATTTTTCCTGAAACTGAGACCATCACGAATTCAACACATAACTCAAGGGAAAGACAGTTAGGGGGAAAAGGTAAGAGAAAAAAAATGCAAAGATGCCTTTGATTCCTCCCCTCTTTGCACAATGAGCCAGATTCTCAGCTAATGCATAGCCTCATTTTTCCATTCATACCTACTGAGCTCTGATACTCTGTACAACTGGTGTGTTCAACACCAGGGCTAAGGATAAACCTGTAGACTCAGCCTCAGTACGTTACAGACCCATACAAGCACATAATGTGGTGAAAGGTCATAGAGCTGCCCACATTTCTACCGTTTGTCCAACCATACCACTACTTCCTCCACCCATGAGCTAAGATTTGCTCCAGTGTCTTCGTTTAGCCAGCTGTTCTATCACCCGATGACCCCTCCCCACCTGGGAAGGGGAATCAGGAAAAGGAAAGGAGACCCGTGGGTTGAAATAGAAACAGATTTAATAAAATAACAATAACAAACTAATATAAATTCCAGTACTAACATAAAATACAGAAAATTATACTCAGCCCACGTAGTGGCCACAAGCTGCGCGCTCCCAGCAGTGAGCGCCAGATGCCGAACGCTGCAAGCACCACAGCCCCAGCGACAGCGCGACAGTCAGCACACAGGGGAAAGCGGCCTCGGGAGGAGAAGGACGGGCGAGAACCTCCGGGGACAGCCGCCACTGAGGAAAGAGACCTGTCCCCAGCAAACTTTCCAATTTTTAGTGAAGGTGACGCTTCTGGTATAGAAGACTGCTGTTGGGCAGTCTGAGTCAGCTGTCCTGGCTTTTCCTTCTCTGAGCTTTTGCACCTGGCTTACTCAAAACTGCTAGAGATCTTGATCAATATGGAAACCCACGTACCATGGCCGGCCACGAACTAAAACAAAGTGTCTTATCAACTCCATTCCCACCAAATCGCGTGCTGCAGTCATCTCAAAAATGCAGCTTTCCCAAATAGAAAATTGATTCTATCCCAGTGAAACCAGGACATCAAATCACCAAGTTAGCTGTCAGGCTTAATGGCTGAGTGCTTTGTACAGAGCTCAGTTAAATCTAGAAGTGTACACACGAATTCTGACCTCTGGTGAGAAAAAGGAATGTATATTGGTGTCCCTTTTAGCTTTTACTGGTTTCCCACCAAATCTCTTAATACTTTTTCTGACTTACTCCAAATTTTCAGCTTTTGAATAACTACATTTGCAGCTCTGCTAATTTTGCTGCTCTGGGAACACTGCAAAATTTGGCTGCCACAACTGTGGTTCTTTTGTGTTCAAAACTGCATCACTTATGTATTTAAAAATACATATGATATTTATAAAGTCTACTCAAAACATTACCAAATTGTCCCATTTTCATGTTTTCATGACAATTTATATGTTTTCCATATGGGCAAGTGCTGACAATATGATACAAGCTTAATGGAACAAATTGTGGTTTCTCTTTATTGTCTTGGCATCAAAAATCTACACTTGCATAAAAATAACTCTCCACTATTTTCCAGGGATGATTTTTCATTAATGCAATATTAAGTGCTGCTCTCTCTCTCATTTTACTTAAAAATGTGCCAGAAAAATTCACTGCTCACCTCACCACCATATCTGGGAGCATTACAAGTCTATTGAAAACAGCAGCTGATATCCAGAGAGTGCAGAGTTTTTCAGATGAGTTTTCTATAACCTACCATGAGCTCCACAAAAAGAATTAGGTTTGGGAGGGGAGGGGAAAGGTGTCTCACTCTTTCTATCCACAGGCAGACAGAATTTATGCCTCGTACACTGCCCTTCTACTTCTGTTTTCTCCCTCCAACCTTCCCAAAGCAGGAAGAGCTAATGCCTGCAAGCATTAGGAAAAGACTGTGTGCTAAAAGACTAAGGATGAAAAACCTGACAGTAAATGATTTCCTTAAAAGTTCCCGAAGACTCCAACATGGCACTGGGAAGAGCCTCTATTCACATACTCCAACAGCACACGCACTTCAGCCATCTCCATCCAGTCTCTGCTGCCTCCCTCTCCCTACCTTACTGCAGAGCCGTCCTTTCCTTCTACTTTTCTCCTCCTCCAATTACTGCAGTCCTAATGCAGAGAAAGCTTTCCCAGACCTGAAGCTCCTCGGTAGGCAGTCAGATGAGCTAGCTTTCTCTTCATTTAATCTAGCTCCTACACACGCTTCACAACATGACAGACATGTCAAATGAGCCATCTGCCAGGCCACTGACAGCAGTTTCTGGGGCCTAAGAGAGGCAGTTGATGGAGAGGAGACTGTTGGAGGGAGTCAGGAAGACAGGAAGCCATAGGTAATATCACAAGTGCCCTGCTGAAAACTGACAGCTTAATGGGTATGACACTGCCGGTTATTTTACGTACCTCAGGTCTTGGTCTTGAATAATATACTTACTACTGAGAAGTTGAAGTGGAAAATAGATTTTGCCAGAGTTAATAACAAAGGCTAATGCTATAGAAGTTGTGGGTAATAGGCACCACCTCGGTCACAGTCTAAAACATTTTACTTCCTGAGAGCTGAATGTTGATGGTGCTGATAGAACAAAAAAAAAGCTAATTCATCCACAGAAAAAGCAGCTGGTATCTTACACAAAACTTCTCCTGGACAGCCTCTCTCTAGGATAGGCATGAGGCAATCTGTTTAAGAAGCAGGCTTAAAACATAGCTGACTCAGACATTCTCTGAGCAAGCTTCCTATTAACTAACTAGAGATACTCAGCCACCAATTGGCATTTCCTCCTACAATGAGAAGAAAGCAGCACTTCCAGTAACCATTTTCCTCGGAGGTGACTCACCTTAGTGACACTACTGTCCCTAGACATACACTTCCATTTGCAAGACCCACATCTAACGGGGAAAAATCTGCAGCAAGCACTAGAAAAGTGCATGGATTGTCAGCTCCTTTTTTAGCAAGACTTACTTATTTTTTTTCAGTTATGTGGGAAATACACTTCAGGACAGCCTTACTGCCTTCTGCACAGCACATCACCCCATGCTCACAGCAAACTGACACTTCCATGAATGTAAGTAAGAGTGGAGATCAGCTTCGGCAGAAGTTTCCATTGTTGGCATTCTGCAACTTACTGTATTCTGTTTATTAGGACTCATGTTTTCTTCACTCATTATCTTCATTTTCCTCATTTCATTACATTTCCTTTAAAAGAGCTTGTGGCTCAGGTCTAAGAAAGTTCAAGTAATAATTACTTTCATCTTTTTCTTTAGTAGTTTTTTTAAGAGTAGATCTCTCAACGGCATTTATAAGATGAGCATTAGCAGCAAAAAAAATGAGCTTCAGAGGAACAGAACCTAATAATGACTTATTTTGTTTTACTTCTGGATTGTTTTTATATTAGGTACAGTACACATATGTAGTTTAATTAGGACAAATTCGCTGCTTGCTTATGACCTCATCCTTTGCAAAACTACCCGGCTAGAAGTGTTGAATAGTCTATAAATCAATCTGATGTTCACACATAGTGTTGAGTCTCAGTCACCAATTAAGCAGAGTTTTGGAAAAGGTCTGGATCCAAAAGTTCACATGATGAAACTTTTGGCACAGAACTGAATATTCTCTATTAAGATGCACTACACAGAGTAGTAAGCTATATTCTGCAGTGGTTCATTTATCACCTAAGCAGAGTCTTGATTAAACACCTGTCTGTTCCCCTTACGTGTCAATAGCTTGTATTTCAAGCAACTGATTGCTCAGTAACAGGGAGAAAGTTTGCAGACAGGAAACTGCTGATTCTGTTCAGTGAAATATAATAGAATTACTGAAATCAGGTAAACTTCCTGGAAGCTCTACAATGGAATCTACTGCAGTTACCACCTATGGCCTTAAGCCCTAAAACTTAACAAAATTGCTCATTTGTTCAAACAGCAAGTTGTCATCAGGCTATGGATGATTTGTGCTTTTACATGCAGCATCAAAATCTACGTAGTTCGATCCTGAGTTTTCATTTTTGTTCTTCATGATCAAAGTGATTTAATAGTCACCAAACTCATTAATCAAATAATAATTTTAAAAATTGTGTTGCAATAAGACGTAATGGTACAGAATATTGACCATTGCGCAAACACTCTTCTAAAGAATTTTGTTGCCTGGATGCACAAACAGGATTTTTTCTTTATAAGGAAATTAACAAGCAGGAGAAATCTGTTCACAGGCAAAAATCAAAATACATATTTTTGCTATTTCTCCAGCCTGAATTAATAGTGCTAACACTCCCAGGGTAACTTGACCTATGAATTACAGTGAATGGAATTCCTCACTTTTCACAAACCATTTGAAAATGAGTTTTTCCACGTTATTAATCATACTATTTAATCAATTTCAGTTACGTCATAAGCTTCAAATGTTCTTTTTCTTCTGGCACATCCCTTAAAACTTGCTTTGCAGTTAAAACATCCACGCCAAAAGTTAATGATATATATGGTCACCAACTTTATGTGCCATTTGCTCAACATTTCATAAAATAGAACCACAGCATACATATTAAAAAACCCAGACAATATATGTACTTTCACGAACGATAATAGATTGCGGTCACATCACTTTAATTCTTACTAGAAATTCAATAGTTTTCTCAACTGGACAGAAGGGCTTGGCCAGTTCTGGTAAGGGAAAATGAGCCAGAACAAAACGTCAAGTTTTAAAAAATTCTCTAAAGAAAGACTCCAAGAGTCAAAGGATGCACTATGCTTACTAAATGATTTGAAGTTTAAACCATGCCTCTCTGACTCTGTTTTCTTTCAGTAGACCTATTTGAGATGTACAAACACTGAAAGTCTAGACTCCTTTTTACATAAATTTGAGTTTTCTACCATAATTATTGTTTATATTGTAAATCATTTAGGTGTGATTATGTTATATTTAAGTATTCCTAAATTAATTCACATTAATCTAGTTACCTAATTCACAGTTGAAAAATTATTTTAATGTGACATCCTGTTAATTTGTTCCTTTGGTACTTCAGCTCTGCATCCCTGGGGCAATGCAACTGTATCCCATCTAATGCAAGAGCTTCAAAGCTCCAATATAGTATACAAACTTAGGATCATAGGAATTGCCATACATGATCAGAGTCACAAGCCATTTCGTCTAACACCCTATCTCCTGCAGGGAAGATGCTCAAGGGGAAAGTATAAGAAACCCAGCAGTAGGCAATAAAAAAATATAACTTGCAATGCAGTCATTTGACACAAAGAATGAAAACAGTGATTTTAAGGACAGCTACCATAAGAACAGAGATGAAAAAACAACAATAAGTAACCATTTTAAAGAACATCAGGATGTTTCTTTTACACAAGTTTTCATTCCAGTGACTCCTGATACACCTCTGATATTCCAGCGTGGGCTACAACTAAAATTACTTTTCAGGACACAGCTATGGGGAAGAGAGAAAAATGTGCATTTATTCTATACAGTGCTATTTAAAAAGTGCTCTCCAAGTGGCCTAGAAATTTTTATTCAGGGGAAATGTGTGCTTTTGCTTATGCTAGCTTAAATCAGTAGTAAATCTAATTGTACTGCCTTTGGTTTAGAAGGGCATAATCGAAAGCAGAATTCAGCCATTCTGCACCTTAGGACACATCTGTGCAGCATGAACCACACGGAGGCTAAAGATCTTTATCAACAACCGAACTACAGCAATCCAAGGGCCTGTGTACAGAGAAGGCCCTGACAAACCCACAGCTGCGGGAGCTCTACTTCTCTTACCCTGTCTTAAGTAGAGTATTCCATCAGGGCTCAAAGGCCTGATTTTTTTCCCCCCTCTCTAGACAAGACTTCACACAAAAACTGAGAAAAGAGACTGTGGTTCCCTTATACTGAAAACTTTCATAATAGCTCTCTTCCACGTCTTCCGTGAGAAGGCCCTTCATAGAGGAAGCTACTTACTGAAGAAGGTTTGAAACGAGCTTCCACAAAAAGCACAGATCTTTTGCAATAAAACCTGCATCAAATTTTACAGAAAAGGGGAAGATCTCCTTGAAGCACATGAAACCCAGCCTTCTAGCAGTGACAAGACAGTAACTCCACATAACAGAGCTCTGCTTTTTAATATTTTTGCTTTACATAGTAAAAGAAATTCAACTCTGAGATTTTTCAGAAAACTATGTTAGGAACGTCACATGACTCAGCCCAGAAACTCAAAATCTTTTTAGCTCTACACCTTTTGTGTATACTTTACAGTACCGTCTAATTACATAATCGCTTATTTGTCAATATCATATTTTTTCTCCCACAAACTCAGAGCGAGATGTAATATCATATAATATTTTTCATTGCAATAATGGTCCAGTATGTCTTCACCGACAGACTTTTATTTGATTAAATTCTCATCTCTCTTCAGTAAACATTTTATTATTTTAGTCAGCAGTCATATACTATAGGCTCTTTTTTTAACCAGCAGCAGTGTTGCCTTAAGTTCAATTTTGCAATGAGATTTTACTTTGAAGCTAACTTAGCTGCACGCACAGGTATCCTATAAATGCAAGTCACATCTCACAACGTTCTTAAGCTTGTTGATGTATACGACAAGTAGCCAAACTATGCAGCAATAGCGGCCAACCCATGATCAACAAATAACAGTGGGTTTTAGCAGAAAAATAATCTAGAATATTTTCTCAATTCTTGGAAAACAAAAAATCCATCAAGAACAGAGCTTTGTTCTGTCCCGGAAAGTTGATTAAATATAACTACTACCCAGACCATTAGCCAGGTTTGAAATATGGATGATCATACCTGCAATGTAGAATAAACCTGTGAAGTAATCCAGCTGTGACTTACAGAATTATTCACTAGACAGTACTCAGATGTTGGTGGACCAGTGAATCCATGCTCCTCCTCCGACCACAGGAACAGAACACAGACCAGTGGTGAGAGACCACAGTAGTCATGAATGCAAATTTGGTTCATGCACATTGAAAAGCTGAAACAGATAACTGATTTGCCAGACTCTCTGGCATACACAAAGTGTTCGACAGCACAAAATGCAACATTATGTGAAGTAATATGGTAATTGTACTTTAGAAATTGTAGCAGACTCTAAGAGCTGCCTCTTAAAGGGATTTTGTAAGTGTGAAGTTTCTTGCCTTTTGAATACTTAACCTTATTCTTGCTACCTGCTTTGACCATCAGGACTGTTGAAATGTGCAGGAAAAAACAGAGTAGAAAAAACCAGCACTGAAAACAATACTGTCTAGTAAAGAAATTAATTAAAGCTGTACAATATTGATCATAAGAAAAGTATTATTTTGCAATCTCCAGAAAATAAACTCAGAATAGACAATAATAAACATAATATTCTCATAAGTGGAGCATTATCTATAGTGTAGACGAGTAAAGACTAACAAACCAGAGCTCTTCCATATTGGTAAAAGATAATCTAAGGAAGATGATCTTTTTCTCCCCGCCTTAGATCTTTCTTGTAGGAACAAATAATAACTGATTTCCCTTTCCAGTATCATGTCTCATCCTTCTTTGAGAAGTAGGGATTTTGAACTTCCAGCCAGGCCAGATAATTTACTAGTTACTATACTCATTAGCATAGCCAAAAGTGACTCAAATTTCTCTTGTAAAAACACTTAACTTCCTGTTTTAAAAGGCATATTAACATATGCACGGTATTTCTGTGGCTCAGGCTCAGAAGACGTTCACTAGCCAAAGTTGTTCTTGTGCTCCTTTCCTCTCTAGGAAAGTTACTGCTTTGGTTGAATGCTACTCATGGAGTCATCCCATTTCTGCCTGATAGAGATTCAAAAAAAGCCAAACTCCTGGGAAAATGTACTCTTAACTTAAAGGCAAAAGAAAGGACATTTTCTCTGAGATCAGATTCAGTTCTGAAATGGGGAAAGTCAGCTTAAGATACATATAAAAAAAAAGCTGTTTTGACACATGGTCTTCCTTTGTACATAGGCAAGTAACTTTGAGAAACTGTTTCACTGTACCACATATAGGGCCCTGTAGGGCTTTTTCAGATGAAAGGAAAAGATAGCAGTGTGATCTGCACAGGTGTCAACAAGAGTCTAATCAGACAACATTGGGACCGCAGAAGGTAGGCACCTAACTACAGATCCATTACTACAAATGATGACAAACAGATGGGAAGAACTCGGTTTAATGGTCAGACCGTAAAGTGAACTTGTAAGATCTATATGCAATAAAAAGCCTTTAACGCTTGTGCACTGAAGAAGTTGGTAAGAGAATCAGTGATATACAAGGGAATATGGAATACCACAGTGCCATTACAGTGTATGTATTTCTAACAGGAACACTATCTTAACGACTTTTTGTAGACGTTTTATAATGTAATCAATAGTTGGAACACGTGTGTGTGTGACATCTACAGTGTCATCCCTAAAACCAGGTTTAATCAGACATGTAGGCTGTAAAGACCGATGGAGCTTTGACATCTCTCACCTTTACAAGGGTTTCTGCGACCATGAGCACCTCAGTATTTTTATAAATCTGGTCTGTGTCTACTGAAACACATGGACTGATTTCTACACGAAAGAACACAGCTACATAAAGAACCGCAACTGCAGTTTCTTGTAAAAAACATTTAGTCCATCTCATTCTAAGTAACTGCAGTTCTGAAACATATAATACATGGGCACTTTAGATCAACAAACTTTTCTTTATCACTTCTAGAAAAACTCTGATCCCTTTTCCAAATAAAAAAAGAATATTTACAGAAAAATTCATTCAGAAAATGGAAACCAAATCTTTGGAGCCCCATACACTTGAGAACATGGGTATCCTTAAAGCAATAAAACTTACTCTCCCAAATCTGTAAAAACAAACATATTGCCTTAATAAATATTTTCAATTGTGTGCCATGCAAAGAGCCTTTTGGCAGGCTCTTGATCCTTTACACTAAGAAAACATAACAGGAAACTCCAGGGAAACAGAAACATACCAGTGCTGGACACACAGTGGGAGTTGCGCACAAGCCCAGTGCAGATTGTAAAAGGTGTCTAAAGGAAATTGTTCGATTTATTACTTCTTATTTAAAAAGCAGTATATACTTTTGCTCAGTGCCTGGGAACCAAAGAACATGTGTGTAGGTAAGGTAGAAGACTGAATGTTCCTCGGCTGGCAGAATGTACCCACTCTCTTCACTGAAATACCAAAGCGCAGAATTTGACACCCCCCTGAATTTGTGATTAATCTTACTATAAATTCCTTCAGTACCTGAGACATCACTGGATAGAATGTTTGCATAATAATTCTAAAATGCTAGTACTATGGATGGATTTTCTACTCATTTTAAACACAAATATGAGTACGGAGATCAGCTTGAAGTATCCCTCATCTAACACTATTCTTAAAGGTTCAACCATAAACAGAAATACAGATGTTTTTTTACCATTGAGTAAAGGAGTAAAGGACCAAAATCTCAAAAATTATCAATGACATGAGATGACCAGCTCAAGACATCATAAAGAGGCTTGACTGCCTTCGAAAACCTAGAGCAGGCACCCAAATCACTCTCCGAAATCGATAAAATGCTTTGTTCTCTGAAATGGCAACATAGCGAGCTTGATCCTGGTGACCATACCATGAGAATAACGTAGAGGAAAATAACGAAGGTATTAAGGTGCCTAAGTGCGGTAGAACTGCAACACGGAATGAACAGGGCACAGTCCCATCGCTATTCATAAGCATTGACTTGTTTTGCCTGTGCGATTTAATGGGGACAGGCACAAGGCATCTTGAGTTGTTCCAAGTAAAGAAGGTTGCGCTACCCGCCACTGACCCAGAATGTAAGAAGGGCTGGCTTGGGGCATTCAACGGTGCACAAAAGAGCTCGCTACTGCTCCTCCATACACAGCTTCTTGCAAGGAAGTTAAAATGTGGCGTTTTATACAAGCCATGTTACAAGATAATTTCTCCTAAAAAATAAACTCATAAAAACGCTCTTAAAAAAATGCCTGATCTATGTTTTCAACCCACATAGATATTAAACCTAGTTTCCTAGACCCTGAAAAGCTAATTATGCATTCAATTAGAGTTTCTTAATAAAGATTAAAACTCTGAAGTCTATTACAAGCCCATATTTAATTCAACTGCCATTTTATCCATGCCATGAAAGTGTGAGTGGTAACAATGAATATAAATTATAATACATGCCATAGAGTGAATGCTATTTGTCCAAGCACGTTACTATAAAGAATTAAATTTTGCTATCGGTTCCATAATCTAGTTAAAATTGGTATTCTTTATTTGGTCTTTCAATGTAGTCCAATTTCCTACTTTGAAAAACAAATTCTAGGGAATAAAGAAAAGAGATTAATTTATCATTAAGACTCTGCTTAATTGAAGTCAATTCCGAACAAACTTGAATTCAATTTCTGCTCATTAAATTGAATGTGCTCTGCGTTTCTCTCTGCATTGCTTTGAGCAAGCAGCTGAGAACAAGGGACTAACATCAAAATTATTAAATTGAGGAGATTTTATTTGGTCTTCACATGCCAGAGCCGCTTTGATGAGGAGCTGTTTTGGCACTGAAAGGAAACGAGAGCAGCTGGAGGAAAAATCAAATGAAACTAAGCCTCGGAAAATTGAAGAAAACGCAAGCTTAATAATATTTAATAATTAAATTTCCACAAACAATAGCGGCAAATGAAGTAATCTGCAAAGTCTGTGAACTCATTTGCATAATTGATGCCGGTCCCCTGTAAATGAATAATGAAGATAATAAAAGATGTTGCTAAAAATGGGAACAATAACAGCAAATTTCATCAAGCCGCGCGCTCTGATTAATCTGCTCTTGCAAATCAGCGGCGAGGGGGACGCGTGATTACCCGCGCGGCGGCCGGCCGCAGGCGGCAGCCTGCCCTTGCCCGCCGCCCGGCCCCGGGCCTCCGCGCCCGCCCCGGG
>VZSC01007202.1:677594-726500 GCA_013398225.1 Steatornis caripensis
CTCCCGGCCGCCGGAGCAGCGCTGCAGCGAAAACCTGGGGGCCGCAAGCAAACGCCCGTCCGAGCCTACGCGCGGGGCCCTACCGTCCGCGGGCACCGCCTGCGCGGGGAGTCACACCCTGTGCCCCTCCTGGCGGGCCGCAACAAGGCTCTGCCGTTCTGCCTGTCCGGAGCTCACCGCAGTGTCCTGCTCGGCGACCTTGCCGCAAGCCCAAGCCCTCCCCTGGAAAATGCTCTGCCTAATTGCCCAGGTAACGGGACGAGGTCCCTATATGTCATTGCCTGGTACGGCCTGCAAAGCTGGAGAAGGTCTAGCTGGGGCAGCTGTGCACCTGGAGCTTCTGCTTAGCCTGTCGGGTGTACCATCGCTCATTTATTCATCAGAATAAGGCTAGCCATATGTGTAACCATCTTACCTTTACGCTGATGGAGCACCTCATGGCTCTGCTTAGACTTGTGACAGAATGTGTGGCCCAGCGCTTCACAAGTCAGCCTCTGCTCTACAGAGATGAAGAGTAAGCGCCTTCATTCGTTCTTCATATGAAGAATATGTGCCCTCGTTCTTCAGTATGAACTGCTGGCCAGGTTGTAATCTGGCTCAGATGTTGGTAGCCATAAAATGATATTTCCAAACTTAATACTCAGTTTACCTTGATTTAGTTGCTCCCCAAGGGTCCAGCTCTGCAGATTTCACTGGCATTAATTAGTGCTTTTCACAGGGGTAGGATTTTTCACAGATTGCAAAAAAAGATACGAGAAACCAGTTATGCTGCTTCCTGAAGCTAATGCGTAGGCTGGCAGTGGACACTGTGCATTGGAAACAGGGAAGTATTCCAAAAAGTACTATCTTTTTATAATACAGCTGCTACAATTTTGTAAAGCATTTAGAAATAATCATTTTGGAATAAATTACTTCATTGGGATTACTCATAGGAATATTTATAGGATCAAGCCCCAAACACTTAATCTGTAGATATCATTTAATATTCATTCTGTTGCCTCAAACAAGTGATCTCTCAGGCCATGGAACGATTGCACTGAACGTGAACTTTTCACTGTGCGTAATATTTAAGTGTTTTATAGCCAAAATACAAGATACCCTCTATTTCAATTGCGTTATTTTGCTCAAATTCTGGATCCACCTTGACAACTGCAATTTGTTTAAGTATTTTTGTATTTTATTTGTATTTTATTACAGAATGGAAACTTCAGTGCTGGACACACCAAAGAGAAGCCTTTTATATCAGTCTAGTGAAAACAAAAACCCCATTATTTTCTCCTGTTTATGGTCATTTGCAAGCTGCAGTTCCACCTATTTGATTTGGTGAGCCTTCACTCATAAACCACCATCTCGCTCTTTTAAGCATAAAGGAGAAGACTAGTCTGCCCTTTGTGGCAAATACCTCCCCTTCATCTTTCCTTTTGCACCGATACTAAACAAGTGTTTAACTCCAGTTATTAAATCTATGTACAGCACTATGTAAACATGCAATACAGTTTGATACAATTCATACAAACATATCGTGGGCAAACTGCATTCAGTACATGCAAAAGAAGTTAAGCCATTCAACGTAGAATGAGTGTTTTTTTCACGAGCTTGACGAGGAGGGCAATAACCATGCTTACAATACCGGCAGACCTGGATGGCAAGAAAGAAGAAGGTTTGATTGTTTTTTTTGTTTTACTAGTGAAATAGAAACAGATCCCACTATACAGAATACAAAGCCATATTGTGCAGCTAGGAGGATAGCTTTTTTTCATATCCCTTTTTTTTTTCTAATTCTTGAGAAATAATTCAATTCCCAGCATAAGTCAGGGCAACCTTTGAACTGCTACAAATTTAGCAACATTGTCATTGAACCTAAGGATCCTCCTTTTGTCTATGGATCACTGAAGCACAACATCCTCTGTCCATAAGCACAAAACAGCCAAGAGCCAAAGAGAGTACTGAGGCACGTAAACCAGTTTTCTATCAACCAAGATTCCTCCCATTAAACAGTACAAAGACCATGGAACAGGACTAAGGATCCTCACTCCGGTGGGTCTGTAAACGTACAAAGTCAAAGGGCGCCATTAATTAATGGAGTCAAAAATGCCATTAATAGGGGAGATTATGTTTAAAAAACAGAAGTATGAATGGAAATTTGGATTCAGTTTCTGATGGAAGGGATGTATTTGGGGTGAAAGTAGCTATTGTAATGACTTGGGTTATATGTGAGTTTAAAGCAGACCTTACCGTCACTCTCAACTTCAATTACTTTCGGACTTGAGTCAAAGTGTCAGTTGGAAGAGTTCCAGTTGAGCTTATTTCTATTCTCAACTTCATGAAATTCCATGTCAGCAAAAGGATGTGATGACTGCTGAGTGAGACGTGAAATCATGATGGCCACAATGACAAGAAGAAAAAGATAGGTGTTGTCATTTGCAGAATATGCATTGTTACATTCAAAATGGAGAATCAAGGAAAGAACAGAACAAGAGTTGCACTCTGAAGAATGTTACAGTTGAGGTTTAGTAGCAGAACTGATTAAGAGATAATTGCTCTGAGTGATATTTATGAAAAGGAGGAAGGAGGCCACAGGCACCTCGAGTCAACACCAAGTGCTCAGAGCATTCACACAGGATATGGGATAATGACAAAAGACGACTTAGTGTGTCCTAGGTGCCAGGCAAAAGTGTATTTCCATCCCTGTTCTAACCTACAATCAGACTCATTTAAGAGCTGAGGTTTCAGCTGGTAACATCAACAGTCATTCTTATGCCAAAAGCATATCCCAAAGATCAGTAGGATCTGTTTCTGAAATGGAAATTTTTTGGCAATTTTTTGCAATAACAGTCATCAGAGCTGATACTTGAACCTGCATTTCCCAGGACAGAAACCCGCATTTCTCCATGGCTGGCACAAGTCTCCATCCTTTCCACCACCGTCCAGCCTAGAAATTATTTTTCCTACAGAAAAATGTTTGAAACTGGCATATTGAATACTTTCTCATCAATGATCAAAATTTTCTGATAAAATGTGTTCTCACATCGCTCTACTGTACAGCTCGGTTGCAATGTGTAATTAAATGGGAATTAATTGTAGTTTCACAATAAAGTATCTGGGAAAAAAACAGTAATTCCACTGAACAAAGCTAGTACAATTCTGCTGTGCACAGAATCCAGACATACGGGTGTATCACTTGTCATAATCATGGAAAGACAGGAAAACCAAAATCGAAAGGAAAAGTTTTTAAACATTTCATAGTCTGATCCGAGAGTCATAAGGAGGATTTACTGGAATTCTTAATAGCTAAATATTTACACTTTGATATCAGGCTATAACTTGGCATGTAAGGACTCAACCAGGAATGTAATTTTTTTTTTTTTAGATCAGTTTTGGGAAAAGTTTAGTTCAGTCATTTTTAACTTGAACAACTGTAATAAAAAATTAAGTCTGATGGCTCACAAAATTTTCTTATGCTTGTATAGCAAAACTTTGATATTAAAGATATACATTTGCTAGAAGTTAAACCATAATACTACATGTTGGTAATTCATATATCACCTACACTAGAATTTCTGTAGCACAGCCACAGCTGAACAATTTGCATGTATCTCATCATATTGACAGTACTCAGCATAATTAGTTCAGGGTTTGTTTTGTTGGGTTTTTAAAAAATATTTCCAGGTTTTTTTACATTTACTACATTTCCCTAATTTTTAAAAACCCTAAAACTTAGGGGTTTAGCATATTTTTCAAAAAATTTTCAAAAACAGGTGACAAAAAAAAATTTATTCCGTGTGAACCTTCAAGCTGGAAGAGCAGTAGTGTGAGCTTCTCAAGGAAAGGCAGACAGCCATGCCAATTTGTATGAAAAAATGGTCAAACGAATTAGTGAATTAAATGCAAGATTTATATTGTATTATACAATTTATTTTGTATTATTTAATTATTGAATTAAAGGCAAGAATCAAATGCAAAATTCTCTCCATTCTGTCTTTCCTCACTGCCAGACAACCTCTCTTCCAGCCCAGGCCCAAAGGTGGGATGCAATGTGTGACAGATTAAGAATTACTTCTATAGCCTCGGCATCACGATTCATTATTTTGTGTAAAATACATTCAACAGTAAATGTGAGCGAGTGTCAATGTGCGTGAAACAAGAGTATGTTAGGGGCTAAACGCAGTGACGTTCCTTGTAATACAGAAAGTTTGAAAACTGAGTCAACAGGCTTCAACAATACCCTTTACCTGATCAGAGCAAACAGAGAAGTGCAGTGGGATAGTATTCACAGATTTTAAAAATCAAAAAGCAGATGCCTGATTGATTTAAGAAAAGGTACTCACAGTTGTCAGATACATGTTGATGTAAAACTGATTTTGAAGAATCATCTTTTATTTCCTCCTCTTTTTGCATTCTATCATTGTTAGTCTGTTAGAAGTCACTATCAAAAAATCTTTGTCTGATAGTAGGACTGGGAATAATTAGATTTAGTCCAGTCCAGTCCAATGACTCTGGTGCATTGACTCAAGACCTGACCTCTGTTGACTAATTAATTAGAAGGACCCTGTATGAGATGCAAGTGTTGTGATTGTTTTCAATGCTATACAGAAATTCTTAGTCAGAAAAAAAGGATTCTAGTGTGCTTTTCTCAGCATGTTTTAGTACAGGTATTTTTCACCTTTAACACAAAGATGAACAACTGTGGTTTTAATTACTTGCCCTTCTATCCAAAATATTGTTTAGAAATGAATTAGGTAAGCTTTCACCTCAATGAAACACTATTTCAGAGATGCTGAGACTGGTGTGGTACCTGGATAAACCTACGATCTAAAAAGGTAGGAACAGCTTTTATTAATGTCTATTTTTTCTTCCTTCCTTTCTCCCTCCTCTCCCGCTTCTGATTCTCAGGATGCCTATGTACTCTGTGTACATTCTAGTATTGCATCTACATAGACTCCATCCAGAGAGCATGCTGAAATACGGATCTTCCACACATGCCTGTTTTGTCCCCCAGTGTTCCAAAGAAAGACTGACAGAATTTAGCAACTCTTGCAGGAAATTGTTCCATGTTAAGTTTCACTTGATCTTCACTGAGCTGACAGTTTTCAGGCAGAAGCAAATTACATTGCTCTTAGTACAAATAACCTAATAGACTGGATGAACTCTCATTGCAGCGGGGAGGAAAGGACTAACGCTCTTTCTTTCTTCTTCCTGGATTTCTACAGTCCCTAAATGAAGCTTGTGGGTTTTATCTGCAAAGCCACTCAGTAAATCTGGCCAATGTTTTCATAGGCTAAGTAAGTCCGGGAAGTTGTGTTAAACCTTTTTGTACACTCTTTATCATTCAGCTGCCGTGCTTCCCTCTATAGTCATAGTTAACTTGTCGATGTAATTGCTAGGAAACAGGCTTTCTTTGACCACTCCAACTGCTTATTTTCATTCCATCTTGAAATTGTATAAGATGGTCTTCCGTGCTAACGGGCCCTGAAGACCATAAACTTCAGCTAAGTGTTCTGCCGTATTTCTAAAAAAGAAATAGTCAAAACTGACTGGCTGACAGGGGTCCTATCATACTTTTGGGACAGATTTCTTCCTGTGGAAGATTTCTCTTCAAACCTTATAATGTTACATTGTCTAAGTTGAGTTTTGTTGGAATTTTCATATTTTAAATGTTCCATTTTCTTTTTTATTTGCTACTCTGTAGCTTTTACTAGGTTAGTAATGGAGAAGGCAGGTAGAAAGGTGTCATGTAAACTTCTGACCATGGCTTAAAGATTGATAAAAGTATCACCAGAGATTGTATTTCTTCCACCAATTCTCATAACTTGGGCTTTGGCTCATACTGTCATGCATTTAGTCATAGCTGGTGATGTTTGGTTATGCAACATGCTTTTCTTTCTTCTAGAAAGGGAGGAGATTTATTGTCATGCTATACCAACTTCCATATAACTGCAAGTAGCAATGGACAATTAAAATAATCTTATTGGAAAGCTGTTGCTGAAGGGTTGTTTTGCCAAAAAGTTAAACTCACTATTTAATTGTGCTAACAGCATTATATATAGAATGAAGAAAATCCAGTGGGAAAATCTTTACCCAAAAATAGTCTTGTCACTACAAAACATGAGACTCTGGAAAAATTTTCTCTAGCTTGTTCACCCTCGTCAAACCATTAATTCCAAGTGGTACTCTCAATGACACTCCCTCAGAGGGACAATATTAGACATTCGCTTGTATGATCTTCACCTTGTATGAAGAGAATGAATAAAAAATGAAGTTCTTCATTGTGAACTATTCCAGACTAGCTATTTTCATTTAAAAAACTGTTTATTTTACTTTGACAGTCTGAAGGTTAAATTAACTCTGAGTTTTCTGTTGTTCTACTGTGAAGCTACCGGGAAGACTTGGAGCATACTGCTACTTCTTAAGATGGTAAAGATATGGCCCAAATGTTAATACTCTGACACTATTAAAAGTCTAAGTTATAGACTCCTCAAAAACTTTCTGTCCAGTGATACTTTGTTCTGTTAAAAGCGTACAAGATCTTGATTACTGGTACAGAGCTACTAGATATGAAAATGAATTAAGATGCTCTTTCAAAATAAACCTTTTCAGTGATGAGTTTTGAATGCCACGCAATGATTCCTACGCATTGTACGACACGTGGCCATGTACCTTCAGTAGAGATACCGTTCCTGAGTCGGAAACGGAAAGGATTAAGTTCTTGCGCACACTCAAGGATTTGATCCCAATACAGGATTTACTGACATTACCTAAACAGAAGAGGTTTTGACCATCCTGACTATGAAAAAAGCATAAATGTGTATTGGTCATGCATATCCCTTTGCTTCTTCTTCATGGAAGGAGAGTTTTTGAAACAGTGAGGATTTTTCTGAAAAGCTGGAAGTTACCAGGCTTTTAGCTGAGGTTACCAGAATCTATGTGGGGAATTGCACGCGTCCCTACAGTCCCTACAGTCATGTCACAAAATACATACACTGCACTGGGCAGCTATGCTGAGAGCCACACCAGCTTTTTCTAGAATAAACCTGTAAAGGAGACTAGTACTGGAGATATTTGCTACTAGCTCATACAGAAATGGATTCAGAGCTTTTTGAATTATTTGTTCAGTGCTCTAGCTGATAAACCACAGCCTATTTATTATACTATTTATACCTCGTTGTTCAAAATTTACTTGCCTATCATGAACGGCTGCTACACTGTAACTAAATGTAAATCTTAAATACACAAAGTCTTACCAACTATATGTAGAATATCTTTTAAAAGTATATTTTCAGTTGGATATTCGGACTGACTACTTGCCTTAATTTATGCAAATATAGCCTATAGCTAAAAGCTTTGTGTATTTGTTTCCCTGTGGTATTAGCAGTCAAAAAATAGGACATTCTTTCAAGGGCATTTTATAAACGCAGAACTGTAATTTATATAGCAAATTAAAGCTCACACAAAATGTGTGCATAGAGGTACAGATTAACATATTTAATTTCAGTATTACCTGCAAACCTATTTTTTTTCCATGCACCGCTCTAATTAGCCATATAAAATCAAGTCAGTATATTGTAAGCAATTATTTTAGTGGGAGTAGAAAGAGAATCTGAATTAAATATTTGGTAAGAGATAATATCTTATGGAAATTAATATACTCATTTGTATCAAGAAAAATGTGTTCTAGCTAAATTTTATAAGATAGTTTGGAGTTCAAAAATACAACTCATGTAGAAGTTGTAGTTTTATAGTTAGTAAGATGTTAGACCGTGGAACTGCTTTTAAGTTTCTTATTGATGTGCCACTGCTCATTCTTTGATATCTGCAGATTGTCAGTAACTACTAATGTCATTTCATATTGTGAAATTTTTCCTATTATGAATATTCACTCCCCCTACAGTCAAATGTGTAAACTGTTAGTAACTCTGGATGTTAAAAGAAGTTTTTCTTCTGTCATTTAAATGTGTGTATTGTACTTGGCTCTTCATATTTTTACCTTTGCAACTGTTCACTTTAGAGAATTAAATGATGGTGAAAATCAAAATGCAATTTTTGTTTCATTGAAATCTAAAAGTAATCCTATAAACAGTGATTTTTTTCTTTCTGATTTTACCCTCAAAAAGTCTGAAAGCTAAGTATGAAAATTGTGTTTAAGGAATGAAAAAATAAGACCCATGTGATAATGAACTTCAGCTGTCTCCTCCTAATGCAGTTTCTAATTGTGAGGGGATTCAGACAGCATAAACCATTTTCTAGCAGTAAGAGCATTTAGCTGATCAAGTTGCTGTAACTCAGAATTATATGCTCAATCTCAATTGTAGAGTCAGCAATATGGGCCATAGTTAAGTTCCTTTTACAAGAAGGATAACAGACTCGGATATTTCCTCCTACTCCTGGCTCATGATCTCAGGATATCCAATGAAGACCAATACTAACCACATGGAAGTCTGATGCCTGCATAACTATGTTGTGGCCTTAAAGCAACTCTTCCCTATTTCTCGGCACAGAAGTTGCTGTCTGACATAGCTGCCTTATACCTCCACTCTGCCCTGAGAGAATGATAACAAGGAATTTTATTGCTTGGAAAGGCCCACAAAAACAAGCAAGCAGATAATAAAGCCTTTTAGAAGAGAGGTACAAAAAATTGAATTATGTTTTTGCCTTCCTGCTTCCAGCATCACACACGAGTAGCTAATGTGCAAGAAACTTCCTGGATCTAGAACTGTGAAGAAAAGTTTTCCCATCTCATGAAAATTCAAAGCTTTCAAACGCTTTGCTATTCCCTATCTGGATAAACCAGTGACCACTGCAAAAATACAGTGCACACAAGCATGTTCTAATTCTTCCTTTAGCATTCTCTCACATCCCAGCTGAGCATCCTGGCCTCCTGGAAGTTTGAGGTGAGCTATTCTCAAGCTTGCCACTGCAGACTTTTCATCTTGTATAAACAGACCATTTTCACAGGATAAACCTGTACCTGGACAGAACAGTAACTACTGGCCAGTCTTAAGCAGCTGTATTTTATATATCTCTATACATACACACAAACAGGGAAAAGCCATATATGTATATATACACACGTACATATACACACACACACATATTCCTATGAAACCGCTGGATTTGGACAAATCATCGTCTCTAGTGAAACTCATTCTATTTTACAAATCCTAAATAGTTTCCCCAACTATAGGAGGAATAATTTCCAATCTTCTATATTAAAGTGCACAAGTAAAAGAAGTGTGAATAAAATAATTTTATTTAAAACTTCCCTTAACATTGTAGGACAAATTGGCACACAGCCTCAACCCAACCTCTAGAAATATGTGGAAGGACTTCAGATGTGACAGCTAAACCTTGCACTCAACATAAAGTGCAGTAGGAGTGACATAAAAAGTGGCAGACAAATTAAAGAGCTACCTCTGTTTTAGCAATTTTTTGTGACAGCATTTTAAAAGTTTGCTGGGCAATTGCTCGAAAATGACAGTGTGCTGCTGAGTGGGTAGTGCGCCGAGAACATAAATGAACTTGTCAATAGCTATTTCAATAGGGACTTTCAAACTCACAGGAACTTCAGTGTACATCATTAAAATATTAAATTCTTTCAGCTTTCACAGATGTAAATTTTTGCTGTGACAATTCTGCTAATTATCTCTGACATTTATGCTTATGGCATAAATGTTACATACTTCAGAGATGGTTCATTTCTACATGCTAGTTACTCGTCTGTGGGTTGAGTAAACATGCCTGTAGTATCAGAAGCGAAAGACTTAAGTACCCAAATACAGAGAACTTTAGGCTCAGTGATGCAGTTGTGCCTTTAATTTTTCTTCCTCAGTTACTCCAACTGTGTAAGTCCAGCTTTTGGGGTACTGTAAAGAAAGTATTTCCATGTGGCATTTTAAGTACATTTTCATCTTATTGTAACCAAAATTATGTAAGTATGAATCATGATTTTATTTCAAAAGAAAATGGTTTTCTTACAAAGCAAACACAAATATGGTCACATAACAGGAAATATTCAAGTAATATTACTAAAGAAATATTTTGCATCTGCTCTGTATTACTTTCTGTGTACTTTTTTGTACATATTTGCTCAAAATTAATAACGCGCCATTTTGGCATTTTGGAACATAGCCTTGCTTGAGCAGTTTAAGAATTCTCTGCATACTTCAGTAAAAATAGAATAGGTTTTCTTTTTCTCACACACACCAGAGATTTTCCAATCACTTTAACAAGTACTGTCTTAATCTTCCTAGCCAAAGTGACTAGTGACGTTTTTTATCACATTACTTTGGCTGATGAGGTGTTAGAACAAGAATGATCCAAACTCAGAATTATTCAAGTGATTCTAATGCCTTTCGTAAAATAATTTTATCCTGGATAAACTCTGCTGACGGAGGGTCAAAACACAGATAAATAGTTTTTCACTTCCATGTCATCAGTTTGAACCTATTCTACTTTAGTACTGTCCAAAAATTACCACTGCTGTAAGCTGGCCTGTGTAAATTATATTAGGAAAACAGTACTAAAACAGATGGAAGAGAATCTGAGATACACAAGCCTATAGTATTTTGTTATATACTGAGAAGACTGTCTATAAGCCATCCAAGACTTTGTTCTATCCCACCAAACATATGTTAGCATGCAAATGTGGTGGGAAAAATAAATGCTATTCAAGAGGGCTTCCTATCAACCACACCAAGTATTTCACAATGTGCTCTTTCCCCAGCCCTTCATATGGATTTTTCCTTGGCATCATTGCATGACTCCTGTTTGCACGCTTGACCTTGCATTCTGCTGCTACAGAACAGAGCCAATGTGACAGCCTAGTGCCAGGCACATGAATTTTCAGAATTTCTTACATATTTCTAGTTTTTAAAAGCAACATACTGGGGTAGTACTGGTGGAGCTAAAGTCAGTTTGTCGTTTTCTGAGACTAAAGTGTTTTTTAAAGTAACATAATGCGTACTACTCCCTGTAATCAGAGATAGCTGGAGTGAGCATTTGCCCCACACTAGTACATGCTCAAGCCCACACTCAGAGCAGTCTCTGCATTCAGACAGGAAACGTGGGGAAGATGTTACCAGTGAAATCATACCCAGTCCTGTAGTTAAAAGCCCACACTGGAACTCTAGTGCACTGGCTCCATTGTGTCACGAAGTCCTGTATCTACCTACCTCGATCCCTGCCCTCTACCTGTCTACAGACGTTACACTGCTGAAGAGAAGTTCATGGGTTCTTGTGCACCATTCACAACATAGATCAAATTTTGCACCTTAGGGTTCTCTTTTACTTCAAAAAACAGTTTCATTCAAAGAGAGACTGCAATAAGCACAGCATTACTACAAACTAATACAAGCCTCTGAAGCCCAAGTCTCCATTAGATCCAGCAAATCGATATGCAGGAGATGTGGTGTGACGTTAAAATGACAATTTTAATCTTAAAATATTTATTAAAAACTTCCTTCAGTCTTCTTTGGGTTTGAGCTGCATGTCATTACATTTTGATCAGTAGTGACATGCAGGATTCAAGCATGATTCTAAACACCTGTATGGTCAATAGCTTTATGCTATTCAAGTATTCAAAGTCAACCTCATTCATTGATTTTGTAAGAAAATGACCAAAACTCACAACACAGCAAAGAAACACAGTGTTTTTTAAAATGATACAATGGTTATAAAACAATTCACAAAGTGATGCGTATCACTACACATAGAATGTGTATTTTGCAGATTTGTATCATCTCAATGACACTCATAGTAAGTGAATAATAGAAAAGCAACAGTACGGAATTTAGATAATATTGACGTTAAGCTATATAACAACTACTACATGTATTATGAAGTAAACTTAAACCTACAACACTAAGGAAATTCAACAGTAAGAAAGCTGTTTTGCTCTGATGGGTATCCAAAAACATGCAATAGACATTTATCTCACTGAATTAACTAGTTGCTAGTTACCACAGTCCAACTGGAGTGTCAAAGAATGGCTTTTGTAACACATGGGCTCAATCTGCATTCAGGCAAAACTCCCATCAAAATAAACGGGAATCTCTCCTACAGCTCTGATTCTGAAAATGCTTACATATGTGGCTAACTTCAGGCTTAAGTAGCCCTATTGAAGTCCACAAGACCACATGCTTAGAATTAATCCCATATAAATGTGTGGGCTCAGAGCCTAAAAAGGGACTACAAAACTGAGCCTTACCGGAACAATGGCTCAGAGTTTCCAAGAGGAATCGGTTAAGAAAACTTACATTAAGACTGCAATACCTAACTCTTCTAATCTCCTTTGAAAATCTCTTTGTTTGCCCCAGCTACTTCCTGAATAGTTCAAGGTTCCTGTGGGCCAGGCAAAAAAGGAGAACAGATATCCTCATTGCCTTAACTATCTCCAGGATACATGCACTATATGAGTGGTTTTGATCCAGATCAAGTTCTATGCTTTGTCAAATACCATAAATCTCTAATATGATAATGCTAGACCTGGATTCATTAGTGCTTTAGTCAATGGGGACATATGTTTGTAATGGTAACACATTGTCACTTAGGAGGGAAAAGATCATTTTGTGACAGGCAAATTATTGCTATATCTCATTAGCAATGTTATGTTCCTGTGCTGAGTTAAGACATACCAATTGAAAAGCGGTAATCATCATAATATCATCAAGATGTTGCTATATTTGAATATGATATGAGCTTGCCACCAGATCAGCCCACTGTCACCTACCAGCTTGGAGTACAGGCAAGATACTGCTCTACAGTGACTCATGCACAGAGGAAAAGAAATACGTACTGTGATAACCTACTAGGAGATGTATTTAGTAACTTGTTTCTAGAAGCCTGTGATTTTACAGCTGAACGGTAGAACATTTTGAAAGTTTCTGAGCCTGCAATAAAAGGTGTCTGATTTATCCAGTAACATGATCTGCCTACAGCATCTTATTCTTATTATGCGGTAGCCAGTATCTGACAAAATTACACAAATCTGCAAGCCTGAGTCAGTTATACTAGACCATTTTGCTTGACCCTGACAGTGGAAAAAGCTGCTATACCCATTTGGACTCCTTTTACTCCTAGCCAGCTCAGTCAGTCTTTCTTTAATGAAAAATTGCACCCTCCTAATGAACAAGTCTTCAGATGCAACAGGGTTCTCTCTGACAAACAGAAGTGCCACAAAGGGTTCAAAGTCTCCTACATTTGATGGAATGCTCTCTCCCATTAGGAGGTATAAATACCTAATACACAGAAATTTGGAAAAATTTGTTCTCAATTATCTTACTGTAATGGGAGTTCTTCAGTTATGGATAGTTAGAAGGTGTTTCTAGATTCCAAGACAGTGCCATGTGACAGAAAGTATCTTCCTTGTTAAATCTTACTTACAGAACTGCAAGTTCATTTGTGACATTAAAAAACTGGGTTTTCACCTGCCCCCTCAATGCCCTTGAAACTCCCACAGACACGGTGACACAGAGCTGCACAGTGATCCCTAGGACCTCACAGATCACTATGAAAGGAAGAAACATGTTCTCTTCCTGCCAAGTCTATTGACTCAGGCAGTTATGAAAGTTGGTAATTTTCTCATTACCCTTTCCCCTACACAACAAAATAACCTAATACCTACTGCAGAGTAAGCATGTTTTCCTATGACCAGAACAGCACAAGCACTTCAGTTACACTGGATCCAAAGACAGGTGAATAATTCCTTTCCTGGAGACCCTAATACAGTCGTCTTCATTTCTGCCTAGCCAGGGGGAGTCTGTCTCTAAAAAGGTTGTATCATATTTTAATAACTGGACTGATCTAAGCAACCATTTTAGCCTGATGATTTGCATGGCTTGCATCTGCAGATACTTCTCTATATATACGTAAATTTCAATTAGATAAGTTCGTTTTACATTTTTATTTATCTGCAAATTATGTTTTGATTCACCTATCATATTTAGCAATACATAAATTTTAAGATCTTAAAATTACAAATAAAATTGTCATTTACTAATGCGTTTGGCAATCATTCAGCTTCACAGCTGAATGATGGTATTCCAGGCTTTGTGGCTGTGTCCTAGTCTTCCTCCCATGGACAATCTCATCTAATTACAGATCCTTGCCTTTTATTGTTTTAGGCTTTCTTCTTCCTCAGCTACACCTGTGTAAAGTTAATCACAAAATAAAATGAAGAAACACAGAATTACTGTGTTTGGTCCTAGATGTTTCTCCACCGCTACCAAAACAGTTTCCTGTGATGAACCAGAGGAGCCTACTGCCGTTATAAAAGTCGAACTAACACTTCCTTTTCCTTGAATATTTCCTCACAAGTAAAAACAAAATAGGAAGGAAAGAACTTAAAAAATTGGGCTGTATTTTCCTAAAGGGGAAAATAGTTTTAAAGTCTGTATAAACTTTCATTAAGGGAATCTAGAAATGAGAAGAATGTGTTCCCATTGGGCCTGCACAGACATTTCAGTGTAATTATCAATACTTCCTAATTAATTTCTGCTATCCTTTCTCCCAGAAAAGCAAAGGTGCACACCTATAATGAAGACCCAAAGCTTTCTTTAGATGGGCAATTCTTCAAGATCCTGTGCTTATAGATACCAGCTTTTACATGTATGTGCTTATAGGTACCATCTAGTACAGAATCAGTTGTGTTTGTTAGTATCATCTTATTTAGCAAGGAAGTCTTAGAAATGTCTCTGCCTGATGCTAGGGAGTGATGATAGTTCCAGCTGACCAAGAGTGGTCCTGAACACCACCTGAGAATTCAATTGGTCTTATAAGCAATTTTCTGTCTCCACGCTTTACTGATTGTACCAGTCTTATATGGGATTTTCTTGGATCTGTACTGAAGAAGACAGAAATTTAGGACCTCACACTTTAGATTAGGAATACTGATATCCTTTCCTCCTGCTGACACAGGTAAAATAAAACACAAGTAATACCAATACTTCTAGTATCAGGCATTTTAAATGCAACTAACATTTCCTGTAAAAAGGAAGTCAGTTCTTTCACACCAATTTACTGCACTGACAAAGGCACCCTTCCCAATTTACATTACAGTATGTGAACGAAAAATTGGTATCATATATGTCAAAATGTTACCTGATAAATTTTTTAGAATCAGAGATTACACCACAAATATTTGTAATGAAATCTAAAACCAGACAAGTAAATTTAAGCCTCTAATTCATTAAGAAATAAACCTTCAAGGCTGAAGGACATATGTCACTTCTGGGGTATTCCAAAGGAATCTAAATTTTTCACCAGAATTTGAGCATCATAGGAATATGTGACAGTAGTAATAATACATGATATTATATACTGCTAGACAAGTTGGACAAATTACATCTGCTACTGAATAGATGTGGAAAGAGTCTGTATTAGAAAACTTCCTGCTGGGTCACAAACATACATCAGTAATGGTTTGTTTTCAGCACAAGAAAAATTGCCAGTGTCGTATTCCAAAGCGAGTGTAAATTGTTTTATTATAAACTCCCTGTTGGTCCCTATTTAACTGAGAAATCATTCAATCTAAATTTATCTTCTCTCTGCATGGCATTGCTGTGTGTTGGTATCACCAAACTCTGCCTCAGTAACAAAACCAGCATTCCCTTAAAAGACAGACCGCACCCTTGATTTTAAGCAACGTTTCCATACATTAACTCTTGGTTTGCTCCCACTTACTTTGATTTGTAATCCAAGGTTCTCAATTTCAGGAAGTCAAGGTGTCATTGTTATTGACGCACAAGACAATCTCTACAAACTTCCACCTTGCTTGACAATTAGACATTTATATTTTTCATGTACTTATATTAATATATAAATTTTGAAAACATAAAACTATTCCCTATTTACATGACTTCCTGTAGCTTCAATAGAGACAAAATCCTAGTCCAGATTAGGAGTGTTAGATATACCTATTCCTGCCATTCCTCCATTCAAGTCACTTTTTTATTTGATTTCCAAGTAAGCTGACCTGCTTAAATAACACCAGTTAAATGTACACAAAACAAATATGTAGCCTTTGTGGTTCTCCTTTGCATTTTTTACTCTTCCATCACATTTTTAGCATCTGATAGAAACGGAGTAAGTGACAAAGACTCAAAGAGAACCGTGAAGCAACCACTCAGCCATCATAGAGGCTCTATTTAGCATGAGAAGGACTTCTTGTTATCTCCAAGAGCTCCATCAAGGAAGGCTTTATTGAGGATGTAATTTTTCATGCTCAGTGCCATGAAATGTCAACCTGAAGCAAACTCAAATCCACTACCCTTAGTGTCACAAACACCCCTATTTTTTCAATCAGAGCATAGCTGAGGAAAGCAAATGAATCTGGGACCCCAGCAAATACTTATCTGCTAAAGATTAGAAGTGTTATACTTGCATTTATTTGTATTGTAAATATTATAGGTTTTATTTTCATATGTAGACATCTGCCCACATTCATAAGGGGACAGACTTGTTCAAAACAAAACGGGAGGATTTCTTTCATTTTCCTTAATTGGCAACGAGAAGCAAAGCATCAGACAACACTTCCTACTCACTAATTTAACCCCTGGGGAACTGGAATATATTTTGTATCTTACCACTCTTCACTGGAAACCTGGAGCAATTTGCATATTTTCTTTAAGAAAGGAGGTTGAAAGACAGGATGCTACCAGAAAATGAGGTGATCCAATCTTTCCTGTATCCAGCTTCTCCACATTCTCACTGCCCGAAGCGGGAGCCAGCTCAAAACAGTGTGACTTACACAGGCAAGCCAAGCCAGGTGACAAGTGCTGTCGCAGAAGAAAGCAGGAAGGCAAAATTGCTTCTGTAATTATGCTAATCAAGGGCATCCTTAAAGCATATAATTCATTCCTCTTTTATAGGGTTTTCCAGAAGAGGAAAACTAAGGCAGGGCATAGCAGAAAGGTGACTCTTTCCTTCTTTTTTTTTTTAAAAGAATCTATGATTTACTAGGTGGAAAAAATACCAGTCCTTCCAAATCTCTTTTTGTAATCGGATTTTTCCAGTTCCTCTTCTGCACCAGGATTTTTTTGCATATCTGGAGAAAGCAGAAGACACAACTGGTGAAAAATAATAGTTTACTTCAAGGTGACTGTGAGGTCTTCTTCCAAAGTAAGAAGGGGGTTTGCCTATTATTTTTTCCACAGTACACCAAAGTTTAGGCAGTTATCTGGAAAGCAGGTGTTACAACACGGCTTTGACTCAGCCAGAACTGAGTAAGAGTTATTTCCTGTGAGAGAAAAGACAACCTGAGTTTGCCACTGCCCTTCTCTTGCCTGAGTGCTAGTTTTCAGTTCAACGGCATACAATGGAGAAGCTGCGTTTCTGAAGCAGTCTGCAGCTCACCACTAGCAGCTAGTAGGTCCCAGCTAGTCCAGCTGTAGGTAATTTAAGAAGTCACAGGTGCAGCAATAATCTAGCAGCAGGAACTGAGTCATTGTGGGTATTCTTTTGGATACAGAACTGCAGCTACAGGCTGAGATCTGTCTCAGGTATGGACTTCCATCAGATCCTGGGAGGTAGTTAAAGTAAATCTTCAGCAGGACACCTCAGAAGTTAGAGAGGGAGAGAAAATTTAGCTGTACTCTGAATTTTGGATATGTATGGTATATCCTGTATTATTCTGGAGTTTCCCTAGCCTAGAATGAGATAAAAATTAAGAGTATTTGTAATGAAAAGCAGTGACAAGTATTCCTGCTACCGGCTTGTCTTTCCTATTGGGAAAAGCAGTATGTGAAATATTATTAGATAGTTTGCTGTAGCTGCATGATACCTGTTTATTAGAACTCACTGATGTAACTAGGAAGCACAAACATTACTTTTGCCAATAAAACTATTGCTACAGAAAAGCACGCATCACCACAATTATTGTCTTTACAAGGGTATGTTCCAGAGAGACTTACATTGGGCCAATCGATAATTTGTGGGTTTTCTGTTAAAAAAACAATGTTTAACGATTTTCAAGCATAACTTTAATCTTCCTTTGGACAAGCATCTGAAATTGAAAGAAGAAATGATGCATTTGAATATAAGAAGCCTTACAGAAAAAAAATATTTTCTATTAATCCAAGTCAAGAGCAATAACTATGCACACAAGAAATGCATCCAAAATGTGGTACACTTAGTGGTGGGATCCCACTTATTCCAAAGCTACCAAAATCAGAAATCTCTTAATGAAGTATAACTGTATAATTCAGATGCTAAAATGAAGCAAGTGTTCACATTGTGAGTAAAGCAGCACAGAGACCCCATTAAAGGAGAGATTAGAGCTGAAGAATGCAAGTTAGGAACACTCTTGAGTGCCAGGAGAAATTACTTCTATGTTAATCACTCACAATCTGGGAGACAATTAAAACACCTACCCACTCCTCAATGATCATAATTTCTGGGTTTTATTGTGGTGGGAATATTATTTAAATGAAAATACAAGAAAAAAAGTTAAATAAACCCCTCTGTTTTGTGATACATTTCAATGCGATCATTATTCAACTAACATGAAGTCCTAACTAGAAAAAGTCCTTTTATACCTCAGTCTCTAGTTCCATTTCAAAATTCCGCTAGTCAATCTATTTATTTCTATCTGTACATTTAAAAAAAAAACATGATTTGAATGAAAAATATCCTTAAAGATAAGTTTAGTGCCATGCTTTCTAAGGCCTCTTTCCTCCCATCTTCAATTTTGTTAATTCTAGCTGTTTGTTACTGCACAGCTGTAGTGCACTATAAGCATTGCAGGATGGTGGGGGGGTGAAGGGGTTTGGAAAGGGCATTTAGTTCAAGGTTAAGCTGAGATAAAGCCATAACTTGCTTTAGACTTATCTATGTCTCATCTCTCAACTGTGCGATACGACCCTCTCTTCTTGCTGAGCTGCATTATCTGATTTTGATACTGTGTATCAACTGACAGACTTCTTGTTGAGCTTTATTTTTGCCATTAGGGCTACAATGAAGTATGGACAAATATTTAGCAAACCTAAGGGAATTTGGAAATCATTTTACTAGACAGTTTTATAGTAAACTATTTGACAACAATCTATAGTTTTCAAACAGAAGTCAGCTAAACCTGCCTTTCGTAATAAAGTAAGTACAATTATTCTCAGTGAAATTAAGGTTTCATTAATTTCCAGTTCATTCTTAACAGTGTCTTGCTATTTTTATGTTTATTCAGACTATGTTAAATCGACTCTGCTGCTTGAAGTGCCCTATGAAACATTTTCAAAAGTAACCAATTGGAGAGACAACCAGAGCACAAGTTAAGCTACAAAAAATCAGCAGCAGAAGGAAAGGTTTTAGAGCCTTTATTTTAAAGACAGCCAATCACTGTCTTAAGAGCAGGAGATGGCTAAAAAGTGCAGAGCAGGTTCTGAGAAGATTTCAGCTGAATTCTGGAACTAATAGGTAATGATACTATCCAAGCCACCAAACTTCAAGACGCTTTCAAAGGTTTCAGCTTTGGCACGGTTCAGCACAAAAGCAATTATGTTGATTCTAGAATACGTTTGACTTCCTGCGTTACAGAAACAGCTAAGAGTGCTCTATCATTAAAGACTGATTAGAGCTTCCAGCTTCAGCTGGAATGGGTTCTGTTTTTATACTTCAGTGACCACCGAGTCTCAGTAAAGAAAGGCAATAGTTTGGAATTGACCCTGTTTCTACTCTTGTGCCATAACTGTCGAAAGAAACTCTTATGTCTCCCACCAGCCATTCTAAAATGTCTTCTTCTAAGCACATGTGTTTATTTATGAGAACAGCTTTGAAGAGTTTAAGTTTTGTGTTCAGAACAAAGGACACTTTACCTGCTTCTGCAGCACCCATACCTGACATGCTTTGTCAGAGCTTCTGATTTATAAACATTAAAGTTACACCAGAGGACAGCCACGGACGTAGAAATACCCTAACTGTAAAATACTTACTTCTGTCTGATTTGGTTTATTCAATTTCTTAATGATTAAGCCTTATTAAAGGACAGTCAGGCCTTCATTACATGGGCTATCCCCTGCTCTGTTTTTCATTCAGCATCTAACTATTCAAGGTAATCCAAGGCTTAACTCCACACATTATGAAAACTACCATTTAAACTTAATTTATGTTTTAAATGACCTATAAAACCTTTCTTCTAAACCTCGGCTGAGATATCAGTTGCTTAAATGTATTCAACACATTAAGCAGAATCCTGTCACCTCTCCTGTTCTTATTTAATTAAGAATTACTTTTGCCAGCCACAGGAGAATCAGAAGAGCTTTCTTTTGAGTTATTCACAAAGTGGTAAAATAACACATGCAGATACAGCAGCTGACAACATAAGCAGGGTCAGTATTAGGACAAACCAGCCAAAAAGAGCAGCTTTTGGCATAATTTTAATCAGTCCTTGGGTGCACGAAATGTCATGGAGTTTCATATGAAATGAAATTATCCCTTCCTCTTAGCTTATTTCTGTTCCAACTAATCCTCTAACTCTTTATTAAACATTATCTTTACCATCTGCTCTGGGTGAATGTTCAACACCTTGCAGGAGAACTCTGGGCTGATTGGTTTTTATGGGCAACATGATCTGAGTTTTATGCACATACTTAGGATTATGTCAAGGACAAAGAGGATGAATAATCCATTAACTATAATAAGCGAGAACCCATATCAGTGCAGCTAGAACATGTGTTATGTTTCAAAAGCAAAAGATGAATTAGAGATATGTGGATCATAAAATACCCATAACCCTGGACCCTCTTTACACTAGGACATCATTTCCATACATACACACTTCACTAAACAGCATTTCTGGATGTGATGTTTCATTCTTGATGAATCAGACTTTTTAGCGCTGAAATGGCATTTCCAAGCCTGCAACATGCAAAGAAACAGCTCTGCTGAATTGGACATTTCTTCTAACATGGAACAGATGGTAGGAAAATGTCTGCCCCATGCACAGGTCTTTCAACCACATCTATATGGTCAGTAATAGAATGTTACTCTATTTTCATACTTTGTATGAGCCTCTAAAACAAATCACCAAGGAACTGAGACCGTCTAAAGTCACAGTCTAAAAATTTACATTTAAAAAAGTAATTGTCAAAGGTTAGTCGAACGTTGCTATCAATCAGATCCAGTTACTGCTTCCACTCTTTGATAACCACAAATATTAAAATAACATTATCACTATTAATCATAATATTTAGTGTAATGTGTATCATCCTACCAAGACCTCATTTGCGACAAAACACGTAATTGTTAGAGTTTGGTTCCTTGCTCACAACATTTCATGTAATTACCTCTTTCACCTTTATGCATCTGTTGCAATAATTTCTCTTCCTTTGGCTAACCTTTTAGACCAAAGTATTTACACTCTCTTCCATTAATAAAGGTCTATGATCCCATAATGAACAACAATTATGATGGTATCTGATCACAGTGTATATATTAATGACAGAAAATATCTGGAAACATATCTTTATTCATCTCCTTACAGAACGTTTGCACCAGATAGCCTCACAGTACACTCTTAGATGTAATGACAGACTACTCTTCAAAACATTTTCAGCAATTGGCAGATAATTATTTGACCCACAGTGAGCAGTATACTTCACTGCTATATCATTCTATACATGAAGGGAAGGATCAAGGTTTTCTACTGGTGTAAGTCATCTGGATTCTGTTGATTTCAGTAGAACTATGTTAATTTAAGCCAACAGTGTGATGTATACACTTGTAGAATCAGTGACATAGTAAGGACTCTGAGAGATATTACTAACTACGGGATATGCTGCTTCAGACTATGAGGGTTGTCCACCTGAGAGCTTTGACTGGCAACAGGCGGCTGTAGTAAATCCTGGTATTTAAACCAGTACTCTACATGCTTAGGCTGACCAGAGGCCTAGACTTCCTTACCTGCTCCTCTAGTACTCTGTCACGGTTTAAAGCTGGGCTGGCTGTTAAGCGAACGACAGACGCTCTTTGTTAACCCCCTCCCTCCCCAAAGTGGGGGGGGAAAGAGAAAAGGGAAAGAGACTTATGGGTTAGAAAAGTTAAAACAGCTTTAATCTAACTACAATAATAATGAATAATAATAATAATGAAATATATACAAATATACAAATATGTACAAAACCGATATCGAGCTCCCCCCCACTGATGACGAATACGTCACCCGGACGCTGCGGGGCACGCCCCAGGAAAGTCCCGGACTGTACTCAGCAGCAGCAGGCAGGAGCTGGATTCAGGAATGCACGGATCGGGATCGAAGGCAGAAGAATCAGACAGAGTCCTCCTCGGATGCCGGCCATAGAAGAAGAGAGCGAGACCCTCGTGATCCCTCTGCTTTATACCGAGTATGACGCGTATGGGATGGAATACTCCCTTTGGTCAGTTTTGGGTCACCTGTCCGACCCGCTCCTCCCCACCGCAGGGTCGCAGGGGTGACGACTTCTCTGCTCTTTCAGTTCCGGCGCACAAGAAAGTTAGCAGAAGCAAGCATCGACCTTGGTCTCCATAGGGATAACTATAAGCAAGGGCCTTTCTGCATACCATTGCTTCTGATGTTCCAGCACTAACTATAAACACCAAGCCTTATGACTGCTAGAAGCAGCTACTGTCTGGAAAAACATGCAGCTAATTTCAGAGAGTGCAACTTCTCAGAAGAGACTTAACTAAAAAGCAAAGTTACTAAAAGAAAATCGGTTCTGTCCTGGCCCAAACCAGGACATACCCACTAGGGGCAAAACAAGTAAGAAGAGAATAACCGAAACTTTCCACCACGTACCATGCTCCAGACCACTGCCCTCATAGCTCATTGGATTAGAAGGAGCTCAGTTTAGACCCTAGCTCATTTATTGTATGGGAACCTGCTCAAGTTGCATACTCTAGTCTAAATCTCAATAGTTGCATAGCTCAGGTGCTTGGTAAACTTGTTTTCCTAAACTTCAACACTAGTGACAAGCTTAGAAGTACAACCTATTAATAAAAAAAAAGATAATAATAGAGGTGAAAGAGTTCAAAATAGCATTATATTAAATGGCAAACAATAACCTAGTATCTTCCTCTCTAAGTCCTCTAGCCATAAGCAGCATTCAGTGGTAGTAATAGGTAGACAAGGAAGGATCCAGATACCAGATGCAGCACTGCACACTTCTTCCCTCTCTCCATTTTCCTCTGTAGGAGTCCTCCACTCAGGAATAAAACAAAAATTCACATTCCCACTTCATTTCAAACACAAGCACAGAAGCCCTGGGGTGTGAGGAAGAAAGTGAAGGGGAACGGTATAAGGAGTCTTTCTATAGGCGTTTCTAACTGAGATCCCAGCCCCTAACTGTTACCATATTTTTGCCCCTGTCAGAACCACACACCACTACTTTGATTAGTTTAAACTTGCAGTCTCCAATCCTCAGATTTAAACAATCAGTGTATTCTTCAGTTAAAACTATTACATCTTGGAATTCTTCTGTTGCACAGGAATACGTATGTATCAGTGGAATAAATATGACATGATACGGCACATGTTCTGAGTGTTGTCTACATTTCTGTAGTTTACCATGTTTATGTCACAGAATTTCTCATGTAAATAACTGGCTGCTTAGCACACACACAGAGTTCTTACGACTAACTAGTCTTTGTGAATCCCCCAATTCAGAATACAAACACTACTACTAAATGAAAGTCTTCCAAATAAAGGTATATATAATATGCAGAGTAAATCCCATTTAAGATAGGATGCTGCTATTCTTGAGTAGACAGAAAAACAGGTTCCAAACACTCAAGTCTGGTCAGAGGTCTAGGCCACTCACCAGAAGGCACTCCTATCAGCTCCCATCGTAACCATTGAACTTCAAAGACTCTTTGAAAGTACAGAATGGGGTTATTTTTTCCTGCTAATACTTCCATTAAACTTCCTCAAATGAAAGAAATTAGTTACTTTTCAGGTGTGCCTGCTGAATAGTGCCAATTATCAACCCAATAGGAATTTCAAAACAAAAAATAAACTCAGTATTCATTTTTTATCTAGAAAGTGTGTCTCCTCTCCCTACATCTTGTTTATGTGCATACATACATGTGTGATTTACCTGAGGTAGAAGGACAGTGGGAAATGAAGAAGAACCCTCTCCAAAATAAAAACCTTTAAAGTATAAAAAGAGGAAAGCAAAAGACTTATGTAAGGTGTTAAAGGGAAATAAAGGTTTTATACATATCTTAACTGTTAGCATGAGTAATACACAAAATGGATTTGGTTTAGGTTACCAGATTTTATCCCGATTATCCAGACAGTCAGCATCTGGTTTAAGTCCCCTATGTAACCATCTGTAGTAAAGTCACATGAAGGATTAGCCTTATCTGACATTTGGAATGAATATATGGATGGAAGAAGAGGAAGGAGTGTGAAATGGCATACAATTGTTAAAACTTAAAATCAGGTGAAACCACATCTTTATTTGCTTATTCTGATAATAATTGTGGGGGGGGTTGACTTTTCAAACATTAGCATATGTATTAAAAAAACCCAACATATCCTCATTCATTTTTTTAAGAAAAGCAGGCAAGTTAAGAAAAATAATTTAATGTATTTTTATATTTGACCTTTTAAATGTAACTAGAATATTAAATAAAAATAAAGCCTAATTCTCCACATTCAGTTATGACTGTTATGATGGGTGTGATCACAAAAACATCAAAGGCAGGCTTATCCTAATCCTGTAAAGCTGTAAGTGCCACCTGAAAGGTCCTGAGTGCCTTCTAATCCTACTGAGGATAGGCTGCAAGTCCATCAAGAGGTAATGGGAGTAAGTAACAAGGGTAATAGTGGGCTTTCCTGTCCATAGGAGGAACGATATGTATCATAAAATTCTGATATGGTAGGAGATAACTTGATTTATCTAAACATNTGTAAGTGCCTCCTGAAAGGTCCTGAGTGCCTTCTAATCCTACTGAGGATAGGCTGCAAGTCCATCAAGAGGTAATGGGAGTAAGTAACAAGGGTAATAGTGGGCTTTCCTGTCCATAGGAGGAACGATACGTATCATAAAATTCTGATATGGTAGGAGATAACTTGATTTATCTAAACATAGAGATCAGAAAGTGGGAAGATGTATGTTTATCTTCCATTCTCCATGAGCTTATACAGTATGTATAGCATGGCCTTAGGCACAGACCATGGGGCTCTAATTCAGAAAACCTGAATTCTCTTCCAGGCTCTGTTATTTGTACAATGTTGCACAGTGCCCCAGGCCAGTGTCTTTACCTCTTGGCATCAGTGTCTTCTTCCCACAAATGGTGAAATCAAAATGCCCTGTTCTCAACAGATCATGAAGTTGTGCAAAAGTGACAAGAAATAAGAATCTATTACCATGATTATTTTTAATGCATCAGAATGTATTATGAAAAAGCTAATTTTTGAAGCAGAAAGAGAAACTCAAATCCTAAGAAATGTTTTGATTTGAGGGTCTTCCCTTTGGGTGCAATCAAATACTCAGGATAGGAAAAATGAGAATAAAGGATCCTATAAACTTGAGGCAGGTAGCACTACCTTTGGAAGAACAATTGAATTGGAATGAAAGTCGATCAGGTCAAGTTCACCAAGAAAAATCTTTTCAGTGTAAGATGTCCAGGTGAAAGGTCTAAATGAAGAGTGGGCTGAGCATTTTGAGGCTAGGTGATATGAGAACACAGTAAATAGTACTGCAGTGCAGTGTAGCAGCTAAACAAACCAGGTATATTGCGACAATATCAACCACTCCTCCCCAGTTTAAAACAAGCCTGCTAAGTCACGCAGCAAAAGTACCTTGTGCAAAGTCACAGATGATATCTAAGGTAACTTAAGAACTAAGCTTCAGTCAGTTTTATTTCGTCTCAGTGAAACTCTAAGATGTTTCCTATCAATCATATCAGACATGGATGTCTTATTTCCTTTAGTGAGATGGCCACAATTAGTAGATGGTATTAAGAAAAACCTTCTTCATATATGTATTATTAGATGTCACATGCCCATGAGGTAGCTCAATGCTTTTTTTTTTCCCAGATATCCAGATACTGCTGTTACCAGGCAGAATGTCACTAACGACTACATTTTATAAATTCGTGTGAGACATTTTTATAGCAAATGCTGTATTGGCACCATTGCCCAATACTGCATGCAATTACTTTGTTGTTGCTGTTGTTGCTGAGGGCCAAGCTCTAACAAATTAAATTTAGAGAAGGAAAATAGGCTTATATGCAAATGGAATTAAATGCTGACACAAGGATAAAACAGCACTGGATTTGGACAGGGCTCTCCCCTTGACTTTTTAACCAATCATTAGATTTAAATTGAGCAGACAGATTCATCTTTAACTCCACTGTAATCAATGGAACTGCAGCAGGGATGAACCTGGAGCAGTACGTTTTTGACAGTTTTTATGCAATGACTATCCAGAATGAAGGAGATGAAATAGATTTTTTTTTTTGCATATAATTTATGAAATTATTTCCCCATCCGCAAATCCCTACATCAAGGAAATTAGTGCATAAAAATGGATAAAGGCAGCAGCTGCAAGCCAAATACCAACTGCCAACCACAGGCTCTGTACCCATAAACCCAAAGCCAAAATATTTATCTGACTTACCTGTGATCCAGAAAGGACTCCCTAATGGTGTAAGTACAGCCGGATAATTGCATGGTTTCTCCTCAATATCACTTGCACTGTATAAAAACAATGAAGTACATTTAGTGTTTCTATAATATTAGTATCACATATAAACAATTGCTGAATTTAGAAAATTATGTTCTTTGTCATCTATAGAAGACCTAGGAAGAATAATCACTGCTGGTCTGGTCATTGCATTAGACGAGATCAATATTTCAGTAATTTTTTATAACCCCGGTTGCATTTTGTGCCTTTATTACATGACTGCTCCTATACATGGCTTCGTCCCTTACCTGTCTCCACTGGCACTTCTTGTGGAAAGAATAAATTGTTTATCAAAATACTTTGTAAATTAATGTAGGACCAAAGGACTCTGGCAACATGCACTGGATACAGAACTAATGAGGAACTAGGGATCATTGCTCGCACAAATCTGGCAGACACTGATTTTTTTGGCACCTTGTTTTTTGGCACCTAATCCTCTTCATTTTTCTTTCTCTTTCTAGTTTTTCATTGCTTCTTTTCAGCTGACAGCTCATTGCTTATTTATTTATTCGTGGGTCTTATTTTTTTGGTTCTGAGGATTCTTTATTCAATGGTAAGTTCAGAGGAATTACAGTTTGTTTTTCCACACAGCCACTTCCCTGTATTAAAGCCATCAAATGATACAGAGAACTTGTGTACAGGCATGAAGTTTTACCCTTATTGTGTCACAGTTTTCACTCTTACATTATTTTCTCCCACACAAACAAAGTTCTAGCTTCTTTTTCACTGTAGACATATAACTCTATTTTAGGTAGCTGCTAATGGTTAACCACTTATATTTGAAGGAAGCATAAAAGACCTCCTGCTTGCTCCTATAACATGGTCAACATCAGCCAGTATTTGCAGACGACCTGGCTGAAATATTAGAGTAGTACAGTGCTTTTTACTTTGAGGCTTATGGAGCCCCTGGGTCCACAATAGATAATTAAGAGAAGTCTATTGTCAAGAAATAAGTCCATGCATCGAAAACATTTGTTAATTGCTACAGCTGAGCTACCCTCAGCTGGTAGAGTAGCCTTGGGACTATAGGTCCTCTAGGCAAAGACAGCAAAGCAGACAAATTTCAAAAAGCAAAACTAATTTCAAAGCAAGACTCACTTCAGTTCAAACAGCCTTAGCAAAGCATCTATTTCCTTTGTACGCCTTGGCTTACATACATAAAAACAAGAGGTAAGAATCAAACCAGACAAATACCTGGCATTGCACTTAAATTGGTGGGATTACTGATCTTTGTTTACATTTGCTGTTTTGTAGCAAATCACTAGGGACATAGCAAAACAGTGCTTATCAGTACTATTACACTAAACAAAGGTGCTAGAATCAGGTCTGAAGCACATACAAACTTTCTTCCTTTCCTTGAACATACGCATTTGCTTCTTCCTTACCCATCAAAAAAAAAAACCAACCCAAAACCAGATATTTGCTACCAACACATTTTGCTTACTAGAGATTTTTGAAAGCATAATCAGAATTACTTCGGCCACATGCAGTCCTATCAAAATATGAACAACCAAGAGAATTAGTGTGGTATCACATATTTTAATGAAAAGTTAGTTCCAAAAAAACGTTTAACTAAGTTATGAAGACATAAGCCAATAATAAGCGAGGAAACCAACTGCTTTCAGAATACACATCCAGATTTAAAGACAGAAAATACTACCTTTGCAAGTACATAACTGTACAACTTACAGGAAAATTAAGATTTTACAGTTCAGCTACTAGTACTTTCCAGAACATTAAGCATGAAAGCCTGAGTATTCCCCTTTTTTCAAGCAGTAAAAGTTTCAAGTTTTTACCCCGTTCATATTTGTTACCACCTTCCCAGCATTTATATTTCATTGATTTCAAAACATAGAAAATGGTTATTCAAAATAAAACATTTTATAGATGTTACAAACTGTATTACAATCCTTCTAAATTTTCACCATGGAAAGTATAGTAATTTTCAAGTAATACAATTTTATGCTTACTTTCTGGAGTTCTAGTTCTAAACATTTTGTTCTGTTTAGTGGTTCAGTATGACCTGGTACTAGCATATTCTAGAGTATTCACTCTTATGTCAAGAAAGCAGAGTTAGAGATGGTAACTAACATCAGCATGAATTCAAGGGTCTAAGCAAAACTAAGATGCAGGATGTCTCTTACTTAAGAAGTCAAATCTGCATTAAACTGACCCCTTGAATATTAATAATATTAGTAAGAAAATTTTCAACTCAAGCATTATAAGCATATTTTTTTTCCTAATCTTTCAACAGATGAAAAACAAAGACCATTTTAAGGAGAGAAACCTGCATCAGGTTTTACATCTAGGAAAAAAACTTGCTGGATTACTATCAGCCTCATAGAGTAGCACTAACAGCTTGCCTTGAAACTTTAAGGTAAGTGGTCCATTAATTTTTACATCTTTCTTCTGCTCTAGCTTTGAATTTCTCCTTTTTGTCTACCAAAATATGCAAATTTATTTGTAGTTGCAAGAATGTTATTCTCCATGTGTTTCTTATGTCTGCAAAGAGTCCATTAGGGTATTCAAACTGAAAAGATGCTGTCCATATAATGAGTTAATCAATTCACAGACATAGGGATTCAACTTGAAATAATAAATAAAATGAATCTATTTAGTACTCTTTAAAATGCCTTTCAGTTCTGCGGGTGACTGGCTGCTGTACAGTGAAATCTCTCTGCTGCTCTGGAGCCCTCTGCCGTAATGTGAATACATACTTCGCAGATGCCAAGGCAACAGGGGTGGCTGCCTTTGCCTGGCCCCTTCATCTGGAAGAGCTAGCTAATTAAATCCACAGCTGCGAACGGTGCGCAGCTCTCAGATGGACATATCTTCTACTCTGAATATCCCCTCTTCATTTTTCCCCAATGCTAGAACTTTATCTCAGTCTCTCACCTAAACTAAATGATGTTTCTGAAGAAAGTTTTACATTCATTTGGGAAGAAAGTAGTAAAATGGAGAGTCAGAAAATAGTCTTTTATATAAAACAAAAGAAAAAAAAATCAAAATATTCAAGTATGTACTCATCATAGTAATCAAATAAATATCAAAAATAGAATTCGGAAATGGGTTCATTGTGAGAAACTGCCCCATTAGTTGGTGAGCAGCCAAAAGAAAGATAGAAAAAAAGTAAAAGGAATCATCCAAACACAGAATCTGAGAACTATTCAGTGAAAGCATTTTACCATCTCTAATATGACGAAACATCCAGCTTGCAAATACACAGACCAAATAGTGGGGGAAAAAAGTTAGTTACATTTTCAACTCAAGTTAAAATGAACCATTGGATGGCACTGAACTCTGAAAGTGGAGAATCTGGATTCTGTTTGCAGTGCTGCTGTGTCTGACTTGTTATGAAATCTGAAGGGGTCACTACTTGACTCCGTGCCTCAATACCCTCCATCCTTTTTCTCAACTCTGGTGAGCTACAGAAGGTATGGACCAGTTCTCACAGCGGACACATCAATGCCAAAATCAGAAGAGTAACAGAGGGGTGTCAGTAAAAACATTCCTACACTAGATTCACTCTCACTGTCCTGCTTAACTATCCTATTGAGATTTTAGGCCCCCCAACAAGCACTCAGGATGTCTGGCAGATTTTTGCACCTTGCGCTGTAGCCCATGTTTCCTGTCAAAGTCCCTTGATAAAGTTTCTTTCAGCTGTGCCTACCAGTCCTTCACTCCCACCATTTAATTACGGTGTGCAATAGTCACTTTCTATAGGTGGCATCTGGATTTCAAATGGATCTCTTAGGCACCACTTTACAACATATAAATTAGGTGCCGCTGAATCACAAGCAACTTTATTGCACTGATGGTGTGTTGATGAACTAGCCATGCTTTTCTTCAAATTTGGTGTTCAGAAGCATTTCCTGCAATTCTGAGCAATTCATACCCCCTCTGCCTAGAATGTAGATCCCTGCAGTTAGTGTACTGAGCAAAGGGCCAGTCCTTGCAGCACAGACACATACCATAACGTGCCAGGTAGCAGATGTATTGCCTCCTAGTGCAAGCACTGCAACAGCCACTGCACAGGTGGTTGGTTAATGCCAACAATATGATGCATATTTCCTGTACTGAGGGGAACTGCATGTTTCAGGAATTGTATCAGGCTCTGGCAAAAAAATAATACAGCCAGGGAGAACATATTTCAATATGAGTGAGCTAATTATAATTTTGGCTCCTAAAGCTTTCTAACAGCCAAAATATAAAGTCCAGCTGGCATGTCCTTCCACCTGCCCGAAGGAAATAATCCCAATTTATAGCATAATCAAAAATCATGTTTCCATATTTTGGGGGTTTTGTAAGTTACTGCCAATACATCAGCCTATGGAAAAGCCTCAGATTGCTTTCCAAGTGATGGAGTGCCAGGAAGAAAAAGTTTCAATGTACACACATTTTACTGCCTCTACACTGGTTTGTAAAGCACATAGGATTGCCTGGCTGCAAGTAAGGGGAAAAGAAGTACCAGACAAGTAAGGACTTTGTGAATCAGATATCCCTGTGCAATTAAGGGGCCATTGTTAATTTTCAGATTGTCATAAACCCATTAGAGAATTTGAGACAATTCAAAAACCAATTACAGTAGAATGAAGAGGGGATTGGGCAATCAATTGAAATGAAATCCAGCCCACAGAAACAAAATGTTGCAAGAAACCCGCCCTGAAATATGCTGGGAGAATAAAAGGCATATGGAACTGAGTGACTGCACGCACATAGTCTTTTAAAGACCAAGGTTATTTGGCATGAAGGCAAAGGGTGTTGCATAGCTCTGAACACTGTTTTACTACGTACATTGAGTTGTCTTTGTTTCAGTCAATTATATGCTAAAAATGTTGAAAGTACCACAGATGTACGGGGATGCAGCTGTATGGTTTTCACTCACTATACCTGTGGTAATAAATAAATAAATCTCAGAAAAATACTATAGCACTACTTGCCCTGAAATAGCTTTTTGAGTATGCACCTGCAAGGGCAGATAAATTTTTCTACATCTCATAACCAAAACACTGCACCACAAATAGCAGTTTGCAATGATCAAAACAGCATTCATATGTCTATTTTTAAGTGATGTTTCTTTAGAGATATAATTATGATTTTGATTACTTGTGCATCAATGTAAATGAAATGAAACATATTCTAGGTTTTATTGAAAAAATGTAAGGGACCAATCCTACAAACTTTATTAAAATGAACAAGTCTTAAACAATCAACAACATAGACTTCAGCATGGCTCTTTATGTATGTGTTTATGTAGTAACCCTAAATGTCTTAAAGCCTAGACATGCGATCTTGATTAGTAATCTTGCAAACTAAGGTAGTCATCTTGTGGGATCCATAGTACTTGAAGTGCTATAAAGTTTAACATTCGTTCAGGTTCTGAGACCAGAAATCAAATAAGGTACACCTCCTGCCTTCTACAGTGCATTGTGACTTGAATGCAATTTTCTCCACCACACCCATCCACTCCACATTTGTATGTTCAGGTATTCAAATTCCTTCTGTTTAAGTCAATGCTTGTCCAAGCCATCCTGTCTAACACCAGAATCCAGATGGAGAGGACTTTGCCAGCTAAGTGCCTGAAGAAACTGCTAGATTCAGCAATTTCTGCAATTGTAGAAATTCTGTAACATTCTTTCAGTTGTTCAAAAATGTGCAAACTTAAAGCATGCTTTGGAAGGCAATAAGGACAGACTAGAAACCTGCCTCTACACACTGCCTGCTACTTCAGACTTTGGCCTTTATAACACCAAACCCTTCAAGTGTTCCCCTGCCTCTCCTCAGTGTACATTACATAATTACACTATAAAGGGCATAGTTTGAAGTACCAGCATTTTTTCACCTCCTAGTTCAATCTCTTGCTACGTTATCACGACATATATATCTCTTATAACAGTGAAGCACCTATCAGTCTTCCAGTACTAATACCTAGTTATTTCCTAGCAACTACAGCCAGAACCCCGATTTTTCTCTCAGGATCCCTGAGGATTTTCTCTCTTATCAGTTAAATACAAAATTCCATACATCTTTATACTTCCACTCTCCAGGTATCTTAACTACATGTCCTTTTGCGATAACATTTCCTTGGTAGGGATCAAGTCTGTGGCCAATCAATGCTGAGGAACACCAAGCATTCAGGGACAGTAACCATATAACAAATTTACTGATAAGATTATATGGGTGAGGGCTACCAGCACTGTGTGGCAGTGAAAACAGCCTCCCGCATCCAGAGAAAGAATCAGGACACTGAGTCACATGTTTGGGGGGTAGTGGCAGGTGGAGGTAGTGTCCTTGCCTGCAGCAGTGAGCTAGCAGTGTGTCTGGCAGTGAAGACAGCCCGCATCATCCTGGACTGTATTAACAGCATAATCAGCAGACTGAGTGAAGGGAATAGAGACTCATCACTTGTTAGACCACACCTATAATATTGTATTTAGGTTTGGGATCTCTACCACTAGAAAGATACTGGTAAACTGGTGAGCTACCAACATGGTCCCTGACAGAGGGCAACTAACTGCACGGAAACCAGCACAGACATTTCTTCACTCACAAGTGAAGGCTAGAAGGCTAGAAAAACATACAGGTGATATATTTGATGTATATTTTCATGTTTTCCTCTAGGTGGGGTTTTGCGGGTTTTTTTGCTGCTGTTAGGATGCTGGGCTAGACAGACATTTGTGATTTAATATGAAAGTTTTTATAAAGATTATTTTCAACTGTTTCAGTAACATGCCAAGTTTACTATCTCAAATATCCACACAATGTAACTGAAAAGAATCCCAAGATTGGGACGGGTTTGGATTAGCTCCTGTTTTCCATAAGGAAAGCAGGAGGTTCAGGAGACTGGAAGACAAGATGAGCCATAAGAGAATCAGTCTTCAAACATGGTCCACGCAAGTCTGAGAACTACCAAATCACTAAGTACTCAAAATTGTGTGCAAAATATGAATAAAATATTGATTTCATTAAAAATGTTAAGGACTACTTAATTCAACAACATTTTATATGTTTGCATATTTATTTCCAAATTTGCATATCTGTTTGCATATATCTTGTAAAGCTGAACATTAATTATACTTTAAAATCATGTATAAATTGTAACCAAGAATGTTGTATGAATTTCTGAAATAAGAGACAGACTCAAGTACCATTAATTATAAACTGCCATTTAAAGCACACTGAAGCAGACCTCATATTGAAAAAATATTGAGCCCTTGACAAATAAATAACTGGTCTAGCTGATTAAATGGCATCTCCTACAAGCACAGAACAGATTTTTTTTTTCTCTTTCTCCCTCCAGAACACGGCTTACCTATACTCAGAAGAGACACATGACAATTTGCTGGCCAAGACAAATACTGCTATATACTGCAAATATGATACACTGGTCTGTAACTTCTGTTTAGGGCGATTCTCTTTTTGAAGTTTTCTTCATATAGAAATGACAGTCAGTAATATGTAACAATAGACAAATAAAACTTCATCAATTACTTTAATGGACTAGTGTCAAATCAGGTGAGTTGAAGTGATTCTATCACATGCTAATTAGATTTGTGAAATTATTCTGACTAGTTTAAAAAGCTGTACACAAGGTCAAATCTCAAACAGCTTCCAAAAATCTAGATTTGCTAAATATACAAGATGTGACGGTCTGACTAGCACTTAGAGTGGCAATCAGAGACAGTAAAATTTCTAATAGTTTTATATATAAATCCAAGGTCAGGTACCCCAGTAATCATTAACGGCCAGAAGTTTCCTAAAAAACTGGTCCTTAAGAATATTCCAAAAGTATTATTTGCTCTTGTTAATTTTGAGAAGATGTGTAGAAGATCCATTAATACTGAAAGAGCAAAATTCAAACTTACAGCTTGGAAAGAGAAGGCTTGGCAAGTTTATTTGTGCAAATCAGTGTTGTTGCTGCCCGTAACAGTTACCTACCTCTGCAAAGCTTATCTCCTTAAGCAGAAAGGTAAAGCAGAAAGGTAAAATTCCGCATCTCTCTCTAGTCACTCCAAACCTGACATCTTAATTTACATGAACAATGAAGCTGAGCTTGCATTTAACCATCAGGTTGGGAAGTATATAAGCAGAGATACAAACTCACTATCTTGTTCTGCTAGCTTTGCCTCAGGGGTGGTAACTTCAGTACAAGGAGCAGAATGACAGCCAGGAGCATTGAAGTCTCAAACTTCTGCATGCACTATGCAAACAGGACCACCACCATCAGCTTTAGCAATGCTGCACATACAGATTGAATTTGGCCTGCAAAGGTCTGGCCCAACATTGTCATGTTACCAGCCATTCACTCTCCTTGGTCAAGGAAAGGAAATTTCTTCAAATTATGGAAGTTTCTCTATGTGATCTGTATTTCCCATTAGAAATACAGACCACTACAGTGAGAGCGAGAGCCAAGAGATGCATCATGCAAATACAACTCTCTGGTTACCACTGCGTTAAAGTTTGACTGCAGAAAAATAGCCAAAGAGCAGTCACCTTATACACACTAAACTCTCATTTAATTCTGTGTTCTGGGACACGTGTTCTCCCCATAGATCCTTTTTCTTCAGCCCATACTTGAGACTAAGCAGGTGGTTCCATTAGAAAACAGACATACTGTAGCACAGAGGACTATGGTTAACATTTAACCTTGCTTCTACCACTGTGCAACCACTGTTCACATTTGCAGAGGTGATTGAGATTTGCACCAAACAGCTGTGGATTCATGGTATACTATGTCAGTCATAAAAAATCTGGGCAAATTTTCTTGCTCTCTGCAGGAAAATAATGTGAAACTCCATGAGCTTTGACTTTCAATTTTTCAAGATTTTCTAATTTTTCTGATTTTTCTTTCCCTTTTCACAAAATAGTCTGCAGAAGGAAAGAAATGCCCCAATTCCTGTGACCTTTCACAAAATCACATGCCAACACTTCTAACACTAACTGATTCTTGGCCTTGTTTTTTTCTCCTGTTTCAGCAACATAACTATTTAAAAACAACAAACAAACAAAAACCAAAACCACCTCAAAAAACCCCAAAAAGCACAAATGAACAAAGTATACTTTTATTAACGTGGCTCTGAGTTGTTAGTGTTAACTAATCTGTTTGGATCCTGAGGTCAACTGTATTTACATATGTGTGTGTGTGCGCAAGACAATAAAGTGTAGAGCTTAGAGAACTTCATTCTTAACAGTAGTAACCAGCACAGCATTAAGCATGGCTGTGTAGAATAACTTTCACCATGGTCAAAAATGTAATGACTCAGTTACCAGCCACGTGACCCTTTTCCTCCAATGCCCACGTCCTTCACCTACAACCATGGAACATTTATTTTGAAAATAGGGAAAAGCAAAAGGGTGCTTCTGCTTCTTGAAACTAAGACATTCCTACAGATGGGAGGGAAGAGGGGAACCTGACAGGATCCTGTAAATTTCATGGCTGCAATTTTCCTTTGTAATGAGGATATACAGAGAATGAATTAGCACTAGGCCGGCAACAAATAGTGCTTCCTCCTGATAGATTACAGTCCAGCGGCAACAAAATGTCGCAGTTGAGGCACTAATGAGTATTAGATAACCATGTGTTTGTAGTAACATCCTGTAGTTCCTGTAATAGAAGGACATCATATGGACATTTTGTTACAGAAGAGTCTACAACTAGATTCTTGGAAGCATCGGGATCCAAATGCAGGTCTTGGTTGTAAAAGTGCTAAATGCATGCATAAGCCAAAATTCTCACTCAGTGCTATGCACTCAAACTCTGGTATGACTTTAGGTATCTAAGCATAGAATCCATTTCTTTCACTGAGCTTTCACTATTATAGTTATCTATTTAGGTAAACATGGAAGTAATATAGCAGAATGATTTGAAAAGATTGCAACACATACTAAACTAATATAGCTCAAGCTTTCATTTCCTCTGTTCCTTTATTATGGCTTGCTACTTTGACACAAAACAGCAATTGTACCATATTTGGGACTCGGTAACTAATGAGTAGGTGAAAGCGGTATTAGTTAATAATGGTTCAGAGATGTTAATACAGCAATTCACAGTTTTTGTCACCTTTGTTTAATTTTAATGTAGGCAGGTAATTCTTTCTAATAATCATTGCAGTTCAGCATATCCAAGACTTGCAAGACCAACAGAGGTAAGCTAATGTCTAACTAAAGTCTTTTTCTTGATTTTTCAAGACTAATTATCCTCTCGAGTGTTTTAGCACCAAGTAAGTTTCCTAGCTGAAAGGAGTGTATCTGCAGCTATTACTTCTTCATTTACGCAAAAAGTACAAATACCAGTGTAGTTGTTAGTGATTTTGATATGCAGCATGCCTTAGATGACTGCTTTAAAGCACACAGCAAAAAGCAGAAGACCTCATAAATGTACTAACTCCTCACTATTCAGCAGTCTAATTTTCAGTGTGATTCCCAATCAGCAAAAGAAACCGAGACAGAGAAGAGAGAAATGTAATTTTCTCCTTCTTCAGATTAGAAGAAAGTATAATTAATACGAAAAAAATTCCTGTGAGAAAGTGGAGGGATTTTTTTAGGATGAGTGCCATACCTTGTCATTGTAATCTTATCAATGGACCATATTCTGATCACGTTTCATAAAGAAATGTGCAAAAGTAAGTTTCAAATTTTACAGGACATTTTAGTCTCATTTTACATTCGTAAAAAAAGGTCTGTACCTACTGCAAATATACCTGTAAACCACTAAAATGTTAGGTGGTCATGGTTGGAAATCAGCTACTACCCTGTGCTTGCAGTTACTCTACAATGTGTGTCTCCTAGTCTTGGTTCTTCTAAAGGTGCAAAAAAGGCCATAGGTCTTAAAAGATAGCCCATCAACTTTTGGATTAGCCTGCTGGCTGCAGTTGTAGCCATGATAAAAAGAGATCTCAGGCAGAGTTTTCTGCATTGCTTCCATTTTACAAGGAGCTCTCGGAACATAACAATGATCCACAAAGGAAAACACAGAGGTTGCGCTTTTTTGCTCGTTTTATGTGTTTTACAGAATGCCAAGATGATGTTGTTTTACAAGATGCTCAAAATCTTATTTTTGGCTGTTGAAATAAAAGGGAGACTGGGTTTTCATCAGCACCAGTCTGAGGGGATGAAAGTGCTGAACCTTTGTCAATTTTTTTTCTCACAACTGTTGTTGCTTAGCATTTGAGGCATACTGAATATCTTCTGTTATGCTTGTTATAAACTTAAAGACAGCACTTTATGTAGTGTATTATCAATTACTCCTCCTTAGCTCTGTGAATTCTGCCTAGAGAAAGATACGGATATAATATATAGACAGTTTGTGGTGGCACTCCATCTTTTCATGCACTCTCACATGCACAGAAAGCACTAAAACAACAAAAACTCATTCGATGTCAGGAAAGATAGCCTCTAATATTCCAAAGCTTGATTTTTTGCAACTACCAGGCTAATCGAAGTGTGACAATACTACTTCATCTTCAAATACCCTGTTCTATAATGTGTAAGGAGTGATGTCAGCACTTGAAAGGAAGGGCTGTATGACCATTTTAATGATCCTATCACCTGTTTTCTCGCTTAGTGTCACTTTTTCAATGGACATAGCGCCTGCCCAAAACTCAGTAGCAATCGCCTGATACGCTTAACTTTGCACAGCTTCGAGTTTTTTAAACTATGTATTTCATTCTAATATGAAATTAAAATTAGGCTTATGGAGAGAGTGAGAATATGAGCAATAGGAATCATTCACGAGTTGGATATGATACAACTTTTGCTGAATGTATACAGAGTCGGCAGCCTGAGAAATTCCTGTGGACAGATGTACTCTAAGCAATCCAATCACGGAAGGGGCAGAATCAATGCCATTGTGTGAATATAATAGAACAAAGTGTTAACTACATAGAAAGAGGTTTTCCCTCTTTTCTTTCCCAATATCAAAATGTCCAGTCTGATGAAGATAAAATCAATGCTACTAGCTTATTTGAAGATCAGCCAGTTGTACTAATAGAAAAGGCAGAGTTCTCTTGTTTTGAGAAGTGCCTGTGCAATGTATGACACCAGAGAAAGCACAGAGCTCAATGACACTTGCTCTTGCAGGATCACTCAATTAGGCTCTGAAATACAAACACATTTACAGATTTGTAATCTAGTTTTCAGACTAGTTTTTCAAGCTAACTGTACACACAGCCTCATATTTCCAAATGTTGTACCAATCTAATTAGAAAGGAACAGAATATGAAGATTGTCTCCTTAATGGAAGATACTTTTCTAAAAGGATCAATATATGAACATAAATGTATCCATAGACATACAGATATCCAAATGTATGCATCCTTAGAGTAACTGCTTGGCTGAGTTGAAACCAACAAATAAGGAACTCTGAATGTGGGATTCCCCCGAGATGTGTACTGGAATCCCCTGGAAACCTTTCTCTTAGTTAGGTTCTGAAAATTATTTCAGCTAGGGGGCGTTCAGCTAACATTTTTTACATGGCTGCACTTTCGACATTAACCTCTTAACAGCAAATGTGAAAGAAGCCTCCTGATGAGAGCTATTAAGAAGGAAAACCCTGATATTCTGTGCTGATTTAAGATTTCTCCATTAATCCTTATTCTAGGGCCTCAACCTCACTGTGAAGTTGTAGCAACACAAGTAAGCATTAGAATCTCATATTGCTATGTGCCTGCTGTTCCTGCTATAGCCATACTATAAGGACTCTAATATAGGGATACCTCCAAAGTTCTCCTGTTGTGAATGTGACAGTGATGTGCATTATATCAATATCATACCAATACAATGAAGCCACAGTCCACAGAACAGATCATGGCAGCAACAATTTTGCCAGTATAACTTCATGTACACAAAACTTCTACTGGCATAAAACAGAGAGAGACCATACCTCATGTTACCCCAGCTTTCCAACTTGTAACAAGTGACAGCAGTAGCATAACTATAATCTTAAATATTTATCAATATTTACCAATGCAACTATTTTCATCGGACATACTACATTTGGGGTATTTACGAGGGCAAAAGCTTCGTATCAGTTAAAGCTTGGCTTCTCTGTCTGCATGTCACACATGGCTCCAGGCCACCAGCACCTCCACCTTGCTCTTTTAGTTTCCTTGGTGGAAGGAAGTCAGAGGCAGTTTCATTAAGTGTCCACCCACCAGACTCTGCAAGCACAGAACATTTATTCCTGCCTCTTCAATGCAGGCAAGAAGAGTGCATCAGCAACTTTTAACTGGCTGAAATAAGGGACCCAGAGTTCAAAGTATTGGACCCTCTCTAAGCATGTATAACCTAGACAATCAACAAACAGGACAAATACAGGTGTATAAGCATGGGTTAGATAAGGGTAGCTAGGCACTGTGGTAAGGCTAGTTAAACACTGAAATTTGCCTACAGAAACTGTAAACCCTTCAGTACTGATAATTCTGTCTAGCGTGTCATAGCTTTAGTTGACTCTGTGTTGGGGCAGGGGGTCTGATTAAGAGCATGCTATGACATCCCTTCAGTTTGTATTGTAAGAGATTTTTTTTGCTGCCATCTCCCCCTCCACAGATGAAGAACACAGCAAAATACAGATTGCAGCAGGTGACTGATTATATTAGTAGATGCCCTGTATCACATTTTATATATAAAAATTACCATAATTTCATGGGTGCCACTTTAAGAAACAAAATTTGCTGAACTTTCATTGTGCTGTGGGAAGCAAAGCTGAACACCACTTCAGCAGTTATGGTATTACATATGGAGTTTTACTTCCTTCTGGGACTTGTTTTCCTTAGAAACAAAGCTGATTCCTATTTTCCACTTTGCTGATAGCTCTGTTCCTGCATAGTTTGTACTACGGTAGGAACTATTGTGCACCCTTCCCTCTCCCTCCCACCCCTGCATACCCACATACTTCCTTTCTTCCAGAACAAAAGCCTTTTCCAATTATTTATGGAATTTCACAAAATTATATTCCATATCCTTATTTGGTGATAAAAATTACAAAAGAATTAGTTCCAAAACATTATTTCAATAGGGAAAGTACAAATGTTACACAGAAACTATGTCCCTGCCAACTTTGTATTTAATCTTAAAACAGACATGAGAGAAAAGCTTTTGGTGAAGATGGGCGGCCACACCCAGTTCTGGTCGCACCACCTGCGGTGAAAACTATTTTATTTCAGAGGATTACTTATGCAATGATTCCAGAATCAAAACTTACTATAAATTCTAGTTACCTTCAGATATTCCCAGTTACTGCCTTATGGAACTACCATTTGGGATTTAGTTCACAGTCTGCAAGCAGTAATGATAGAAAAATCAAGACAGGACAGGTTACTACAGTGTAGCTATCAGACTCCTTGAAAATACACTCTATAACCTTTAGAAAACTAAGCTTCCAATAAACACAAGCAGCAGCTTCAAGTCTATGATCAAGAATTCTCTTATCTCTTAACCCTGGTTCACAGACTAATGAGACTACTATGAGAAAACCATCTTTAAGTGTCTTCCCTTTATCCTTTCCAGAATTCTGCAGGCTGTATGGCTCATTATATGTTTCTCCTAATGCTGACTAGCCCCTGCCATAACCTGTCTCCTTGCTGCCTGAGTGCAAGAACTCCTCACATCAAATTAAAGGGCTAAAAGCACAGGACAAGGAGGTGGCAAAGTTCACTGAGTCTATGGGAACAACTGTTGTGCTTTCTTAAGGGAAGTATTTAACCTAGTCAGGAAGTCTGGAAGATGTACTTCCTGGGATAAAGCGGTTCAGTGCTGATAGATATGCTAATATAAACTATATATACTACTACTGTTATATATATATAAAAAACAGACTACTGTTATAATTTTAAAATTAAGATATATATGGCCAATCTTTCAGCCTTTCTCCTCTCCCAAATTCAGCAAGTATTTTATTGTTTTTAAAGCTTTGCGTTGACACAGTGCCGACCAAAGGCAAACACTACAAAATACAAGCCCAGACTCCGCACATCACTTTGCACAAGAAAAACAGAATGGGGAATAAGTGCTACGATGCCATGCAAAACGTTTCTAGGCCTAATCAAAAAAGAAAAAAGAAGACAACTTTAGACCGAATGAATTCTCCTTATCCTAGAAAAAGGCATGGATTCAAACCCAGGCACTAGAAGAAAAACAGTGCCACAAAGTATTACATGAAAAAAAATGCCTTAGCTAAACTCAGTACCATTCTGTAAGTAAAGATCGAATGAAGAACTGCAAGCAGCTGAACACTGAAAATTACTGATTTTTGTTACAATCCATAAGAAAACAGCACCTGAAACTGGAGGCAGAATTTTTTGGAACATTTTATGAACTATTAAGTTTAAAAAGAGGAAAACATACTTTGCTATATAACAGACAAAACTAGAGTGTCTTTGGATACCTCCTTATCACATAAGCCCGAAAATACAATGGAAAAATTCACTCAGCACTTTCAATCATCCATCCAGCATGAAAATAAGTGTTATTCATTTCACAACAATTTGTGATGGTTCTGAAACAATAAAGAAAACATGCAAATTACATCGATACAATAAAGACTTGATTATGCAACTGCTTTGCCTATTTCACTGCAGCAATAAGCAAGCAAATAGAGACTGAATGGAACACAATTTAGCAATCTTATACTGCAAAAGAATATTCACTTGTGTTACTGGTTCAGCTACTTAGAATAAATAATTTTGGTAAATCATTATCATTAGGGGACCTTACTTAATGAATTTTCACAATGATCCTGAAACTAGTTTCATTGCGTTTGTGCTCCACTCGCAGATTTTCAAGACAGAATTCTTTTGCTCTCAAAAGATGGTAGAATACTTTCTTTTACAAAATGTGTTCAATTAATTTTTAAGGGGTCAGCATTCCATTTTTCAGAATTAATATTTTGAAATAAACTTTCCTAGTACTTTCTAAGTGAGACTATTTAAGCATACTAGAATTTACAAGTATTCCATTGTATTTTAGATTAAGACAGAGGAATGCTGATAATTACATTTCAGGCAGCTTTCAGAGTGGACATACAAGATATTCTATACAACACATGGCAATATAATATGCTAATAAACTCAGTAGTTTGTTTTTTTCCTGCTGTAGCAAGAAAAGATATTGTTTACGGGGGCCATAGGAGGTAAAAGGTACCTTTCATTCACCTACATGAAACCTAGATTTAAAAGGTTTCTCTTCCCTGTTTCCTTTTTCTCAGAGTCATGAACCTTCCCAAACCACTGTCCCAAACCAAATCCACATTTAAAATTTGATTCATTAATGCTGCTTGAAACATCATTAACTCATCCTTCATGCTCTACAAGCTGCATCAGAAGGGGTCACAAAGTACTGGCGCTGGCCAGCAGCCAGTGACAGCATGGCGAGCAGCCATACATTCTGCTATGGACTGGAGGGGGTTCCTGAGAGAATTCTAGAGTTCTTCCATATTTTCACCTCTATTACAGCCCAAGATCTCCTGCAGACTTTGCATGTATAGCCTAAGGACACAAAAGGCTACGCTCCTCTTGCTGTGTTTTTATGTTGGTAACTAACAGTTATTTGTTCATTGAATGCTTTTGTAAAGTAACCAAATCAGCAGTAAGATGTTTATACGGTTTCAAACAACTTAAGTGCACAAACTTCTCTTGGCCAAATCATTTCCACACATGACTTTGCAGAATTGATAATTTAAAGTAACTCTTGCCTTCCTTGCAAGCTGAGAAAAACAAACATAGGCATTAATGATGCTATCTTGTCCAAGTTCCCTTTTTAGGAGGAAAATAATCAACTTCTTTACAGTTTCCTGTACTTTAACATTCTTACCAATCAATTACTGAATTTGGTCCTGAAGCAGTCTGTAGCAAGATTTCGAAAATTTGTACATACATTATGAAATGACACCAAGTTACACATGGCTTCCAAGAAAATTAATTAAACAGAGCTTGTATAGAAGAGAAATAGGCAGTATGGGTTATGGAGAAAAAAATGCACTTTGTCATGGTAAAACAAAAGTAGGCAATATCACCAATACATCATTCTCTCATGCATATTTATAAAGTTCCATATGTAAAAGCTCCCACGAACAAATGTACAACACACTAAAATGCATAGTTCTTTGAGAAATGGACTTTGAATAATCTGATAGAAAAACTTTACTGCGGCATACTTGAAAATAGATTGAAAATTATTGCCCCACTTTGAACATTTCCTGAAATGCACTATAATATCAGCACAAAGCTGACAGCATCAATCAGGAATGTTCAGAGATGCTTCATTTGATTTTTCAGAGAGATGAGAAAGCAACAAAGTGACTGGACCAAGCAATTCCAGATACTTACAGCACATTAATCAATTTGAAATGAACTCCTTTTGTCTGCAGCTGTAATGGTTTAGAAGACATTTCCTAAACAAATAGAGAATATTTTCTTTTCTATTACAACTGATCAAACTCTGAGACTCACATAAGAATTTAAAAAAAAAAATCAAACAATAGTAGTATTTTTTTATTACAGAGTACGCTCACAAACGTGAAATCATGGTTACAGAAGTTCAAATAAAGCTTATTTTTTAAATTCTATCTGACCTTGGATTTGACAAAATTGTATACAGGTCAAGATTATGAAAGGGCTTCTATTATGTGGTTATCTAAGTATTGTTCAGACTGATTTTCAGGATGAAATACTAGCTGAAGTTTGTATTTACTTCATGCACAGTCACTTTAACCTTGCTATTTGCACAGCAGATGTCTTCTTCACAAGACTACAGAAGCTATTGACTATAAATCTTGATAAGATAAGCTGTTCATTCCTTGCTTGTCAGAGCACTCTAAAAAGTCGCATAAAAGAAACCAATTACTGAACTGAGGCAAATACTAAATGCTGATCCTAGAGTTCTTACGGAGACTTCAATAGGACTTCTGTCCAAGTAAAACAAGCAGAATTAGAACCATTGTGAGAAAGTCATTACACAGAAGTTGATTCACTTGTGAAATTTAATTCATATAAATGCCAAAACTGCAGTTACAATTTATTCCAATTGGCACTATTTCTGAAATCTCAATAGTTAAAAAGAACATGGAATGAGCAATAGTAGTTCAGCTACCTCCTTTATCCTTCCATCTACCCATACAGTTATCAGTCACACAATGTGTGGCTAAAGCAGGAGTGCAAAAGCTTGTATTTCCCATCCTACAGGGGAAGAAAGTGGCCAGGACTGCCAATACAATAGTTTCAATTAACAAAAGCCTCCCCTGGGTGCTTTCCACTATCTCTGGAAACAGTTTTGGAAAGCGGGTTCCATTCATCTTTCTACTTTACTGAGTTGATTAAAGTAAGTTTGTTCGACTTACAAAAATGACACCAAATCAACACAAGAAGTATTGAGGGCTCAGACCTCTTATTAAAGAGCGGAAAGGTATGAAAAATACACAGCAGGTAGTATTTTGCACATGTGCGTGTTCACAATAACGGTTAAAAAATCCAAATGAGGTGGACTATCTTGCAGAGATAGGAAGATTGTTCCTTCATTTCGGGGTTATTAACATCTCAGGGCAAAGTTTCCAATTGATCACAAAAAAGTTTGGCATGTTTGAATTTAAATCAGTTGCCTTCAGAGAACTCACTATAAGGAGAAAAGTCTTAACTTCTTCATCTCTTTCCACAAGCTGAAAGAGAAAATGACCACCCCTGTTCTTTCAGTTGTCTTCTATAAATGAACTTTCTAGAAATACAAACCTGATTCTGCTTCTACTTATATGATGCTAATGAGCTACTCCCGAACTTTCTGAAGTTGATAAGCAGTCAGGCTATTTTCTAGGGCAAAACTGACTTTCTGTGGGATAAAAATTCACTAATGCTAAACACCAAAAGACACATTGTGATTGAAGTTCATTTTTTATAGGATTCCATGCTTTGTCTTACAATACCCTACAGCCTTTAGACATCTGGGAATTTTGGAACGAACAGAAAAGTTAACTGCAACCCTACCTTAAAAGGAGACTTAATAGATAAAATAACCAAATAATTGGCACATTACGCAAGAATGCCACGATAGTACCACCTTTCAAGCATATGTACATAGGGACAGGCCTCAAAAAACAACATTAGAATTACTATACATATGCTGTTCAGCTAATCTGTGTATACTTCATCCAATAAACTGGATTTACTCAATTCATGCAGGGGATTCTGCACTCACAAGATCACAGTCACCATTTGTGTGCTGCAGTTCAGTCTCCTTTGCCTGCATGCTGTTGTCAAAGTCTTCTGAAAAGCAGACATTCTCTACTGCGCTTTCTGAATTAAAAAACAGAAATTACAGAAGTACGCAATCTCTACTATATCCCCTTTATACTTAATTAGCTATCCAATCAAAGAGTGAAACCAAGCAAGATGATATGACTGATCGAACTGATCCACTTGGATTCTTATTTATCACATTGCTCTTCCCCAAGTGACCACAGAGACTTAACACAAGTAATGAAGCGAGCCAGAGAAGATCCTGCTGGTGATCTTCCTAGCTCCCCCTCTCAACCTTCCCAAATTTTTTTTCATCAAACTAATTCTCATTCACTTTTGCCAAGTCTTCAAGTTTTTACTAAGGTAGAAAAGCATGATATATCTGATACACCTCAGAGACCACAGTTTTCCATATCCTCATATGAGTGTTAGAACCCACCATCTGAGCACCATGACCCGTAATTGTCACAAAAAAAAAAAAAGCAGTTGTTTTGAGGCCATTTCAAAGTCACGTCTTGAAAGGAAGAGAAGAAAATAGATCAGATTTGTAACCTTCTGAGGACAGGAAATTAGATGGTAACAATGATGTGGGTGAGTTGCAGAATTAGGTCTGTAACTGGAAATCATTCCTAATGGACCTAAAACCAGCAGACTGAATAAATGTGATGGTGCACATGAAATTCATGATGCAGACCTATCTGCAGAAGACTACGCAAAGTAGTAAGTGATTACTGTCTTACAGCAAATAAACATGACATAACATTATCTTTAGAGGTGACAAATTTCAGACTAAGTTAAACATGATCTATCCATCCTTCATGGCAAAGCATCATATCAGTCTTAGGAAAGAATCTCATTGCTAGAAAGCCACAGGTATTGTTCCTATTTCTCAGTAAGTTAGGTGCATTTCCTTTAGCCTTGCTGGACTGCTATACTGCCTCCTGGTACATTTTTGTAATGTATCACAAGATGTTACCGGTTAACTGATACAAGATCATATGATCCAGATGCATCAGCCTTCCAGACTCTTAAATTGTTCAAACACGTTAATTCCCAACTTTTAACTTTGGTTTGCACAAGACATACCGATACATACATAGCTGTTTCTGTATATCCTTCTCTGCCCCAGTTCCCAGAAAGGCTTTTTTTGACCTTTAATCGGAGGTTAAATCCCATCTCTTGCATGTTATGGGCACAATATACAGGCTTTTTCCAGAAAAGTGTTATTAAATAGAACCTCTGTGCTTCAGAAGCACATCCTTTCTTTCTGTTGGAGTTACACCTGACAAGGCTGATGACAAACCTTTCTTTTTTTAAGCACCATTTCTACCCCACCTCTAGCACACACACACATACTTGTTACAACATAAATTGTAAATTATTTTCATGCAAGTTGGTCAGTACCTTTTTCCAGAGATTTGGATACTTCCTACGTCATATTCACTTCATTGACTTAATTCAGATGTTAATCCTTCCAGATAATACTTCTCCAAACCAAATACACTTCCACGATCTTCACGCTTAGTGCATACTTAGCTTACAAATTTCCTCCTTGAAAGAGCTTCCACAGAAAAAAGTAAAGTCAGACTTCAGCTAACAAGCAGCAGAAGTTTCAAAGGAAAAAACCCAAAACATTGCTACGTTTCCTATGAAACCTAATTCCCCCACACATACTAGTTCTCAAACACACCTCTACAGTCCACAAGGAACCATCCACAATGTCCAGTTCTACACTCTAACACACAAATCTAATGCTAAACCTGTAAAGTAGACTGAAATATGCCACTTCTAGTGGATGTTTGCCTCCCTTGCAAACCCTTCTTTTCTATTCCAAATCAGCTTGCATACTGTAACCCACCTCCTACTCACAGGAGATGAGGGAAAACTTAAAGCCCACATTTCTACTTTGGGAGAGTAACAGGACAAAATTCAGTTTCAAGAACCAAAAAAAAGGGAAGCAATTGAAAAATATAAAGAATCCTTAAACACCTGAATTTTTTCCTACTATGCCTGGTTCATATCTCCAGCTGCCAGTCTGTCAAGTCTGACAATAACTGCTGTGATAGAAATCTGCTAAAGAAAATAGGATGCTGCAAACAGCCTGTTTAATGAAACAGTGGAAAGCTCACATTAGCAATAAACACAGGAAGTGTGAGAAGTCTTGGCAAAAGCCAAGTAAAGTGTCACTTTTCTGCTCTGTACTTAAGCAGTCCTTTTTATTGGTTATCTTTATGATGAAGTGGAGAAATTCAGGACTTCCACATGTGGATTTATAAGTATGTCAATGTAATACCATGTGATTCCACACGTTCCAGAATAAGAATGCTTTATTCCGATTCAGATGTTCTGCTTCTAAAGCTTTGATTCATAATTTCACAGAAACATGAATGCGGACATGGAGAGCTTGCTGAACTGTAAATATGCCTTTCAATGTGGACTTCCGCTTTGGTAGTGGCAAATCTGGAAAGGAGCACCAAAATAGTCCATGATCTGTTCTGCAGTCACAGGACAGAAGTAATGGAAATAATTTCAGATTAGCTACAGTACTGGGCCTGAAGTTACTCCTGAAAACCACACAGTGTCAGAGATTTAAAAAACAAATAAACAAAAAAAAAACCTGAGCGGAACAATTGAGTAGAATGCTTTTTATCTGTCAGTATGGAAATATGTATAAGACAAGAAGTCACATATTAGTTTTCTTTGTTCACAGTACATACCAGTGAAAAGGACAGTGTTTATTTCAGAGTAGAGTCATTTTCAGTTAGTTTAGAGGAGGCCAACTATGGAAACACCACAGCAGTTGAAATATTGTACTCAATAAAAAACATATGAAAGAAGAACTGCGGGAGATTTAGAGGCCCCCAGGGAGCGCTAGCGACCAGGAGCGAGGTGAACAGGGCGTGGCGCGGCAGTTTGCGCGGGAGTTNGTCATTTTCAGTTAGTTTAGAGGAGGCCAACTATGGAAACACCACAGCAGTTGAAATATTGTACTCAATAAAAAACATATGAAAGAAGAACTGCGGGAGATTTAGAGGCCC
>VZSC01007203.1:0-23868 GCA_013398225.1 Steatornis caripensis
TGTGCCTTGCCGAAAATGAGCGAGAAGAAGAGCACGTCTTTCACCAGCCTCACACTCCTGTTCTTGTAAGGGAACTGTTTTATGCTAGTGGTGTTAAGATGCTGTTTCTTCCCAAGCTTGTGGCTTTTAAAACAGCTCATGGCTGTGAATAATCCTTAATGGATTACTGCACGTGTAACTTGCCGGCTGTGGGTATCTGGAGCAGGTCCTACATCTGGCAACAGACCTGAAATCAGAGGTACCACAGCCCCAGGGAAACACAGATGAGGGCATTGCACTCTCCCGGCACCTGCTTGTTTCAATCAGAAGTGTCATCAGGGTAAAAAACCTGTGGAAAACGTTGGAGTGTTGAATTTACATTGAGCTCTGTGCTCCTGCAGCTCCGCTGGCACCTGAAGCTGGATAGGTAATGTTTAATGCCTGCTTGGCCGTGTCCCAGGAGGTGCAGGTGAGCTCTGGGAGGTGCCAGGGATGCTGGTGGGGTCTGTGCTCCGGCACCTGCTTGTTTGAGCAATGCGAGAGACTTTATTCTGCATTGCGGAAGAGTCACGCAAATCCCAGATTTAAGACTCCCAACTTCAATAGCTTATTCTTGAAAGAGCCGGTGTATTTATTTTTTTCAGGCAAATTCTGTTAAGAACCTTCATGCTTTATTCTTCTTTTCAAGACTTTTTCTTACAACCTTGAGTAGAACAGTTTCCCCAGTCCTGCGTTTGAGATGGCTACAAGAGCTGCTGTTTCGAGGCTTTTGAGGATTCAGGGTCTATAAGCGTCTCGCTGCTGATGGACACCTTCAGCTGCTGGGGACCAGGGACCACCGCTCATCTCGCGGGACACTGAGCATCTCTCATAGAGTTTGCTAGGGAAGTATTTGTCTTGGCTAAACCCCATTTTACCAGCAGAGGCCGTCATGCCCATGCGCTTGAAGGCAGCAAGTTCCCCCTGAAGCCCTTATTAAATTATATCATTATATTAAACCCTTTCCAGACTGTCTTTGAGACGGATTGGACTGTGTACCCCAGTATCCCCAGCCGCCTGTCGCTGAGCTGTTGGGCTGATGGGGTTGCAATGCAGATGCAGATGTTGTTATTTGAGTTAAAAAAAAAAAAATTAAAAAAGTAGTGAGTGGTCAACTGGGTCTGGAAGAGCGAGCAAAGCTCTCAGTAGGCACGGTGAGGACTGATTAAATCTGCAACGACTGGTGCCGCAACACTGGCAAGCGGCTCCCCCAGCACCTCTTCTGCCCAGCCTGGTCTATGCTGGTGCATTACTCACGTACAGAGGAGATAAATTAAATGGCTCCATTAAAGGAATCCTTTGGTACTTGTTTCTGTGGCATTAAATACATTTATTTTGTGAAGGAGATGGACTATGTGTATATATATTATAAGTGGATAGCACGCTGGGCTGCAGGGAGTATTTTCAAGGAACTATCCAGGGATGGGGGCAGATCCTGCCCTACTGCCAAGTATATGCATAAAAATATAAACCCCTGCAATACAAAAGCTAAGGCAGTGGCTGTGAGGCCTGCCTGCTCTGCTGTGCCCCTGGGGCTGGCAGGTGTCCTGGGCAGAGCACCGAGTGCTTCAAAGCCCCCGGAAGCTCTGCTATCTGTGGTGATTCAGCTGGAGTTCAAGGATGCTGTTTTTTTTTTTTTTAATGGATGATACTCCAACCTGAAGTCCGCAGGGGCAGTAGGGGAGGCAAGCTCAAACAACTGGAAAACTGTTTTGCCTATATCTGACCTATGTCTTGTCTGTCCTTCACAGCTAGTTTCTTTACTCTCATCTCCATGGAGGGTGTTGGTCACCAAAAGAGCATCCAAATACAGACCGTGTATGCAGACACCAACTTTGTCTTTAAACTGCCCCCCGCCTGTGCAATGAGGTGTTGAAAAATATCCTCTCCAGAAACAAGAGGCTTCACTGCATCTGCCTTGGGAAGGAGACCAGGACAAGTGTTTCTATGGGACATGTCAGCTGTGTTGCGTGGCTCCTGGGTGCAGGACACCTGCATTTGATGGTAATAAGTCAAAATAGGAAAGACGTAGAAGGGAATGAACTAAGGAAAACGTGTGTTTATGCCCTGCATAATATCTACCTAATAATTATTATTAATAATAAAGCCATTACCTAACGGGATAATTTCAGGTCAAGCACTGCACAGCTTTTAGCAGCCCAGAAAAATGTTACAGGTGAGTTAGGACCTCAAAGAGCCAAATTCTGACCTCTTGTACTCCACCGGATCTGTTGTAATTCAAGAAGTCACCCTGGGCTCACAGCGCTCTCCTGGGTTCTGGCCCAAGTCCTTTTGGGAGGGAGGATTTTGGGGAATCTCCTGCTGAATGCAGGATAAGAATATAAACCCATATAAACACAGTTGACAGTTTTAACTAATGGTTCTCACCAATTGCTTGGTTGCTTTCCCGGTAGTTCTTTATGCACCAATAAACCCCATTGTTCTTTTCCCAGCTGTTATTCACAAAAAGAACAAAAGTGAGCTGGAGCTTTCTCGGCACATTTCTTTTTAATTAAAACAGCAGATGAAGGAAGTGTAAGGAGCGAAGTTTGAATGAGACGTGGTAAACATCTCTTCTCCCCCATCATTTTAGCCCATTTGACAGGAGTGATTTTGTGCGTGTGTGGTTTATACCTGAGGTCCTGCTCCACTGCATCAGGAGTAAGCAAAGTGCAAGGCTAGAGGTGGCTCAGGGGTGTTTCTCACTGGGGCAACTACCGTGGTGTCCCACTGGTGCCTTTAGTGCCTCAGATGCTTCTTGCTGACACAGGACTCGCTGATGGTGGTATCCCTGCTGGAACCAATGCATGGCCTCAGCCCTTGCTGGGGCTGCATCAACCTGAGGCTGCTCCCAGAGGTGCCCTGAGCATCCTAAAACTGAATGTATCGGTGCAGGGGGGTGGGAGAAAAAGGCATTTCTTCTCCCCCAGCAGCTCTGCTGTCAAAGGCAGGTAACTTCCTATGGGGGTAAGGGGAAGCAGATATTAGAAAAACTATTTTAGGGCTAGAAGGGACGAATCTTGCACCTGGATGACTTGTCCTGAGTAATCGTAATGCTGGCTTTTGTACTTAGATGTTGATGCTGTCAGCATTTTGCTGCATAGAGCTGGAGCTGTTTGGAGCAGCGGTGCTCAGGGACTTGGTGTGATGAAATGTTTACCTTGTGAAGGCATAACAAAGATATGAGCTTTGCTTTTCTGAGAGATCCCCTGACTTTTCTTTTTACAATGGCAAGGTTTTGTTCAGTTCTTTGGGATTTTCTTTTGGTGGAAAACGTTGGCTTTTCTGCAGCCAAAACCTAAATGCAGCTCCCAGTTTTAAGCTGAAATGTTTGCCTGTGGTTTCTGCCGTAGGCTGATGGCTGTCCCAGACAGGGGAAGGGTGACAGTTATGAATGTAGTCTGCTGCAAAGAATCTGCCTGAGAAAATCTGCTGTATCATCAAATATCTCTGCAGGATCCCCGAGCTCCTTGGGACTGGCAGCATCCATGTGCCTGGACGGTTCCCTTCGAAGCAGTTTGCCCTTGGTGCCTGCTGAGCCAACCGTCATGTGCTCCCTGTCAGAAGTGCCATGCAGAGACGTGCTGCGTGCCTTTCTGCTGCTTTCCAGAAAACAAAGACCTGAAAGTAAACAGGGGATTTCGGGCATGGTGCAGGTCCTGTGGTCCTGATCCCAGGATTTTGGCAAGTTAGAGCTGTATCATAAGAAAGGACAGTGATTTTTTTTTTTTTCTTTACTATTTTAAGACCTTGGAAAAGCCATCCTTGTGTTTCATCCCAAACATGTGCTTCCACCTACTTGGAAGCTGTCCCTGAATAATTCACTTTATGATGCTTAATAGAGAGAGTTCCATTCAGCATCAGAGGCCATAAAAAATACAGTGCTTTTTACAAAAATTATTATTCACATTAAAATGTTAGAGGCTGGTGCCAAACACCTGCTCAGGAGGGTGGGACAGACCCTCGCCAACCTGGTGCTTCCCATCCGTGACCGTCTGGGGCAAACCTGCTGCCATCCTGCTCGAGGTGCACGTCCTGCCATCGAAATATCTGTTCCCCCTTCTAGACCGGCTTCTGGAACCCCCCAAATTTGTCTAGGAGGAGTCTTAAATAATGTGCACTAAAGATTTAGCATGGGCGAACCCTCTGATGTACCACGCGGTACTTACGGTATGGTTAACTCAGGCAGCATACCATCAAGCAAATCGCACTTAATTCATCATTTGAGGAAGCTGTGGGCTGAGTTATCCCACAGGCAGGGCGGGTGGTAGCAGGAGGCTCTGTATCATCATCCTACAGCCCTGCCATAAATTCAGCTCTCGCTTCTACCATTAGCGTGATTTAGTGCCGGGCTGACTGCCCTGCTTGATTTACGTACACTTGAGCTACACCAGAGAAATTCAGTATGGTTTTCCATATCACAATTTTTAATTAAGCTTCATTTTCTATGACAAAAGCCATAACGGCACCTTTGACTTAGAAGAAATAATTTTTCTTCTCTTCTCTTTCCGTTCGCAGTCAGACTTTAAATTATCTTCTCCTGACTGCAGCTGAGATTGATCTGGTCTCATGGTGTTTGTCCTTCCCTCACCTGCCATGACAGCCTGCTGGAGCCGCTGCAGGGCTGGATGCCAACCCAGGCTGAACAGTTGTGACTGTACGCTTACACCATTGTGGGGCTTGAACCATGGCTGTGCTGGTGGCTCTGGTGGGAAGGGAGAGGTTGAAGGACCCTCCGTCCCTTCCTGTGTCTTGCTGGCATATCTGCCTCTGGGCATGAGAGTGAAACCCCTGTTGCATGTACTAGACATTGCATGAGCCTCATACTGACTCCTCTGGGCAGAAGCAGGGTGCTGGGCATGCTTCATGCTGCGGTGTCCTTCCAATCATGATATATCATTTATTTTTCCTGTCCTCCGCCTATCTCACCTCAATATTTGTCTGTGAGGGCTGTCACATAGATACATTTGTGCTTGTGCTAAGTTATTAATCTAAGTTTTATTTCTCTTTGTTTGGCCAAGATGGGCTGTTATGAGGGAACTTTGTGTAAAGTGCGTTCAGTATTGTCTTCTGACCATTGTATGTATTTATTGAGCATTGATTTTTCATTTGGCTGGGGATGACGCACAGTAACTGGGGGACAGAGGAGCTAGATGCAGGAGTGCGTTGCTGATGCTGAAGTCTCCAGACAGAGATCCTGGAGGTGTTTGTTTTTTCTGGTCACTGGCCTTGCTGGTCAAAAAAAAAAAAAAATCCATGTAAAGTTGAGACTTTTGTTATCAGTAAGATGATCCTGACACCATGAATAATGGAGAGGAAATGCAGACCAGTGCGATATGGTTGCTTGATGGGTCTCCTTTTTCACCTGCCCATCTGTCTTGTAACCACATGACAGGATAGCACTAAGTAATTTTTCATGAGGTTTCTGAAGCTGCTACATGTTATGAGGAGGAGAAATGCTTCTGTTTTATCCTGTCCTGAGCTGGCATGTGAAGAAGAAGACGCAACTTGACCATGTGCCCCCATCTGACTAATTTTCCAGGGAGCTACAACCTTGATTGGCATGTCCTGATACCATTGTATCCAGACCCAGATTGTTAACTGACCCTGAGCGGGGACTGAGACAACACTAAAAAAAAGAGAAAGTTCTCAGCACAGACCAATGAATAAATAATAATAATGAAAATGAGAAAACCCAAAGACCAGGAGAGACAGAAGAGAGAGGAAGGTGCCTCAGTCAGGGAGCTGAAGGAAGGCAGGAAGAGTTAGAAGGAGGTGGGCAGGACCTCCCCATGGGTGGGAAGGGCAAGGGACTCCAGGACATACCTACGCTGAGCTGGTGGGGAGGAAAGACACTGTGAAATGAGGGCAGCCCAGCCCTAGGGAAGGAGAGGAAGACTAAAGGACTTTGACAATCTGTAAAGGAGCCAGAGTGGGTGGCAGAAGTCAGGTTGAGGCAATCATAAAACGTCCCTAAAAGTGTAGGGGTGAAAAACAATGACATGAAAGAAAAGACCGAAAAGAATAATGTAGAAGAGGAAGAGGAGGTACTGGAAGAGGTAGTTGAGGAAGATGGGGAAGATGAAAGCCAGGAGAAAAAAAGCAAAAAGAAATCAAAGTCCAAGGACTCAGAGAATGATGGGAAAGTGAAGAAAAAGAAAAAAAACAAGCGAAGAGAGTATAGCAGTGAGGATGAGGATGACTACAAGCGCAAGAAAAAAAAGAAGAAAAAAGGTAAAGAAAAGAAGAAGAAGAAAGGTGACAAGTCCAAGAAAGGAAAGATAGATGATAATTTTTTGGAGATGTATGAACAGGAGCTTCGAGACTATCATTCGGACTCTTCCAATGCGACAGAAGATGAGTACAACAAAAAAAAAGGTCAGCTCCATCGCTTTTCATCTTCCTTCTTGAGGAGGCAGTCATGCTGTTGGCCATGCGGGTGCCTGTCTCGGAACCCTTCCTGGGAGTGCAAGCGCTGGTCATTCCTATGTGGGGAATATTTCTAATTAAATAAGAATTTTTACTATGTGAAGTGGCACTGCCAGATTGTGTCTGTGTTAGCCTTTCAGTTTATGAAGTCACTTTGCTGTGTGCATGGTGCTGCTGTAATTACATTCTCCTAATTAATATTTGCATTGTGGTGCTGTTCAGAAGCTGCAATCAGCAGCCTCCCCTTGTGTAAGCAGGATACATAGCAAAGATACAGAGTCCTGCTCAAGCATATGCAGCAGGAGCATGTGCCAGTGATTTCAGATGAGCAGGCAGTGGACCGCTTAAGATTGATGTAGAAGCAAGAGATCCAGCACACCATCTCTCTGGCTGTTGTAAGTAACCAAATAGGCTGGCGAGATATTGCTAGTTCTCTGTAAACCTTAATACCGTGTCGATACAATAAATAGTCCACTCATTTTGTATGCACAGGGTACTTAATGCATGGTGAGCTGTGCAGGGACTTAACATTTTAGGTTATGCACTTGGTTTCATTAGAAGAGCATGGTCTTGAGAAGGATTGCAGCCATCAGGCTGGCAACATCCAGCATGTGGAAAAAGACTGCACTTTAACATTTTGTCTGCTGGCTGGCAGCTAGTAATCCCCTCCCTCCCCAGCAAACCTGCAGCACTTTGGCAAAGAGGTGAGGAAACTGCAAGGTGAACAGCAAAGACCCATGGTGCAGCTCCATGATTAAAAGAAAAAGCCCTCAGTAGGTAGTAGGATGCTCCCAAGCACAGTTATGCTATCTTCTTATGATAGAGGTGGGCAGCAAAGAGGTAATGGACTGCTGAGGGGTGACACCAGCTGCCCATTACCTCTGCAACTGGATCTTGGCATGACTGGGGCAAGATGCTCAACCTCTCAGCACTGTGGTTTCCCCATCAGTTAATTAGAGTCATAACATGTCTTCTATGTGGCAATCTGGAGAACCGAGTGTGCTTAAGGAGTCTTGTAAAGCATCTCACCCTTGTGGTGTGGCTATAGGTTAACTATGACTGATGGCTTCTGTAACGGTGCTGTATGGCTGTACTGGAAAAAGAAAAATGATTCAACTGCTCTGATGCAGGAGAAGAAAGACCTTCTCCCATACACCGTATTTAGGCCATGCACATAACCTACTTCATTTGTGATGGCTCTTTATGGCGAGAGAGGTTATCATCTTCCCTCATATCACAATTCCTCCATAGCAGAGGAATAATAAATGCGGCACTGTTTAGAGAGAGGTTTTAGCAAATGTTTGTAATAATCTCCGTGTGGTCTTCTGCTTAGTTTCTCGATGGTTTCTGCAGGGAAGGTAATAGCTTATGGTTGAAATATTGGGGAATGAATTAAGCAAGGACTTGATTCTCAAAGTCCCTATCAGAAATCAAAAAACTTGGTTCAAACTTGCAACACGTATTATCATGACAGCCCCAGGATGTCCAAAAAATTTGTCATGTGACCAAAAGTCCTAAGGGTGAACCACTGGTTGCTCCCTTGGATCATGGGCTCTCCTCCTTGATCCTCCTATTTTGCACCCTCATTTTCCAGAAATTTATGGAAGCAAGCGCACACATGCGTGAGAGAAGAAATGATGGACCAGGGAGAGGAGAAGGATCTCAGGTAGGGTGTACACAACCAACGAGCCCTGGAGGTTTTCCACCAGTGAAAACCCGTTACTGGGCCATTTGGCACCAGAAAGCAAAAGCTCAGGAGCAAACCCAAACTGCCCTATCCTTTTGCTTGAGTTCCAGGTATTCCCTCTACCATCCACTGCGCTCTTTGTATTTTGATTCAGAACAGCAGATATTTTTTCTGTGATGTAGTTGGAGGCCACTGCTGCTTTTCTTCCAAAGGACCATTGAGTGAAGTGTTGTTGGTTAGGCTTTAGAGAAATGTGTAACCTCTGCAAAAAGCCTCCCAGAAGCTTTGGGGATGTCAGCTGCCTTTGGTACTGGTGAATATTCAGTAGAGATGTACTTCAGTCCAGACGCCGTGATTCCTTTTGTTGTAAAAAGAAAACAGAGATGTTGTAAATGTTTTATAAGCAGGGAGTCGATGGTGCCTGTGTCATCTGATGTCCTCTTTATCTTATTGTATTAGCAAACAGGAGAAGGAATCCCTCCCATCACGTTCGATTGATGAGTGAATAACAAGGCAAATCCAGCTCCTAGGGACAGGAAAACAATAGATATCAAGTGACTAGGTGATAGTGTACCTGACAAAATTATAGCAGAGAGAGCAGGCATTTTTAACTAAACTGCAGCTGTTGTCCATTCTTGTGATCCTGCTGTTAATGAGGTTAGTTATTTATTAATAGGTATTTGGAAAGTTACTTCTACAGTACAGTACGGAAGGCTCCAGGAAGACCTTACTGCAGCCTTTCAATGCTTAAAGGGGGCTTATAAGAAAGACTGAGAGAGAATTTTACCAACGCCTGTGGTGACATGACAAGGGGCAACGATTTTAAACTGAAAGACAGTAGGCTTAGACTGGACGTAAGGAAGAAAATTTTTATGATGAGAGTGGTGAGACAAGGGAACAGGTTGCCCAGAGAATTTGTGGATGTCCCATCCATGGAAGTGTCCAGGGTCAGGTTGGATGCGGCTTTGAGCAACCTGGTCTAGTGAAAGATGTCCCTGCCCATGGCAGGGGAATTGGACTAGGTGATCTTTAATGATGACTTCCATCCCAAACCGTTCTATGAGCTTGAGTTGCCAATAATAGCACAAGCGGGGCATGCTGTGTAATGTAAACTTAATCAGTAGATTTAAAGTGCAATAGGTATCCAGAGGCTGTTCACATAACACCCTGGCTGCCTGAACCATCGTTAAAGCTTCTATAGATACCAGCTACCTGAGGTTCAGATGTCCAAGACCTGAAACCAAACCTTTGCAGGAACTCCATCTTTCTTTCTCCCTGCCTTTCTCTTGATTTCTCAGATCTTGTCTGTGATAGGGAAGAGGGAGACTGGCATGATTATTTATCTTCATGCTCAGGTCTGGGGTCAGAGAACCATGAAGGAAGGGACCAAGTGTCACTGTTTTCTGGGTCACTTATGCCAAAGCCATGGACATCTCTGCGTTGGTAAGAAGAAAGAAAATGTTTCCTTCTCCAAAGTTGCTTTTATACCATTAACTGAGTCTTCCCATTGGCCGAGCTGGTTGCTGCTAGTGTGGTGACTTCAGCCCCGAGACATCTGCAGGCTGTGGCAGATGGTGGAAAGCTCCCTCCTGTACTGTGTCACAGTAAAGTGCTGCTGACTCAGGAGATCTTGGGCTTTCCACAGCTGTAGCTCACCAAGGGGCATATCTCATTTCAGAGGGAAAAAAACCTCATCTTTTGTTGGATCTGATTAATGATAAAATCCTCTTTTTTCTTTTATCCTCTCTTATTTTCCTGACGAGTTTCCGATCTGGATATTAAGAAATGGGTGTCTTTCCTTTAAAGAGAAAGAAATCCTCTAGTGGATTTTCCTTGTCTCTGTTTTACTCTTTACTTTTCCTTACTCTGTTTTTCCTTGTCTTACTGTAACGTGTAGTGAGCCCTGCCGTGCTATGCTCACTTGGTCACCATCCCCAGGACCAAGATTCTCAGAACTGTTTCACAGAGGATGAAGGATAAGGCGCTTCCATACGTGCAATCTCTTAAATGGCAGGTCTCTGTGACAGTAAGTGGCTAGGAAAGCTTAGGTGACTCATGTTGATAAAGACACTAGGGGGGTCCATGGGAAACGAACACTCCTGTGCAAGGGAGCAAAGCTTGGATTAGCTCCCAGGAGATGCAGTACTTCGAGGCTGCAGTCATCTCTTCCAGGGACAGATGCCGAGTACTTTGTATGAAACACTGCTGGTTTGTCTGTATTGCACAAAGGGTGAAGCTGGACTTCAGCAATCTTGGCAGTGCCAACAATAATTATAAAATGAAGTGAGCTACTCCAGAAATGCATGTTTTTATTAACACATTGTCTCTAATGATGATGGGAGGTGGGAAATAGCCACTGTTGATTTGTAAATAGATATGCAAGCTGCTCATCATTTCTTTTGATGTGCACCATCCGTTTTATTGTGATACATTTATCACATCGTGTTCCTTTAGGAACTGCAGCAAAGGGTTACACAGAAAAAGCATTCAGCATAAGACAAATTTATTGCTAAGTTCTGTTTAATGTAATTTAGCTGCAGAACAGAGTAGGAGAGCAAGCGCTGTGTGGTCGCCGGCTCTCTCCCTGTGCTATATACAGAACTGGAGAGATGTATCCCATACTTTTATGATAGATGATCACCAGTTGCAAAATCACCTCATCTGTGCCCTGTACCCACTGATCTTCCCGAACCGAGGCTTTGATTTATATTCCACATCAGAAGGAACAAGGACTCCTCTTTGGAAGACATATTTTTTTTCCCCTCTCCTTACTGCTAAAATGAGCTTTGGTTTTAGGCATAAAACATTCAGAGAAGAGTCTTGTACCAGTGGCAATTTTATGTCTTGCGATCTAGTGGGACATGCAAAGCACGCTACCGAGAGGGGGTGATGCCGCATCTGCTGAGGGGTTGTGGTGGATCTAACCTACTAGCATCTCAGCATTTTCCATGGTTACAAATGACTGCATGAAATACGAATTTTGAAAAATTTAGATCACTTCTAGAGTTTGTTAGTTTGTTAATACAAGTGTACCCAGGAACTATCAACTTGTGTGACAGAACAAGCCAACACTAAATCTAATTGTGATCTTAAAAAGTTGATTAAGTTACAGGAGCTAATATTTTTATGTAGGCACCAAAAAATCTTTGTGCCTGGCTATTAAACGCCCTCCCCACTACACACCTATGTAGTCCCACTGAAGAGTTAAAGTTGCCTCGAGGTGTTTCCTGAAACTGGGTCTTACAAATTGGAAAGGAGTAGTTAAAATGCTGCAGGTGGGGCTTTGCAAGGAATCAAAGCAGCTCTTCCTCCTCTGTGATAGTCCATCGACCTGTAGCAGGGCTGCCACTAGTCAGTGGTGTGGAAAATCAGCATTGTAAAACAGATGAATGCAAATAAACCTTTCAGAGCAAGGCCTTGCTGGGGTCGGAAGGTTTAGGCCCTTGCAGATGTCTCCTTTGGTTTGTGGGTGTGTGCTGAGCAAGTGCAGGTACAGGGCTGGGGGCAGCGAGCCCTTGTGCGTCCCCCACCTTTTGCTCTCCCTGGGCAGGACCCAGCAGACCCAAGCACATGCAGAAGCCATCCTTGTTAGGCACACATGGTCTGTTTGGGATGGCTCAGCCCAACTGGCAGCAACAAAAAACAGCATCGAGAAACAGCTGTAGGCGCCAGGCTGCCAAGCGCGCGGCACAGCTGATGTGCTGACTGATGCCTGTAAAACCCACACGCGTTGAGGGCTGCAGTCTTCCAGCATTGCTGCTCTCCTCACACCCGAAATACTTAAATCTGAACAGAACAGCAAGTTCGGTTTTATATCCTTGATTTTCTGTGGCTACTTTTTAAACTGAATGTTTGGGTTTGAGACTTAAAATATCTGAGAGTTCCTGAAGAGCAACTGAACGAGATTTCCCTGAGAAGCAGATGTTAAATGAAGGTTAATATATTCAATTCTAGATGTGTTCCCCCCAACCCATATGTCCTATCAGCCTGGATTTAATCATCTGTAACATCTGAGGGGCAGGCCACAGTGTCCTCTCTCAGGAAGCTGACCTTCAGGAGATGCAGAACTAAAACTTGATGACATCGGAATAATTGAAGAAGATTGGGATTTTCTTTTTCTTTTACTTTTTTTTTAAACCCTTAAGAAACTAAGCGAGATTCATGTGTTTTTGGAAAATCCAAAATTTGCCTGGGTAGTTTCTCATTCTTTGGTTGTAGAAAGAAAACCGAGGAGCTGCTTGTGCTCACAGGTACAGCAGTTCCCTGCACTGGTTCATCAAATTCCCAGTTTCAGGGCTGCATCGATATTTTAAGGATCATGGGTTTTGTTCCCATTTACATTTTCTTAAATACACATCTTCCAGGCTCTCCATGAAGCTGTTTATCATCATATCCCTGGGTATTTGGACAAGTATCTGAATACTGGTCCATCAAAACAGCAGAATTGCCTGCATCTGGATGGAAAGCCTGGCCAGAAAATCTTACTGAGCTATAAGGGAATAAGCACAGAGAAAGAACCAGGACAAACTGATTTTTTTTTATTCCAGCTTGACCCAATCCCTTGCACAGCCTCAGGTGAGGTGGTTTATCCATCTGAGCCCCAGGGAAGCAGAGACTGGTGGTGGGGTTGGTGTTGAGAGCATCTGACCGCTGCCGGCGCACTATCATTTACCAGGGCTTTCTGTGTCAGCTGTTGAGGACGCGACCAGGATGCACTTCCAGCTTCACAACATACTTTTTCTCTGGTTAAGGCCTCCTCTTGGCTGACTCTTGCTGCTTTAACTTTCTAAATTTGTTTATTCTCACTGTTTTGTGGGTGCAGATGTTTCCCCAAGCATTGTCAGAGTTTTTCTTCTGCCTTTGGTTTTTCTTCCTTGCTGGACACTGCTGTGCAACACAAAGTCACAAATACCTGAGTGGCAACACTTTAAAAAGAGCCTGAGAACAATAATCGTGCCTTTTGTTGAAGGATTTATATGCATTGCGAGACTCACTGTACACATATCACAAAGTGGTTGTTCATTGTTGTTGTAATCGGATGTGGCTGTTAGAAACTCTCCGTCTTTTCGACACCTCACCCCCTGATGTTCAGATTCACTGTGTTTTTCTAGATCTGTTTGGTGTCCTCGGTTTTATAGATGTCTATGTTATAGTAGTATCTCTATCAGCCTTGCTCTGTGAGCTGCAAATATTAATCAGGAGATATTTGCAAAGAAGGAAGAGGCAGGATGTGGGAAGGTCACAATTTGTTTCAATTAATGATTGTTTTGTGATTTTTTTTTTTTAAAAAAACCCTTTCCTAAAGGTGCGAGTTGGATAGTAGTAGCTGTCTGTCATGAATTATTAAGTCATGGAGTTATGACTAATTCGTAATGACATCTAACAATGTGTGTGTAAATATAAATAACACACATAACTTCGGTTTATAACAAGCTCCTGACAGGTATCAGTCTGAAATGCAGCTGGAACACCTCAGGAGCAAAAGCTGCTGGTTCCTCAGCTGAGAGCTGCCAAGGACAGAGTGTCACCCTCCTGCTTGCAGGTGCCGTGGCGTGACTGTCTCTGCTCGTGGCATCATCCGTCTCTTGCCTCCTGGTGTCTTTGCCAGCTGTTGACTCCTGAACATGACCCTGCTTGGCTTCACTGCCTCAGGGTGGGTGGTTTTGAAACTTGTAGTTGTCGGCATGTTCTTCTCTGCAAAAACAACTCTGCCGTTCCCCAGAAAGAAACCCAGCGAAATGCCCTCCTCATGTCAGGGAGCACCGAGCATCCGACAACCTGCAACACCTCCAGATCAAGGATGCTGGGGGGGTCAGCAAAGAATGATCTTTGGTGAAATTTTTGTTCCTGCTGCCTGGGTATTGGAGGTCAGAGCTGGCAGCAAGGAGAGCCTCTCTCCTTGATCTTGGTCATCCTGCTGCCTAGACAGCTAGAAGAAAGTGGGGCTCTTGTTTGAAGCTGGTCCCAGGGTAATGTGATAAAGGGCAAGGAATTGCTTCCAGTTGTGTTCAGACACGTTGCTCTACCGCAGATATTCCTTCCTCAATGTTGCAGGTAAAAATCTATATCATATTTTACCCAGGCTGCATTTTACACTTCCCATTGGACAGCAGTGTCTAATGTTGTTGTCCACAGTTGTGATTCAGAGACTCTCTGTGTCCTGGCAGGCCCTCCCTGTCTCCAAAAGATAATGAAAGAAATTGAACAGGTTTTTCTCGCAAGTGTTTCTCTCCCCTGAGGCACAGTGTTTTCCTCCAGCACAATTTAAACTTGAATAACAAAGATGTCGATTGCTAAGCTAATTCTGCTTTACTGTTCCAGAAAAGAACTGAGTTGTTTTTTTTTCTGGTGGTGCTAAGGCACAGCTATTACTTTTAAGTGTTAGCTGGAGCACCAGATGAATCGAGTTTGGCTTCCTATGGTGCATAAGAACGAAATGTTGATTTTGCAATAGCTGATGAAGTAAAACATACTCCAAACCACAACTGCTCTGCCTGTGGGAACAGACGGGACAGTATTCAGCTTTGGATTTGTGTTTTAAGACAGATAAGTGATGTTTCAGAGCTCAAGATAATGCTATTTGTGTGTACTAGTGGTAAATTTTCAGGAAACTTCCCTAATTCATGTTCGTGAAGTGTCTCAAAATGCAAGATACTATTAATTTTGCAATTCTTTGTATAATCTATGAATAGCAGAATGTATAACAGTGTACAAATGGTCCAAATATTCATGGAAAAAATCCCTCTCTTTTGCTTTGAATAATTAATTTGGCATCCATGCCAGACTCAAAAGCTGCTTTCACTAAAGCTTATAAAGAGCATGCAATCTCTCGTACTGTGTGAGGCCCAAATCTGCTCAGTTTTACCAATATGAATCCAAAGTCATTGTGCTTAAGTCAATGGAGTTAGTCAGACTTTGCCTCAGAGTGAATGAGAGAAGGATTTGACTCATTTTGTGTTTGACAAGAGATTATTGCCCAAATTGTGGCTTGATAAACAAACAAGCGCTGATTTCAAAGGCCCATCTTCACCGTGGGTAAAGGATGGTCCTGATAAAACTGTAACCATAGTAGGTATTTAAGTGATGTGGTCATGTGCATAGAGCATCATTTTGGCAAACACAACCTGTGAGAGTCAGCACAGACTCTTAAAAACTTCCAAGTATTTTGCATAAATGTCAATGTATTCTTTAGGTGCTCCAAGACAAACACCCACTGAAGTGCTTCAGTAGGAGCCAGAGTGATCGGTCCCTTGCATGAATCAACATTAAGTGAATATTGAGAATAATCAGTGAACTCCCAACTTGACATATGGTGAAGAGCAAACAACCATTACTGCTGCAGAGGCAAACGCATCCTGCTAAATGGATGCATCTGAGGTAGCTCCAATGATAGCCATAGCTTCAAAGCAGCTTGTTTGGGTTTATATTCAAGATGAAGATGGCGCCTTGCTAGTTTCTTCCACTTGTTTGGTGTAGGAGGGTTTAGTTCTGCTCACCTTGTGCATGCAGCCTGGAGGTACGGGTTTGTGGATCTTTGAGGAAGCAGGTAGGGCTGAGGAAGGTGAGGTTTGCCATGGGGGTTGTATATAATAGTATGTGATGGATCACCTCAGAGAAGAGTAAAAGGGACAGATACAGGAGGGTGCAAGGCTGCTTCCAGGGCACCGGTGCTTCTGTGCACACGGGGATGTTTCATGTTTGCAGCCACCTTAGAGCTTTCACCTCCTCTGTTTCCCTGACCACGCTCACAGCATGGCTCAGCTCTTATTTCTGCTTTCCCTCTTCCTTACCCAAATTCTTTGACTCCTCACTGGCTTTGCTGTCTTATTCCACCTGTTTCATCATTCTTGTGGCATAAGCCTTATTATTTATTCTACCAAAGTCCACTCTTTCTTGAGAACAGTTAAACATTGTCATGAGCTTCATCTCAGTTCTCCATATTCAATGTATGAGAACGTGACCTGAAGGGATCTGCACTCACTGCCATAATTTGTGCTAAGCAGTCCCATGTTGCTGGAGTCAGAAAACCTGAATTTATCAGCCAAAGCACTTCTGCCCTGAAGATATTCTTTTCTTGTGGAGCTAAGAGAATTTTGCATGCTCTTAGCTAGAGGTTCTCAGTCTTTACAGCTTTACAACAACTTTAGGAACCATTTTGAAGTGATTGTTTCTCTACTCTGTCTGTTGAATGGATGAGTTTATTGTATCAGCTCTCACTGCAAGACAGGGAAATGGGTGTAAGTTCTTCCAGCAACGCTGCAATGTGACTTGGTATTGGTTTTATGTGGTCTGTATCTTGCACTTGACCTTTTTTGAATGCTTATTTTCAGCAAGGAAACTAGCATCCATTATTTCTTTGAGCTTGTATATGCTGATGAAAAGCAGTAATAGGTTTGCAGTCCATAGCAAATCCGTTCTGTTTAACTTGCTGAAAGGTCACCAGTTTCCAAAGTTTTCATGCCGGATAGCTGAACAGTGGAGTCAACTGGGGATTCAATATCTACCAGATGAGATAAGTGAACTAAATTTCACATGATTAAGATAATATTTGGAACAAAACGGTCTGTGTCAGTGGCTGTATTAAAAGCTTTGTATTGGCTCTGCCTGGCCCATTCATGGAAAAGCAAGACTTGGAGACTGGCCTGAAAGTCAAGCATTCCCATAATAAGAGTGTAGATTATTGTAACTTGGTCATGTTCTGGGTGCTCAGAATAGACTTACTTTGACCTTGAGGATGAGATTGTTTGCCAATTAAAAGCATCTAAATGTAGGTGTCTTCCTGTGAGCAGTGGCCCACGCAGCAGGATGATGTTCAAACTGGGATCCAGTGCTCTCCCTTTTGCTTTTGCAACCTCTGTTTGGGGCTCCTGTACACATAGTGCATGATGAACTCAGTCAACAATGGTAAGAAAAGCATCAAGGAGCAGCACAGATGGGCAGGAGTGTCTTAACACTGATTTAATGACTTGACCAAGCAGCAGCTTGGGTGAAGAGACATGGACATTAGGTTCATCCTGTCTATGTTTGAAGGGAGGCAGATGACCAATGCCAGTATTTGACATGGGGACATGGGAATGTCATGGTTTGAGCTTTATGTCTGACCAAGAAGGAAATAGGAGTATGGTGTGTGCAAAGTTATCCATCCATGGACAGGTTAAGAGATCTCTGCCAAAGTATATCTCAGTGTGTAAGACCAGCAGGAATACATACAAGGAGCGGTTTTTCACCTTATGGAAGCCAAAAGCTATTGCAAAGCTCTGGAGAAAGTTCACGTTTCCAGTCCTACTGACTAAGATGAGAAAACTAGAAACTCTTGAGGTGTGCTGCTGGTAAAACATTGTAGTGTCTGCTTAGGACAGGTCTCTCAGCTGACTCTGTGGAGGAGATCTCAATACGGTTGAGCCAGCTCTCCCAAACTCCACTTCAACAGCAGATCTCTTTGAAGAGCTTAAAGGTTTCCCACTATAACTCTTTATGATGTCAGACAGCTAAAAGCAAAACCACTACATACTGACATCTCATAAATTAGTAAGGGAAGAGGGAGAGACCTTGTGGATGCACTTGGAAATGTCAAGGGTAACCATAAAATCCTGTGGATGCTCTCTTTATTTGCATTCAGTGATTGCTTCCATTAAGGAGGAGCCTAAATAGTAGGATACGGCCAAATCTGGAGTGATACACTAAAACCTTATTCTAATCTGAACAACTTTGCTATAATTTGTCTATAGCTGTTGGGCCGAGCAACAGTCCCAAAAGAAATCTTGAACTGACTATGTGCCTCAATGTTAAAGGATGGGGAAAAAAGCAACCTTTGTATTCCATTGCTTTGCAAAGAAGTATTGCAGGTTTGCTGTGTGTTGGTTGTTGGAGGTTTTTACCGTTCCATTTAACAATATAAACTGGATGGATTTTTTTTTTTTAACTTTGCCTGGTAATAAGCATATATTCCACATGAAACAGATGTAGGTGGAAGATAAGAAAAGTGAATAAACACATTCAAACTTATTTACGCAGTGCCCCTGTTAAAAATGAACGGGGAGATTCTGGAGAGTTTGAGTAAATATTTTCCACCAGTGGAGGGGTTTTAAGGGCTGGCCTCTTTGCACCGTAGAGGCAAGTCTTTGGTGAGCATTAACACACATGATGCTGAGAATATTCATAGCAGTGATGGAGGTAGATCCTCAGTAAGCAATTCAGATCTCTTGAGTGGTGGAAAGGGGTTTGAAGAATAGGGGCTCAAAAGAAGGAGAAGATTGGAAGTACCATGAGACCATCCAAAAAAAAGTAAGGAACTTGGTGGGATGGGAAAACCTAGCTTGTATGCTGAAACATATATGATATTTGAGATACTTAACTTCTGTATTTTCTTAATCTTCCTCTTCACAGCTGGGGCACTGAAGTAGCAAAATTGATCTTTCTAGCCCAGATTCCACCCTTGGTTAGAAGTGTGAGTTCCACAGAAATCCGATTTCAAGCTTTTCAGCTAATTCAGCTTTATTGTCCCAAATCACAGAGTACAAGATGTTTATGCTTGGGATTTGCTAAGGCTAGACATGTTCTCTCAAAGCCAGACTATCCAATTATTCAGGAGCAATCTCCTGGGGTGGTTGAGAAATGTCACTAGTCTATAGTTCTTGTCTTATATCACGGGCGTTCTTCCCAGCAGAGGGGCTTGGGCTGCAAAATGCTGCCCACTCCACCCGAGCACGATAGCTTTTTCTGGCTGCTGGGTCTTCAAGCTGCAGAGATGGTCTAGCAAAGACAACACCCATCAGCTCTCACAGGTTGATCGAAAATAAAATACATGCAAAGAAAGGCAACGATCCTGCATCCAGACCGCTGAACTTTCATGGCTTCGAAGCAAGGGGCTGAATAAGCTGCATTTGTCTCCAAGTGCCTTTTCCAGAAAGGGCTAGCATCAATAGTATTAAACTTTTATTTTCTTCCTGCAAAGGAAGTCATGGGCCCTGTGTCTGTGACACCACTGCAAAGCTGCGACATCATTTACTCGCACAGCTGGCTGCACAGATGTAGTGCTGGAGAAGGGGTGGCAGGCCTCCTTTCTCCTTCCAGGGGTGCACTCTGGCACTTGTCAAATGCGATGACATGCTCATGTCGCCAACCCAGCCTCTCCTTTTGTCCCTCTGTGCAAAGTTAATTAAAATGGTGCTAACCACAGCGTATGCTCAGTGGTGACATTGCTACTTGGGCAGGGCTCAGCACGTTTGTCCTAGTCAAAACTGCTCATCCATGTGCTGGCTGCTCACTGAGATGCATGGAGGCTGAATTTGGGGTTGTGAACCTCAAGTGCAAGTTTGTACGTACTCATGCAACCGTGAGACTCCCACTGTGGGAATTAGAGAAGGCTTTTGGTTTTTAAGGGAGGAATATTGTGGCTTGTGGATGGCGCTGTCTCAGACACTTAATTTCCTTGTATCGCATCATCTTATTGTTAGGAGATGAAAAGTGGAAGTAGATCAATATGACTTGCATCTTCTGTAAGGAAATTAAGGTTAGATGTACAGATGAGGTGACATCACTACCCACAGAGGTGCAACAGGCCGGTTCAGGAATGTGTTTCACTTGATGTAACATGGTCAGATATAACATGACAGACTCTGCCTGTCAAATGTAACTTATAAGTCCAGCACTTCTCTAGCAGTAAAAAAACAAAGCAAAACAAAACCCTCAGTAGAAAACCTGCCTAAGCTTTTGAAAGGTCTCTGGGAACTTATGTAATGTTGTGATGACTTTTTTTCCTTCCTTTTCCCAGGGCAAATACTTTCAGCCATGTGCCTGCCAGCACAAAGCTGGGCACAACTTGACCTCACCCCTGAAAACCAAAACAGGGACAAATTTTGCTGAGCTGGGGAGAGGGGGACAATGTGTTAAAGGCCCTTTTCACAAATGAAAGCTTGCAGAGGGATGCTCAGTTGTAGTGGTCACTTTGGCAATACCTATAGGATGCTCTGACAGTGATAAGTACTTCTGCGGTACAGATAAGTTGCAAAATGCTTTGAGATGGCCAGATGTAAAAGCTGTTATAAATGAGTGTATTAACATTATAACTTAACGATTGAAGCTCGCCGTTTCCAAAGCAGCCGATACAGCACTGAAAACCATGAAGAAATCAGCGGTGAATCACTGGGGCAGGGTGGATTACGAGTCTTCCTCCTGCCAATGGCTAATGCAAGGACGTCATCTGTCTCTCCACGCTATGCAAACGTCTCCTGTTGGCATGTGTGAATGCTAACAGGAGGAAGGTGAAATGAAAACATTGTTCATACATGTTACTTGTATGCAAGCTGTGGATTTCATGTATTCTTTTTTGCGAAGAAGTCTCTTCCTTTGAGCCCATAAATGAAATACACCAAACCAAGGGATTCTTAAAATTTAGCTGAGCACAGATCATAACTTACTGTATTTATTATACTAATGTCCCCTTCCTGTCCTATTTACATTCATGGAAAGGTGAAGTTAGGAAAATATTGCGGTATTTTTTTCTGTCTCAGTGCAACAGAGCTGCTGGAAATGAGGAGTAGTTTCTAATCAGTTTTACATGAGTGGCCTAGGTTTTGCTCTAGCACATGCTTTTCAGCTAAAATGGTGATTTAATTTCTTCTCTGTGATGCTTTGAGTGCTAGTGGAGAAGATTTGATGGTCAGAGTAGAGAGTCCCAACACAGTTTTTGTCTCTTTTGAATATGTATGCAGTGTAGTGAGGAAAAGATGGGCGTTAACAAAATACATAACAGTTCTGATGCGCCGGTGAAGGACATTTTTACCGCATTAGTTCTGAGAAATCACAAGCTTAGCAGTCAGGCTGTGCAAGATGACAGGATGAAGGTTTAGCCTTTCCTCCAGCTTGTAGGTCTGAGCCTGAAATACCGGTGTTAGCTAATGACCATCATGCGGTCTAAAGACAAAAAGCGTCATCAAGATGGCTGGTCTGATCATAGGCAAAGTTTCATAATTTCTTCTAATTCCTTCTGTACTAACCAACCAAGACATGTCCTTCAGAAAGGTACCCTGTTTTCAAGCCTTAAGTCTTGTTCAAGCTTCGCTCATCATCCTGCTTAAAAAATGTGTGTCTGACCGTAATTTGAATTTATCTAGCTCTACCCTCCGGCCACTGAATCCTGTTATGCCTTTCTCCACTTGAGTAAAAGGCTCTTTTTAACTTGTGTCTCTCCCAAGAAGATATCGATGTGCAGTAATAAAGTCGCCACTCAATCTACTACTTGGAAAGATAAATTGATAGAGCTTTGAGACTCTAATTTAAGCATTTTCCTACCTTATTCTCATCATGATTTACCATTTGGCCTCTGTTAAAGTCTCCAGAACAACTGAAATGCAAACTTTCTGGCTGTAGTGATTTCTCAGCTTCATACAAATATATTAACAGAGCAAACAGAAAAGCGTGCATTGCATTGACATGTGCATAAATGAAAAAATGTCTCAACAGCTTTACTCCAGCACTTCACATAAATTCATCTGCTGTGTGTAATACATGCACATGCATTATGGCAGGGGAGGTGATGTGTTCACAGAGAAGTGTTTTATTTTCAGCAAAATCTGTCCTAACTCAATCCCTCTGTGCCCACATAAAATGTCTCCAGTAGTTTTAGTTTGATGTGATTATTTTCACTAGTTGTATTGATCCTTGTCAGTGACTATGCCCTGTCCAAGAGATGGGTTTGTTTCAGCGGTGGGTGCAGCGATCCGTCTTTGGGGACTGTATTTCAGCTCAGGTTTGGGGATGATGTGGATCTATAATGTATAAGGCGAGGAATTTCTCCTGTTGTCCTGATCTTTCTTTTCTCTTTCCACAGTTTACGAGGTGGTGACAGTGACGGGAGATGTCCGGGGAGCAGGAACCGATGCCAACGTCTTTGTAACTCTCTTTGGAGAATTTGGGATTACTCCCAAGACTCATCTCACAAGCAAGTGGGTATTTGGAAGGAAATCTTTATCCTTGAGGCCTGTTCCTCAGTCACTTTTATTGCATTTTGATGAAACGTAATATTGTGCTGATGGATGTGGAGGGAATAAATCTAAAAGGTATTTCAAGATCACCAGGGAAATCTGAATTTTTGCCATTGCGTGTTTCTTACCAAATCCCTTGCAAACCTGCATTCCTCTCTGTAGGTGGAAATGTATGTTCAGATCCGTATTATATAAGGCTCACACTTGCAAGGTGTGGAGATACTTGCTTTTCTTAAAGCTTAAATAAGGAGCTCCAAGTTTAGGAACCGAAAATATTCATTGCTTTTTGGAGTGGGTGTGGTGGGCCATATTGGCATGCCTAAATCCCACTGAGGTCTCCGTACGAACTCGGGTGCAGAGATAAGTGTCCTTGAATGTTTCTGAAGAGTAACTCAGTGGCTTTGAAGTAATGTTCTTGATGGGTAACCACCCACACCCAGCCATAGGAAATCTGAGGCAAGCAGAAATAGCAGAATTTAAGCAGTTTCCTAATTTATGCTGTTTCCACCCTATCTAGTGTATGCTTGGTTGCCCATCACTGTGGTGGCACTGTTCTGTTTTCCTCCAGCTGATGCCAATGTCACCCTCTGGATGCAGCTTCTCAATTATTATCACTATGTTGAACTTAGTTGAAACCATATTTTATAATTTAAGAACCTACTACGAGGCTTTTGACTCTCTCAATAGCTGCTTTAAAAAAAAAAAAAACAAGCACTGGGGCCAGCAGGTGTTTAGCTCCCGTGAAAGCAAGGTGACTTTTAACAAAGTCCCAGCTTTGCATGCACTAATCTCCCCTTAGCCAGACAATTGCACCAAGATAAAGCAGAAATCCCTGCTCCATGGGGTTTAGGAGAAGCTGGGTGTTTCTGTTTTTCAGTGTTGTGGTTTTTTTTTTTGTTTTCTTGAAAATATGCTTCAGAATTATTAATCCTGTGCTAATGTCACACGGTAACTCCACATTTTCTCCATTTCTACAGCACCGACAAGAGGTACCTGCAGCTATTTTAAATTTTACCCTCAAAAGAGCTTCTCTTCCCAGTGAAGCAACTCAAACATGACAGTCTGTAAAGAAAGTGATATGGGAATGGTAAAGAAAATACATGAAATTTCAGCCCTGTTTGCCATATTTGAAATTCAGAAATCAGAGCTAGGCAAAGGGGTTTTATTATCCCAGCATCCCTAGAAACACTAGGGAGAACTTGCTGATTGTATATTATATATCTCTATACAAAATGCTTTGTCACTGTTCAGTGATTTTCATCCAGACATTCTAACGAACTTACAAAGTGGAATGCTGTTTCACTTGATTTAAAGGAGAAGGAAACCGAGGCAAGGAGGTAAAAGATGACGTGGTCCCATAGCAGGTCAGTGGCAGAGCTGGGAGCAGCAGCAGCTCTGCTGGGGGAAGAGCTTCTAGCACTCAAACCTGCCCTGTGGTATTTGGCAGAGCCATAAAAGCTGCATCTGCTTTCCAGGGAGTTTTCTTGTGGTCAACATTTACACGAAGAGCTATTTCGTCATGAAAGTGCTCTTCTGCATGCGACTATGGAAAGAATCCAACTATTACCTTAAAAAAGACCAAACACAAAAATGTATGCCCTTTAGAGAAGAACAACCCCGTAATAAATTTCTTAATCAGCATCAGCTGTGGCCTTAAATGAGCTGCTGGTTGTACAAGACATCTTTGCTGTCACTCTGTTTAATGCCTGCTCTTTCCCCCTGAACTCACCCTTTTTTTTTTTTTTTTTT
>VZSC01007203.1:24046-156080 GCA_013398225.1 Steatornis caripensis
AAAGAAAGAAGAGACACACAGGGACTGTTTTAGCTTGCAGCAGCAGCCGCAATCTGAGTTTATTCAGACCTGGGTTAGCATTTTGGGCTTGATCCCTGTTGCTGCAGAGAGCAGATGGCTGAGGTGTTGGTGAGCAAGGATGAAAGGCATGGGAAGCCAACCTTCTGCGGTTTGGAGCTCTTAAAACTGGTCCCGTAGGATGTGACCGCTAAAACTGCAACTACAGCTTCCCGCTGGGGGTTTCCCAAATATCAGCGAAATTTCTGCATCTCTAAGCGAGGTCTGGCGCACTACAGTGCTTCATCGAGGAACAGCGAGAAAAAAGCTGGTCTAAGTATAGGAGGGTCTGCAGATCTGCTTAATTGATAGTCTTGACTCCTAAACATGACGCAAACCATGAAATAGTCGGTTTGCCCCCAAATTTATTACGCAGCTTTGTGAATATGGCAAAAGGATGGAATCTCATGCATCTTTCAACTAAATGTTTACACGAGTTCACTTATGACTGCAAATGCATGACATTTTATAGGTGTTTACATTTCCCCGTGTATGACAGAAAGCTAAAATATCCTGCATTGCCTAAAGATGGTACTACCGTTTCAGCTTCTGGTTAGAATAGGTTTTTCTTATTTCTTTTCTGATTGTGTGCTGGTAGTGAAATACATGACTTTTCAGATCTTTTTGTCATGCGCGGTAAAGGGGAAGACATGGCAAGCTGATGAAATATCATGTGTTTTTAACGTTGGCCAACGATAAGGTAACTGTGAAAAACAGACACAAATCTTCATCGTGACTTGTCAGGAGGAACAGCAGTTCTGGAAGTGACAGCACCCAAATTCTGTCCCAAAAGATGCATTTGTTTAGGCCAGGAGGTTTAGCCAAGTTGTGTTTGGGTCTGGGAGGGACTGGAATAAATCCTCCTTTGCAGTCGCTATCTGCCAGTTTGGGGGAACAGTAACACCTCCCTGCCAGTGCTGAAGGTGGTGGATGGGTGCTGGCAAAGTGCTGCCCAGCCCCAGCAGAATCTTACTTAAAAATCCAACTCACAAAACTCTCTGGATCCCTACCTGCCATCCTGCACCAGCAACAGCTCAGCCAGAAGCTAAAAGCACTACCAAAAATAAGTCTCTTTTCACGGGCTCCATCATGGCCGCATGGGTGGACGTCAAGGCATTGCTTGGTGGCATTTTGGCAGTCATTGAGACCCTTCCTACAGGCACGAGGTGCTTCTCCAAGGTCCAACACCAACCAAACAGTGCTGATCCTCCATAGCATTTTATTTCTCCTTGCTCATGTTCTTTCCACCAGGCTGGGGCTGAGGGCCAAATGCAAAACTCAACCAGGAATGCTGCTGCCAGCTCATTCATACTGTTTAGTAGCAAATTTATTTATTTGTTGTTGGAGTAAATGAATCTGCTTTTGAGCGTCAGGCTTACCTAGTCTAGCTTGTGACAACCATGATAAATATTCATGGAGAGATTTTTCCTTTTTTAAAAAAAAAAAATGAAAGAGAGAGAAAAGATGTAGCAATTGCATACCTTTACAAAATCTGGATTTTATTCTGTGTTTGGGATTCAAATTGGCAGTCCTGTCTACCTGGCCTTGTTTCTTTATGGAGAGGTTTTCCTGCTCCTAATGCCAGCAAGTACAGACGAATTGCAGAACACCTTCGTGGTAGTCTTCAGATGACGTTAATATTTGTAGCTACAAGAAAGGTCAAGCCTTAGAGGGAGAAACAGGAATTTATTCAAAACCAGCAGATTTTTAAGGGAATCTGGGTGCTAGACCAAGTCCCTGCTGATAGGTGCCAGCAGTGTTTTTCAGACTGTAAAGTCTGACCAGTTTTCCCATGGGATGAATATAAGGTGCCTTCCGGGAACAAACTCAAGTTTACTACCTTGCTCAAAATCCTGCCCTGACACCCAACCCCTTAATCTCAGTCTTAAAAACATCTAAGCTGATTCTCCTTAAAATTTCCCAAAATATTTATCCACGGGAATGGGATAGAAATTTTCAGCAGGGTAAAATTTGCTCCCAAATTTGTCAAAGTGCACGCAATTCAAAATGTAATTTAATACTGGGAAATGCTGAGCAACCTTCACACTGCAGATAACGAAGTCACAAAGCGTGCCTGAGATTATTGAAATCAAATACCACTGTTTTTATGTTCTTTATGTAAATCATACCACCAAAGATGAAAAACTGATATTAAGATACTGCTGCACCATGCAATACAAAGTGAAGGAGCGCATATCCAATTGTGCCATTGAGGCTATTGGAATCAGTGCTGGGGGTGCTTATGGAAAAGGCAGGGGCTGTTTCAATGTGCGCCATGGCACTTTGTAAAGTTTCAGGGTAAGTTCAGAACACAGGCTGTCATGGTTTTAGGCTGGCGTTTTGCTCCTGGGTGTCATCATGCTGCTACACCCCTGAGCAATTTATGTCATTCAATTAAATCCTTTCGAGTGGGACCATTTTTTCACTAATTCTTCTGTGCTTGCTTAAGCAAGATTCCTTCTGCTGGTCAGGTTGTTGGTAGAAAAAGAAAATAATGTTCTTGGTAGAGAGATGTCTGTGGTCACTGTGCTTTTTGGCTGGTTTCTTTTCCATCTGGAGTATTTTTTGGACACTTGCTGCCTTATGCGGTATTTCCAGCCTGATGATGTCAGCTTCATGACAACAGTATGGCAAAATATTTGCAGACCAAACTCCCTGGAGTATTCCTTTCTCCAAGAAGGAGGTTGATTATGCTGCTATTGGCGCTCCGTGTTAAAAGTAAATATGGTTTGAACATATGTTTCTTTTGCAGTTAGGCTGTCCATAAGTCCATCCAGACCGGCGTCCTCTCTCCAGGAGTGATTGATAGTGGATGTGTAGGGAGAAACAGAAGAATGAGGCAAACACATCGAAGGCATTTTTCCAACATCTTTTTGCATCTTGTGGCAGGTTGCCATCTTAGCCAGAGGCCTGATAACACAGATGCACCCAGCCTATAACACATATTGCATAATCGGAGGATATGCAAAGCTGTCTGTACTTTCAAGGCAGGAAAACAATAGGGATAGACCAGTGCTCATCCCTGCCACCTCTATATGTCAAAACTATGCATTGCTCCCCTAGTCCATGAGAAATTTGCCTCCCATGAGGCAGCAGGTGATCCAAACGGCTTTAGTATTTTCCTAGTGAGTGACAGGCTGTAGGATGGATTTTACTGTGTGACCTTCTGAAATCATCCCCGGTACCCAGCTCCCTCCTGCTGCTGCTAAACATCAATGGCAGGAGCAGGCAACCCTGCAGGCAGGGTTGCAGGGGGATGCCACCAGGAACTGACTCCTTCTGATGATTTAATGGAGCATCTTTGAAATTTTGTTCAAAATGACATCCATGGTAACACTTTGTGCTTCTGCGCAGCCCTTCATACATGGTGCTTTTGCAGGCGGTTCTGTGTGTGCCAAGCATTGTCAAATAAAACATCTAATATAAAGGCAATTTAAATGATCATTAACGCAGTGATTCAAAGCTAAATTGGTTCAGGTTATTCCATTGCTGCTAAAGGTTGCGGTTATTATTTTTATTCCTGTGCTGTCATCAGTACCCAGGTCTTCCCTCTGTTCCTAAGAGCTCAGCTCTAGAAAGGATGCTGCTAGCTGACCACAAGTAAAGACTATTTTCTACAAATATTCAAAATTTCAATTTAAAGTGCAACTTTCATTTAGGTGGTGGGATTGTCTCTTAATTCCCCTTTGTTTTTTTTTTAAAAAGGTGATTTACTAGTGCAGATGTTTGTTTTACGTACTTTTGCATGTAAAACGGCATCACTGAAAGTTTCTTGTTGTCAACATACCAAGAAGTAGCGAAACTCTCATGGCACCGGCTCTGTTATCTGTGTCAATGGCCTACAGAAGAGATGTATGCAGGGTTTTACAAACACTATGCTCCAATATGCACCAGTTCTTGTGGTGCTTTTAAGCAAGGTGACTTACCCAACCAGAGGACATCGTGCTCTAAATCATTGTACATTTTCAGTACCGCCAGCAGTGCAACCTGCAGGCAATCGTTCAACCAAAAGAATCTGAAAACAACTTCAGATACGAAAAATATTTGAGAATTTCATATGCTAATCTTCAGTGAAGTTCCTTGGATGTTTTTTACAAAGCAATTGGGTAAAACACGACAATGGACTATGAAAAAAAAAAATAGAGCTGCTAAAGCCGATTAAATATGTGAAATAAAGAACCTGATTGAAACATATTTCTGAAGCTGCCCTAGCCTGATATCCCAGATGAACGATAGGGCTCCAAGTGAAATCCCGCTCACCTTTAGACTAAGCTTATGGCTAGCCATGCCCAGCTCCTGGGTCTGAACCCAGTCAAGCCCGAACATTGGAAATTTAGTGCTGCAATTTCCAAGTCAGATTTTTCCCTACTTTATTTGCCACTGGAGCTGTGCAAGCCAGCGTGCTGCATTGTTCAGTGTAACGAGTTCCATATGGTAATCAGGCCATCAATTGCTTATCCCAGCCCTGGCCTGGACCAGACTCTGTCGCGGCCCAGCTGTAATTTCTCCTTCTCTTTCTCTCTCTCTCTTTCTTTTTCTGGCTAAACTTCAGTATAGCCATTCACCATAGGATATTCCCTCACTCTCCCCATTCCCACTCAATTGGCAATGCTAGTACCATGCTGGAAGGAAGGGTTGGGTTTTTTCCTTGAAACACTCACCTTTTTTGTGCTGTTGATGCTGCACCTCCACCTCAAAGGAAGANTTTCTTTTTTTGGCTAAACTTCAGTATAGCCATTCACCATAGGATATTCCCTCACTCTCCCCATTCCCACTCAATTGGCAATGCTAGTACCATGCTGGAAGGAAGGGTTGGGTTTTTTCCTTGAAACACTCACCTTTTTTGTGCTGTTGATGCTGCACCTCCACCTCAAAGGAAGAGACATGTCAAATTCTTCCTACCTTTCAACACCAAGACTTCCCAGGAGTTTGACTCCTGGACAACAGCCGTGTTTCGCAGCACTTCCCCAAGCTCTTTCAAGATGCACGAAGTTTTGGGCAGTTTTGGATGTGTGCTCGGTGCTCCCCCGACAGCACGTTTCCTCCCCACCGCTCTCCCACCATCCCAGCAAATGAATCAGCCCAGCCCAGTGGCAGCACTGCCACAAAACATCAGCCACTGGGACTGGTGCACTGAAAGCTTTGGGCTAATTAGCCTCACTTAATACTTTTGTGCCATCTCCATAGCAGTCTGCAGTGCTGCATCGATCTCCAGAGCTGACACGTGGAGAAGCCGCTGTCGTTACGATGCTCGCTCAAGCCGGACAAACTAATTGCCTCACATTCACTGACTGTTTCTCTCTGACAGCCAGGTTGGGCTGGACTTAATTGTCTCTTGTCTTCACGGCAAGGTTAACCATTTTAGCCTTTTTGTGCAGCGACGATGCTCCTGGTGTCGTATCTGAAATAGCAGGATGGAGGAGGAGGAGGGCTGCGCATGCAATAGCAGAACACACGAAGTAACCTTTAAACAAAGGCGCGTGCGGATCCTTCAGTGATGTGGAGAAAAGAGCTGAGCAAAAATGAACTTCCTTGCTAGGGTTATTAATATTCATTAACTTTCTGAGTACAAGCTGCTTGTCACTGTGGCTTTATGCTGCTGAAGTGCTGTGATTTCTTGTTCATTTTAATATGATTTGTGGATTTTGCTGTGTTTAATCATCTGTAGCAATGCTTAGTGGCCCAGATGAGATCGGGGCCCATCAGGGAGGACAACTGGGAGAGGTCATGTCTTCAGGGCAAGGATGTGTTTTGCCTTGATATTATTCATGGTGTTTTTGTGGAAAATATGAGTTCAAAAATGATGGAGGTGGTTGCCAAAGATCACACCACAGGCTGGAGGCAGAACTGGGAATTAAATTCTACATCCCCTGATCCAGGCCAATATACTTTATATTGTCTTCCGCATGCACCTGTGAAATACAAACTGCACATGCAACACTTCACAAAAAGATCAAATTAGTCCCTGTCCTACAGTTATTTCGCTTTGAATGAGATACAATTTGTAGAAGAAAGCTGCAAAGGAAGTTCCAGTGGTCATTAAGAAAATGTCTGAAGACGGGCATGGAAAGAAATCTTTGATGTAGTTGGATGCTTTTATCTCTGGCTGAGCTCTGGGCAGATCTGTGGCTCTGCAGGGAAGTCACTGGGCTACGGAACCCCTTTCCTCCATCACCAAAAGTGGGTCCACTCAATGTCCGGGGGCTAGGATGGCAGGAGAGAACACCTCTGGGAGCAGGAAACAGATGAGAAGCATATTGAGGTCCTGTAAAGCAATTGAGGTGGATGCGCAGGGGTCCAGATTCACTAGGGTCTTCCATGTTGGTTGGCTGACAAGGGCTGGCTGATAAGGGCAAAACAAAGCTCTCACTTGACCATTCCTAAGAAGCACTTTCCAGCCACCCCGGAGTGGAGCAGCTGAAAAAATCCGAAAGTTTTTTGCTCTTACCCTTATGTTTTAGCAATTGATGGGTGGGCTAGTGGAGTTAAGGAACCACAGACGTGGTGTCACCAAAGAGCTGGAGTTCTTCATGTAATTTTTGCTTCATTGGTGCTGCTTTGAAATATCTTCACCAAAGATTATTTTCGGACACCTCTGAAAGCCATTTGTTGATGGGCAAGTCTTATAAGCTCCCCTAGCTCTTACCTCCACAAGAAATTTAGCTGAGAATTTTGAAAAACCTTTGTCATGTTTTATTCATGGAGGTGATATGGAATGTGATCCAAGGTTTGCATCTGCTTGGGCCAGCATTGCATTTCCCCCAAAGCTTCCATCTCTGTTTCTGGAAGGACTCTTTGACCTCAGGAAGGGAAAAGGTCTGTTAAACATCAGTACTTAGAGCTACCTGAAACTTGTCGTGGGAAAGAGGACATTGAAAAGTAGGTCTATCCAGTGCTAGAAATGACATTTCTTCATCCTTAAACACTAGCATTCTGTCAGGCCATGAGGCATGCTTGGTGACAAGGTTGCTGTTTTCTTACCGTAGCTTTGTGCATGTGTATTACAGGAGCAGCACGGCCTTTGAGAGGAGCAAAACAGATGTGTTCCGAGTAAAAACCAACAACGTTGGACAAATAAAGAAAATAAGGTACCCGCACAACATTGCTACCACGGCAGCTGCTCTGCAAGATGCTGATCGAATGACAGGCTGTAGAGGCTTTAGTGTTGCCACGTCTTATTCATTATTTGCTAATGTGCTCTTATCTAGATGAAGTTAAGGGGTGGTAAAAGCTTGTTTACTGCCTAAAATTTTAACCAAAGCATGAAATCACCTACGGTATTACTTATAACTCTCCACGCTCCCCACTAAGAATTGTATTTCTGTCGCATGCAATTACGGAGGAAGGTATTTAGGACTATTTTTATGACCCGATGGAGGTAAATGGGGTTCACTATACTCTTTTGCTAAATTAGTGTAATGTAAATGATAATTATTATGTTTAACCACCATCTGACTGACCTATATAAAATTAAAAACTAGTAAATAGTACAAAGTAAGCTGGGAAAATGGGAAGCGGTGGATAAAACAAAGAGAAAAGAGCAGAAGGGATACTGGGGGGGGAGAAAAGTCACTTATGTTTTAGATGTGCAGTGTAAGGTGAATGAATGCATATGTTGAATGAACACGCAGGTGTGTGTATGTTTGTGTGCATCCTCTTGCAGACAGTAGCCCACACATCACCTATGATATCTGCGCACACACACACATATACGTATAGATATATATGAATGTTGTTACTTACAAAATACCCTGTAAAAGCCCATAAATCCTATGAAAAACTTTGGATAGCCAGGTATAAGTAGGCATTTTGGGTATAGTTGCTCTAGCCTTGCCTAATATAAAATATTCCACAAAATTACAGTGCTAGTGGCCAGTCTTACTCAAAATATCAAATCCAGAGTTGTTCTTCCTCTAGGATTGAGCATGATAACACCGGACTGAACGCAGGCTGGTTCCTCGACCGCGTGATCGTGACTGACATGAACAGACCTCACCTGCGGTTTTACTTCCCCTGCAACAACTGGCTGAGCAAGGAGGACGGGGATGGTCTGTACGTCAGAGACCTCATTGGCAGCCTGAATCCCATGGATGTGCCCAAAAGTAAGGGTCTTCCAAAGAGCTTGGCTTTCTGGTGCCTTGTCAGAAAGGACAGGGTTGGTTTCATAGAATCATAGAATCATAGAATGGTAAGGGTTGGAAGGGACTTCTAGGGATCATCTAGTCATCTTTCAGATGACTTCAGCCATATAACAAGTAATTGCATAGTCTTTGCTAATTTGAATTTTCTTTGTAGTTAGTGGAGAGAGAAATAGGAAGGTGCAATGTGCCTCCAGAAGGTAATTCCTTCTTCCAGTGTTAGACCTGACATCTTAGGGTGGGATAAATCAATATTTGGAGAAGATCTACTCATCGGTTAAGTGCTGAAGGATCCACAATGACTACTTTAAATTAGATTAAATGGCTACACATAGATGAGAGGCATCCTGCCCCAGAGGATGTAGGCAGTACCATTGTGGCAGCCAGTATCAGAAGAGGCAGTGTGGTTACAGTCCTGTATATAGAGTAAAGTGTTTCCAGGCTCTGGTGACGACCTCCAGGAAATTTCCATAAACAAGCTGACTCTCTCGCTGTAATTCTATGCCAGTTTACTGTATGTGTATGATATCCATATTCAACTGGTGCCTATTTTTCAGAGTGGTTTTAAGCTAATGATGTTGAAATGAAGCCAGGACAGCTTGCAAACCAGACATGTACTCCCAAATTGATATCAGCGTGTAGGCCATGTGGTGATGTACGGTGCATGTAACGTGAGCGGGAAGATGATCGAGATGTGAAAGTGGAGCCAGCAAACTAGCCTCAGGTGGTATGTCAGCAGTTTATCTGCAAGTGCTAATGAGGAAACCGAGTCGTGTTTTCCTGATGACCTCACCAATGCACCGCTCCTTTCTGGGAGCTTAATTTTGGGCATGGAAAGTGAAGTACACTCACCACTAGCCACAGGTCTGAGGGAAAGGAGAGGCATAGTTTGGTGCAAAAGAGGGGAAACCTGTGGTTTTGCTAATATCACGTCTTTTTGAGAATAAGTAGTAAATTTCTTGCACTAGTGTTGTTGACAACTTATGAGCATTTGTTTTTGGATAAAAATAGTTTATCGACAAACTTAATACTGTGCTTTGAGCGTTGATAAATGCTCTAGAAGAGCAAAGTATTTTTATTGTTATTGAGATCCTGTTTGAAGTTAACAGTGAAACATCACACCATGACACTGTTTGCTCCTGAAATGTTAAATAATTTTGCTCTGTGGAGATACAACTTCCTAAAACAGTTTCAGTATGTTGAAGATACAAGTATTGAAAGATAGTGCATGAGAGTTAGCATGCACAAATAATATCCATTGACAAGAGATGTATGTGGGAGCATTTTACAAATGCAGACCTCTCCAGGGTGGATGCCGCAGGGAGTGAGATAACGTCTGGAGCTGCTCTGCCAAAAATGCACCCAGTTACTGCTGGGGCTGTGTGCCAGTCCTTTGCTGCTCTTTAATCTGTTCAGTTTGTGAAATGGAAGAGTTAAGGACAGTTGAGGGACAGAAGGGGTCTGGAGAAAGTAGTGGATGAGTCAAAGCAATACACAATTAATGAGAGGTTCCCTCAAGGAGGAAGTCAACCAATCAATCTTAATAGATCTTTAAATGACACAACAGTTTATCTGAATTTATTATTACTCCTGCCTGGGAGAGCTGATTCAAAGGAATGCATGTGATTTCCTCCATCCTGTTCAACACCTGTCTCTCAGCAGGAAAAATTTGTGGGCTAAACCCTCAGCTGGTAAAAATCAGTGCAGCTCCAATGAACTTGCTGGAGCAACTTTGTATTCCACCAGCCAAAAATCTAGTCCCAAGCACTCGCTCTTCTGGAGAGGTGGTTTTGGGTTATAGATCAACTGATCACTATGCACTTGATCCAGGACAAATATGAATAAGATTGTCTCTTGCCTTGAGAGTATGAAAGAAGAGATTTAACAAGGCGTTTCTCAGAAACACATCTGTTCTCATCAGTTTTATTAGATAGGAAAGCCTGCTTTTGAGTGGCACAGGCTGGATGCTCTGCAGCCGTCTGTATCAATGCATGGAGCTGGGCTGAGGCCAGAGGCACGGGTGAAGGATTGGATGCCTTCCAGGTGGCAGGTCTGAATCTGTAAGAAGAGAGGGTTAGCTCAGCTATCTATCTCAGGTTGCAGTTCCCCTTGAACCATAATTAATGAAAGATAAATATTCCCAGGCTGCTGAGGTGAACTGTCAACTGCCAATGCAAATTTATTTGAATTCATTTGGCTCCCTCTGGATCCATAAAGGTCTGAAATGAAATTGTGAAATGATTTTCTTTGTACATACAAGTCATTTGCACTAAAATTTGTTGTTTGGGTTTTTTTTTTTTTTCCAAATGGATTAAACAGTGGCTTTTACTCTTTGAGTATTACTATTTTCTAGGCTGCTAGACAAATGAATATTTATGTAGTTTGGTGAATTTATGTGGCTGTAAAGAACGATTAGTTACTCCCTCTTAAGTTTGTGTTCCTATTAGCAGTATTTAGTGCCATACTCTTTTCCTTTTTGGTCATGTCTCTTGAATTTCTGTTCGTCTGTTTTCTTTAGTTCTTCCTTGTTAAACCACCTGGGCACTGTTGTTACAGACCTTAGTCTTGTGCTATGCTTTCACACTCCATTTGCTGCCACAGTCTGGTATGTTTTTGTAGGTAACCAAACAAGTTTTCTCCACGTTCCCTCTCCTGCAACATCTTCGGCTTTTGATCTCCTCCTGGAGAGCTTTCTCGTCTTTGTCATGAGGATTTACCTTCCTCTCTCAAACTGGAGGTCACTGTTGGGACACGTATCCTCTCTGTGATATGTGTGGGGATGTGGACTGCAGAAAAATTCAGTGAGTTTTTGGTCATATTTTTGCTTTGTTGAAGCTCTGTAGAGACATTTGAAGCATATTTGAAGGGGATTGTTGGCGCTTGGACCGAAACCTGCCAAGCCGTGGGGAGACTCAACCTTTTTCTTGATGAGGAGCACAGGCTAGATGGAGAACTCCTGTAGGGCTGTTAACTTTGAAGAGGTTAATTTAAAGGGAAAAAGAAGGCATTATTAAAAGAAGCAGAAAAGAGTATGTTCTGAAAAATAGTCAACATGTAATTGAAAAATTGGACACAGAGACAAAAAATAGAGTTCTTCTCATGATTCAAATAGAGTTACCGAGGACTGCGGGAATACTTACCGATTGCAGATGCCTGAGTGATTGCATTGACTTATCTGAATAAAATGGCTCCTGTCAGGTTCCCTGTTGAATGCCACACATTTCTCAGGAGAACAGGTTACATTTTAAGTGTTCCTGCCTGAATGATCCTCTGTTCCCTGTACTCACGTCCGCAACACTGTATGCCCATGGCCCTTTGACAGTGATAGTGCCACAGATTCTTATTTACCCAGCAGCTGCTATTGGCAGCCTAGATTAGTTTACATTTCAGGTATTAATTACCAGGAAGAGCTGTTGTTCGGCCTTATGCTGCTTCACTTGACTTTATGAAGCCTTAGCATTGTATGACTGTGGCTGAGCCTTTGTGCAAGGGACCAGCTCAAAGCTGAAGTCAGGTGCTGGTTTTGAGTGTTGCAGGTTTTGCATCCCTCTGAGGGTGTCTGATGTCCTACCAAAGCAGTGGGGGAGGAGAGTGTTCATAATATCTTGTAGCTGCACTACTAAGAACTGCTGACCCAACGGAGACACAAAAGCAAATTAAATTTGGGAGCCAGTTCCCAGCCCGTTGGCTGATACTTGCAGACTGGTCATGAATCACTTGTGCCACTCTGTGGACGGACCCTTATGTCTCCCACCCCACGGTAAGTGTCATTTGCTTGGTCTTCACTCCACTTTCCCTGGTGGTCTGCAGCCCTGGAGCTGCTCATCATCCGCTGCAGGTGGGACACCAGGACCATGTCTTTCTCCATCCCTGCATGTGACGGGTACAGCTTTTATTGCCCAGCTGTAAAGCAGGGAGCCTAGAGATTTGGTCTTCAGGTGGATTGAAGAGTGTCTCAAGGCATAATACTGGAATATTTTTGCAAGGCTACGTTTTGTCCTAATTCATAAAAGAAGCTGAGGTTTGGTGAGGTTAGATGATACGTTAGTTATCCATGGGCTGCCTTCTTTCTGGGGTGAGAACAAGCTGTTACCGCTGTTTAGCTGGTTGAGGTTAGGCTGGGCTCTCTGCAGTGTGACCTGCAGTCTTCCTCAGAATGAGAGAAAAACTTTTGTTTAGGTGCCACCAACACATCTTGGCTGCTCCTGATTACCCTTGAAATCTCCCCGTAATCAAAACAATTCTCTGTACTCACTCTTTTACTGAGAGAAAACAGGAATATTCATTTGCCAAGGGAGCTTACTCACTTGGTCCGTAAAACCATGTTCTAGAGCACAGATACCTGAAAATTAATTCAGTCTTCTGTGCAATTACAATTTATGCTTTCCTGTCAAATTTTGGTCAAGTCTTGCCAACCTGCCTGTTGCAAATGAGATTCAGAGCGAAGGACTGATTTCCAGCTGGCTTTTTAGCCATCAGCACCCCGGAATTGTTTAAGATCAGATACGATGGGCTGTAAATGCTCATGGGACAGCAGCTTATGTCAGACTATTTCAAGGCTGCATATTCACAGTAGGACAGAACCGTATGTGGGACCTCAAACTGTAAAACTCCTCCATTCTCTACTTTTTCTGGGTAAAGTTTGGTCTTATTTGATCTAGTAATAACGAATGTGTTTACAACGGGTACGTTACACAGTACAGTACTGAGGAGTCACAACACGTGACACACCCAGACCTTGACGCTGGGAGCATCCAACAGTTGCGTTGCCTTTATTTTTTCCGTACTTAAAAGTGTCGAGTATTGGTCACCTATTGTTTTTGTTATTACTAATATTATGTCAAAAATGGATTGTAAGACCAGATCAGGTGTAGCTGTGCTGTATCTAGGGCGAAGTCTTCACGGTCTTTTGCAGGCAGACATCAGATTTCTGCCTTGCTGAGACAGGAACCAGCTTTGAACTGGCAGGTCAGTGGTTGGGTCAGTTCTGGCCTGGTTTGGGGTTGATACACGGTGCATCTGAGAGTTTGCATGGATATGTCCTAGGGATAATGGCTGTAAGGCCGCACTGAGCAATTGGAAACTGGATTCCTGTGAAGGCAGATGAGCACGGAAATGTGCCCATGTGCTTGTGCATGCAGAGGACAGTCTCACCTTTGAAAAATGAGAACAGTATTTATTATAATTACAAATGAGAGAAGTTCAGCTGATTAAGTTGCAGGTCGGCCCCAATCCATTAGTCTTGCACAAGTTTCTTTGAATCATTGGTCTGTCCTCGTCTGGTGCAGAGTTAATGAGATCATAATGAGTTTGTGTTCATGGTGGGTCAGAGGAGAAGACCAGGGGCAGAGGGAGCTGCAGAAGTTTCCTTCGAAGACAGGGAAGGCAATCTGTGCACATGAAGACCAGACTCTGCTGGACTTCTCTGCCTGGTGCGCTTTTGAGAGCATCCGTGCAAGTACACGTAGAGTTAACATGCCCTAGATAGTCTCTGAGGTTTTCAGATCCACTAGGACCTAAAACTCATAGGTTTGAGCAGGGAATTTGGGCTGTGTTATTTCTATGCTCTGCGAAGGAGGTTTGTATAAAGACTTCACAGTTCATTGTCCAGAGGTTTGATGTTGGCTGACTTAAGATTGATGAGGCACTGGCTATGGCTTGAGGGAACACTTGGGGCAGCAGGTATCGATGCACATGCTTGACTTTGAGTCAGCAGCTAAATGCTTCCTGTCTCAACAGGATATGCACGTCCCTCAGGGCTGGACTGGGTCCGAACTGGAGCTGTGGCCAGTATTTCTCAATAACGTACTGGCACTAGAAGCTCTGGTAAGGAGCAGGATTTTGGACGCGAGGCACCTGTAGATGCTGCCCTTTGGGCTTTGCAGCCTCATTTTACAAAGAGCGGGGCCTGGAGAGTGGGACTGGTCCCTCTTCTGTCTCCCCTGGGTCATGATTCAAAATTAGATGTTACATTTTGGAAACTTCCATGATCAGAAAAACTAAAAAGATTATTATGTATTTTTTATTATTATTATTATTATTATTATTATTATTATTATTATTATTATTATTATTATTATTATTATTATTATATGTATATGATTATTAGTATGTAGAAGGTGGGGAAATAAAATATTAGTAGGTGTTACCTGCTCATCAAAACTCATCTTTACACTGGGAACTGGAAGTGTGTAATCAGCACAGGAAAATGCAGCTAAATACATTTATGAAATAAATATGAGTTGTTTACTTTTGAATAATGGTGAATACCCCCTGTATTAAGGATGAAGGCTTGCTGCATGATGAGATATTGAATAAACAAGGATTGTAGAGGGAGTAATATCTTTTTCTAACCGAGAACGCTGGAAAAAATCTGTCATGCAATCTGGCACCCTGAGTGTCCAAAAATGAATTTTTTTTTTTTTTCTCAAAAATACTTCAATTGGTCTAATAAGGATTTTACTCTTTCTGCAAACTTTGCCCTTCTTATATTATCATGTCTAACACAAGGCAGCTATGGACATTTTACTCGTAAGGTATTTTTTGCCTGATTGTCTCTAAAGATTTGTAAGAGCAATTAGAAATTGAAATGTAGAAATAAAAAGAAACACTGGTGACTTGTAAACCACAAGTAAGAAAAGATACACAGAGCTCAGAAATGGGGTGGAAATAGATATTTGTAATTCCTATAAAGGACCTCATGTTTCAAGACAAAAAATTTTGGGGAGGTATGATACATCTCTGTGTGTGGCTGGTATACAGACCTATATGTATCCAATACAAAATAGACAGCGCAGCATGTTAGTGAAGATGGGGGATAATTTTGACCAATTATATCTAGATAGTGTAATTATTTCAACTATCAGTTTTGAAATCAAGTAACTTTATTTAAGTACATTATTTATGCAAAGCAAGAGTGAAGTAAAGTGTTAATAATATGTTTTAAATTATACCCTAAAATGATTTTACTCTTCATCCTGAGCAGAAATGTTTTACCCAAGAGGTTATTTTCAGTGATTTCCCCAATTTTGATAATAGCAGATCAGGAGAAAGCGAGAAGCAGATAGTTCTTTTGTGAAATGTCTGCCTGCCTTTTTTTTTTTATGGGCTCCCACTCTGGGGCCGAACTAATGAAAAATAATGAGAAATCTTGGAGAATTAGATGAACAAGGATTTCCGTGCTGCTGTCACAAGGTGGGTTGCCAGGTGCTAAGCTCCATGCCTCTGCAACTATATCACTATTGTCTCTTGAGCGAGGTCATTTACGGCTCACTTCAAAATGTCATCATCACTTTGAAGTCACAGTAGGAACATCAGTTTAGCATATCTTACAAGCAAAGACTCCTGCATGTGGTAGATTGCCTCTCACAGGCTTTGTAGAGGGATGATCCACTCTGAATCCTAATATATTAACTGTTTTGATGCGTACTTTGATTTCATGTAAGAGCCACATAAATGGGACGGAATCTCATGGTCTCGGGGTTGGATGGGGAGACCAAGCAACTGAGTTTGTTATAGGAGAGGCATGAGGCAGCGGTTGAGGTTAATGCAACATTCAGCAGGGCAAACATAATTGTTTCTTTTTCCCATGTCTTATGCCTCCTTCTGTGGCAGCAATAATGTCTCTTTCTTAAAAACACACTTTCAGAGAGCTCTCCTGAGATTAACAAAAAGCCAATCCAGGATCGCACCAGCCTTGCATCCTCAGTACTGCCTCTGACGATGTCCACCCCAAAACCATGCAAACGCTCTTCAGCCTTCAACCCCTGCTAACACCGTGTTTTGGCAGAGGCACTCTTGGCCAAAAGCAATGCAAAGCTCTTTCCTCATCAGCATCCCCTGCACTCCTGGTGTGCTTGTAATCTGCATTTCCAGTTTGAACCCTTGGTATAGAGAGATTTTCACCACCTCTGAAGGCGCAGCTCATTAAGAAAGGTAGTTGTCAATTACTCTTGACAGAGATTAATGATTTTCAAGCTCCAAACCAACCGTTTGAATTCAACCCTTTCCCAGATGGGGAAAAAAATTATTCCTTAACTGTGTGCAGTTGCTTTGTACAAGAACAGGCCATGCTTTTGAGACAGATCTAGCTCCTGGTGAACTCAGCAGGACTCCTCTGCTTTTACAGGGGTTGCTTTAGGTTCTTATTAAGTCTTGCTCTGCGTAACTATCTCTAGGGTCCCTGATACTGCAGTAGAGAGAGGTGTAATGATTAGGGCTGGGTGAGTTTTCTTCTCTGCAGTGTTTGCAGAGATAGTGCTGTGTTGTATGAAAATGCGGTAGGGCATCTCCACCAGAAGGCTGGTAGAAGTTCATCTAGAAAGAGGTGGTGTCAGTTTAGTGCGATAGGCTCTCTCCCAGGACAGATGAGAGCTAAATTCAAATGTTTGCAGTGAATCAAGTGTGTTGGGAGGCCAGATCCCAGCTCCAAGTCCTAACCATAGTCTGTCTGACCTTTTAAGGTTGCTCTGACCAAGAAGTCTAGCTGCTGCTGAGGAATATGCTGTCAGAAGTGGTTTAAAGGAGCTTCCATTTTGACGAGTCAGTGCTTTCTATCAAGAAGAGATTTTGTCAGACAGTTTCTGGTGGGCTGGAATGACTGACTCGAACTGACAGTGAGGAACCAAGGCATATGGACGTTAAACCACCTTCCTGAGCACGTGCAAAAAAGGCTGTGGCAGACTCAGAATGAAACTCTACCTTGCCTGCAGATCCAGCCCCCTGCCTCTGTCTCTAGCAACAATTCTTTTCCCTTTTCGTACTAACCACAAACATATTTCTTTGCCAGCAGCAATTCGGAGACAGTAGCAGTGCCTCACCCCTACCTGTTCCCCCCTGCTCTCTTCTGAAATCTGCCTGCTCAGTGCTGAGCAGGACAAGATGGATCTTAAACATTGACACCCTTGGGAGCACTGTGAAAAGAGAAGGATAATTGCTAGAAGTTGCCTTATGAGAAGAATCCATTGCTGCCTACGACTTAGCTCCCCGCTTTTAACCCAGCGTGTTTTGCTTCCGAAGGCTGTGCCATTTCTTAGTTCTTGGATGCTGTGCTGCTGACCTGCCCCATGGCATGTCATGTACAAGGGAGGTAGACAGGCATGTCTAGAAGGGAATTCACTGTGTTCTGCAGGAGGTGATACCTCTAGGTAAGGAAGCACGGTCAACTTTTTGTTTCCCTGCCTAAATCTGGTGCTCCAGCTGCTGCAAATTCAGCAGCTTGCGCGTAAACGCCCTATCTAATGTCCCAATACTATTAGCTACAAGATTTCCTTAGGCTGCTCCATCCTATGGCAATTCAGGTGACCATGACATCGTATTGCTAAATAAATGGCATTAACAGATGAATGTCACACGGCTGACCAGTGAGCTGTAGCTTGCAAGGTGGAAGGGTTTGGCTGGGATGCGTCCATGCATTTTCCATGGTTAGAGGCAGGAGAGAGGTTGTATGAGAGCACCCAGGGGCCCGGGGGTAGGATAAAAAGATCCTGGGCAAGGCGTTGGGCTAGTGCTAAATCCCTGACTCCTTGGGATGGAGATGGCAGCGGGACCATCCTGGAAGGGGTATACGTGAGGGTAAGAAGGCTGCAGCGCCGTGGCCATCTTCCCCCGGGAGCAGTGCTGGAGTGCCGGTAGCATCACAGCCCTTCACCGTTATTCTCCACAAAAACAAACCCTTTGGCTCTCAGTGAAAAGAGCCTGACTCTAGCCCACGGTGCAATATTAATCTTCCCTCTTAGCTGCTGAAAGCTGTGCCTGAGTTGATTAGTAACAGACAAGCTGCTTGGCTGTCACACCTCCGCTAAATTAATGCGCTGGGGTCACATCAGTCAGTGCCCCCTCCTGCTTCCCTGAGACGCCATCCTGCCAACGTCTTCGAATGCCTTCTCCGGACAGCTTTGTGTGTGTCAGGGTGTTGGCTGAGAGATATCAGGGGGAGCTGGATTGCCTCTAGCAGAGCAGACGCCCAGCTGTAAAGAAAAGGAAGGTGCTGTAACCATACAGGGCATTTGTGCTTGTGTGTTGCAATGGGAAGAGGAAAGAAAGCAGGAATAGTTACTGCTCTTGCTACCAAATTTTTGTTAGCTGTTCTGCTCTTGGCGTCTTGCACTTTGTGCCTCTGAAGCTGCTATTTTACATCTAGGAAATCTCCCCTCTCTGTGCCTGTGCTGCAGCGAGCCTCCGCTGCTAGATGGAGTCACAGCTTTTACCAGGCGTACATTAGCATTTTGCATGTTCCCAGTGGTAGGAGAAGCATTCGATGGCGGGGGGGGGCGGGAAATCCAGGCAACATCTTGATCTCTGTTTTGCAGATGAAGTCAGAGCCATGCACTGAGATTAAAAAAAGCCAACTGAGTATTTTTGAAAAGATGATGTTACTGTTTTAAATAATGCGTGATTAAGGGCTTACAGAAGAGGGAACAACATCCACCCATGCTTAAAATGAAGAGCGCTTGACTTCAGCCAGATCTCTGCCTGGCTGCAATGAGAGCTTTTTCCTGCATGTTTCTAGCAGCTGAATCCTTGCTGTCTTTTTGAGATATAGCATCCCTTTCTATTTAAATTTGCACATCCACCATGTAATTCTGTAAGATGTGCTGATGTATGAAGCACAGAAGGACCCCTGAGCAGAATGAAGAGCTGCTCTCTCTGCCGCAGCTGAGTGTTGAATTGCTCAGAGCAGGAGAGAGCGCTGGCAGAAATTCAGCACCGCTCAGGATTGATCCAGTTTGCTTAACTGAAGATGAAGGAACTAAAATTGTCCTGCACACAGAGCTGAGTGGGGCAATTACTGGGTCTGACCCGAGTGCACATGGTTTCAGAGTTGGGAACATACAAACAAAAATTAAGGGGAAAATCTGGTGAGCACACATGAGGCATGATTCTGTGGTTCATGAAGCAGGCATGTGCGATGACCTAAGCCAAGGACCACGACCACTCTTGGAGTAGCTTCTCCTGTGGAAACACATCTGCAGGGAGCACGGAGAAGAGGCATGCAAGCACATACCATGCACCCCAGCCTTGCTAATATTTTAAAGAACAACATAAAACCCTTGCAGCACAGCACCCTGTGATTGCCACCAGCCCAAAGTGATAACTCAATGCATGGACCATCTCTGTGGGCTCAGGAATCAGCTCCGTCAATGGGATCTCCATGCCGACACTCTGACAGCAACGTCATGTGCGTAGAGAGCCCTTGGGAGCACTTGGAGTTCTGAGCAGGGTGTCAAATGATGTCTTTATATACCTTAGATTTGAAATACAATGATGTTGAAAAACCTTTCAAGGCGTTGGATCTGGCAAATAATTTCCCCAGGGTTTTGCTTGCTGACCAGACGTATTTCCGCTTCTGCTATACAAGGTGCCATTGCTGCCCTGGTTTTGGTCGCTGCTGCTGGTTGTTCTTGATTGACTTGTTCTCTACATGTCATCCTCAGCGCTCTGCACGTGTTCAGGCACTCTTCTGGTCTACGTTTTGGAGGCATAAAACCTGATTCTACAAGGGTAATCTAACTTCAGCCGCTGACGCTTGTCCTTTAGTGGATCCTTCTATCTGATCAGGCTCCTCTGGCCCCTGAGAAGCGGAGTGGAAAACTAATCAGTGACATCAGAATAAATATTCTAGAGGAGGTGCAAGGAGCAAAACTTCTTGAAAAATGTGGTCTGTGATTAAAGATCCCAATGTACAATCGTTCATTTTTAGTTAGAGCAGCTTGGTGGCCAAATGGGAGCTGTAAATTGCACCATCTCCATCCTTCGCTAAGGCAAATGAAACCCTTCGGTGTTGGCATATCGCTAGCAGGTTGTAAGAGCTCTATCAACTGAAGCAAAAGAGTTGAAGAGAAACATTAAGGCATTTTCTCCCTTGTCTGAGCCTGGCTCTGCTCTCTTCTTGTTATTTAGTATTTATTGCATTTTTATCATTATTATTTTATTTGTAATGGCATGTTTTGTGATGGAGCGCCAAGAAAGTCAGCTCGATTTTTAGCCGTTTCAGAGCACGTTCATTAAACCGTGACAGGTGATTTTCCCTTCCGTTTGGGCTCTGCCCTTGTTCTCCTCACCCTGGGAGCTGAGTGCATCTTTATAGTTCAGGGGATGGTCCAACAATCGCTTCTCATACGCTTGCTCTCACATCCTCTGCCTCAGGGGGAGCATATGCACCAAAGTGTCTGCTGTCTCTTAGAATAATTTTTAATGTACACTGATTATGTTGAAGGAGGCAGGTGACCTTCTCTGGGAGTAGTAACCCAGGGTTTGTGATGGTCCCTAGCTTCTGAGGGAATTAATTTCTGGTGTTGGCTGGGAAGCCCAGACAAGCTTTTCACCTAACTTTGCACCTGCGGAAGGGAAAAAGTTGCTCACTGTTGATCATGGTGCAGAAAGTTTTATTTTTGCAAGGGAAGTATGCGTGAGGTGGCCTGTGCATTTGTCCCTTGTGCAGAAGCAGCATGCCTACGGCTCAGAAGTAAAGAGGTGATGTAGCAGAGAGCATACAGTACCAGCTAGCCAGTAATACGGACTATAACAGACACTTTGTTGAGGGCACCTATGACATTTTGTAGTTAGTAGTAGATTTTGCATTAATCTGTATCAGTTTTGTTCTATGTCTTGATGTCTGTCTCCAGCACTGATTCTGCACAGAGGATACGGCACTAAATGTCTGTCATGGCTGATTTTGCTCGGAGGAATAAGGTAGTCAGGTAGACTTCGGCAAGTAGATTTTGAAAGTTGCTTATGTTTGCCCCAAATACAGTCACAGTAAAGGTCATGGGAGTTTTCTCATCAGTTTCAGAAGCTGAGCTCACCCTTGCTGTCCTTTGGAGCCAAGTTAGACCCATCCTGATCCCTCTGAAGAACTTGTTTCTCAAACTCACTGACATGGCATGTGTGAAATGTTCATGGTGTGGCTCACTGCTCACTCACATGATAGTTGTGTTGCTTGGTGCCACACAAGGTGTAGCTTGATAGCGTCACAACTACTGGGATTTATTCCCGTTTCTTCATAGAATGGAAAAGACTGGATTTTTTCTTTTTTAACTGGGCAGTGTAGCAGCGTGGTCACCTTCAAATTTTTGTGCTCGTGCAGCGTGACTGACCTTTTCTCAAAATGCTTCTTGTCACCAGCCAGGCTTAATTTAAGCTAATCTGCAAAAATAGCTCTAGGATGTAATTCAGACCAGAGGGGTCAGGTCTGAGCTCGGACAGATGGCTGGCTCTGTAACTCATCGATGTTTTGAAAAAGCAAGGCTGGTGTGTGGGTCCAAGTTCATTTAATGGCCATGTAGCAACATAAAAATTTGCACCTTCTCATCTATCTCAACTTTCAATGTCAAGTCTGAGAACTGAGTGATTTTTTCCTCTTGCCCAGGGCATTGAATACCCAAAGTGTCGAGCTCTGCCTATGGATTTTATTTCTCTTGTGGAGGAGAATGTCAGTGTACAGGATGCAGGAGCCACGGTTCAGACGTGCTTTCAAGATAGCATCAGCACAGCCTGAATTGGTTTGTACTGTTACGTTTTGTATCAAACCACTGAGTTATTAATGTATTGGGATTTCCTCCTCTCTCCTTGCAGTCAACAAATATGTGGTCCGAGTTTTTACTGGTGAAGTTAGCGGCAGTGGAACAGATGCGGATGTCTTCATTAATATCTTCGGTGAGAAAGGAGACACAGGTATTCAAATGCAAATCATTTCCTAAAATATTTCGTCCTGCTCTGCAGGCCTGCAATCTGAACAACACACAGCAGCAATCTGGCAGAATAATTTGGCTGAGTGAAAGGCACAACGAAAGCACAACAAATGGTGGTGTTAGCTCTGAGGTTTCTCACATCCACAGCTTCTGGAAGCTGCGTCTGCAGAGCAGCAGTCGTAGCTGAGCTGTGAGCATGACTGCAGTTACTTACCACCAAAAAACCCAAACCCTGGGAAAATGCAGCATAAACCAGTGCAGTAAGTGCCAGTCCGCTGAAGCATCCAACACCAATGTGTATTTACAGTGCATGCAGTGAGAGCTGCATGTCCCACATTTCTGTGGCCCTGGGTGGATAAGGCTGTCCTTTCAGTGTGGCATAGGTTGTGGATGAGCCTGCCTGGCCATTCAGAAAGATAATCTAACCAAGGTTTATATTAGCTGGGTTTAAATTAATGGTGGTAGCATTTTGTCAAAAATCATATAGGTTGTACTACAACAGTCTAGGTCTGTGAACTTGAATTTCATTTTTAAAAATATTTTTAAGTGAATAATGCTAAAAGATGTGCCCAGACCAATCTCCGTGGGTCACCCGTGGAGAAGAGTAGGCAGAAATTCCTGGATAATTAGCCAGCAAATTTTGTCTCTCTTCTGTACTGCACCTATCCTGTCAAATTCAAGAAAAAAATGACATGATGTCTGCCAAGTGTCCTTGAACAGATTATGAAACCTTGTGGATAGGTTTCATCTTTGATTAGTTCTCCAGAGTTTTACAAGGGGACTCATCTGATCTCACTGGAGACGTCTGAAAGTGGGAGTCTACATCTAAGGCGATTGTCCGGGCACTCTGTCATATCTATACAGAGAAATAATACCCATAGAAAATTATTCATCCCCTTCTAAGGTAAGTGGGATGAATTGCCCTCCAACATCAACCCTGCACTGGTGCCTTGAATGGGTTCAGCCCCACTGCAGCATCACTCGCAGTTGGTTGCATCTGGGGTCAGTGCTTTAATACTTCTCATAAAGGCAAGCTCCTGTGAGATCACGAAAAGGCAACCCACCTGGTTGGGTCCTAATTTGAAAATAAATCCTTCCTGTGTGATGCAGCAAAGAATTGTACGTCCTGAAATGTCAAAATCTGCAACATGTGACCAAAGTCTTTTTTAAACAGTTTGGAGGTTTTTAAAGGCATTAAAAATAAAAGGGAAATGCGGCGGCATGAAAAAAAAAGATGCAAGAGCCATCTGGATGTATATTTCTGAAAACTCTGAGAGCTGTAAGTAACTGTGACATTAGAGTGAAAATCCTGGTCTTTTGTGTGCTTAAGGAAGGGTACATTTTTTATTAGAATACAAAGTCCTCTGCCTTTACCTTGAATCCTGGTTGCAGAGAGCTGGTACCTGGAGAATATTTGGTTCAGTCAGCAGTGACATTCCTAAATATTTCTTCACTTACAAACACGCATGTGCCAGTAACCCTTTCCTCCTTGGTTCTTCTATATTTATTTTTCCTCAGGTGTGAGGAAACTGGACAATGACAAAGACAACTTTGAAAAGGGAGCAGAGGACAAGTTCACACTCGATGCTCCAAATTTGGGAAGGTTAAGGAAAATTAATATAGGTCATAATAACAAGGGTGGCTCTGCTGGCTGGTTCCTCGCAAAGGTTAGTTGCTCCTGAGCTATTTAACATAAGCCTGTTGTGGGATCAAAATGCCTCAATTTTTGTCCTTTCAGTGGTCTGATGCCAAGAAATGCAAGGATGTCTGCTGGTGATACAGGTTCCTGGTTACTGAGAAAGGCACAAATCAAGTTTTCGCCTTTCCAGAAGTATCCGCTCCAGCGCTTGCTTTTTCTGCAGAGCGAAGGGGGGCTGATGAAGCGCTGGCTGCAGCCTGGTGCATGCCAGTGTAGTGCATCTAAATCAGCTGCAGCAGATTCAAATTGGGTAGTAAGAATATGAGGGACACCGGCTTTAGGAAAATTGTTGAGCATCTCAGGCAACTTTGTGGCAGTGAGAAAGTCCAGTTGTTAAAACTTGAATGTACCTGCTCTTCTGTCTTGGTCACTGCAGTGTCTTTGAGAGATGAGAGGGAATTTGCCAAGCCAGGTCCTTCAAGCCCCCCCTCACTCTGTTGACTTAACTCATTACCAAGACTGTAAAGATACCAGAGCCTACAAAATATCTGTTGGGTCTGTTCATGCTGGAAATTTGCAAAGACTTATAGCTTGGTGAAGTTTAAGTGATTTATCATTGGTAGAGCAAAAAAAGATGTAACTGCCACAAAGACCCTTTTCTCCCTTTTTTAATCTCCTTTGTTTTAATCTCCCTTGTTTTAATCTCCTGCTCTAAGGCGTGAAGGTATTGCAGCTTTTAGTGAAATGGTTGAAGGAGTATCTTAAATGGAGAAATCTATGACTCTTTGCTCTAATCTCATTTTCTTTCCTCTGCTGGTGTAGTTTAACACAGCCGGCTTTAATCCACCGAAGATCTGACCCCAAATTTCTAACTCCTAGATAACAGGGTGGTTTGATGTACTACAAATGCAAATATTAGCACATGCTTTTCCACCATCACCATGCACTGCACTAGAAGTTATTATATTGATTCTCCATGAAAAATGCAGAAGATGGAAGACAGAGCTGTTGTGCTCCCTGTAATAAATAGGGAGGAAAACCCACAGAAAAGGAACTTCATTCTCACACTGCAGATGAAGTCTGCATGATGTGGTTTTTGATGTTGGTTAGGTTGCTCAAGTCTCAGAGCCTGAAGTAGTAACTGGTTGCAGCCAACACATTAATCCGATGCTCTGTGACAGGAACCGCCAAGATGTTTGTGATTAATTAAAAGGCAAATTTTGCCTTGCACGTTCAACTGGAAACTTGGAGGAATGAGCTAAAATAAGCCCAGTTACCTTATACTGTTGCTAGATGTTTTTTCTCTAATTTGCTCCAATATTCGAGCACTCCAGCGTTGTCGCTCCTGGATGAACATGCTAAGCATCATTAGAAGTTCTTCTCATGTTTCCTGGGTTTTCAGCGTGGCTTATACTCAGAGCTGGTTTTCTACCTCTAAATATATGAATGAAGATATTAACAGGAACCCAAAGAAGATCAGCATGTAGAGGGGAATCTGAGTGTTGATATTCCTCCTGAACCTCATATATTTTAGTCTCTCAATACCCCAGCATGGCACTGCTCTCTCATGCTGACAATCCCAGCCCCGGCAGACGCTGCTGTCCATGTCTACGCAGGTACAACGAGATTTGGTAATGCTACAGACAACAGCAGAGTGTGGGATGAGTGACAAGAAGGAAAGCTCTGGTCCCCAAAGAAGGGCTTCACAAATCTATCAGAAAGGATAGATTTCAGATTCTCCCTGTTTGCTGTGAAGGCAGACAAAAGTGGCAATGGCTTCCTATCCCTAATAGTGAATTTTCTCTCTCTGAGATATAAACTGTGCAGGCAAACAGATTTTGATTTCTTCTTCTCTGGTTGAAAATCTTCAGTACTCTTCACTGCTTGTTTAAAATACTGCAGTAACTCTATAGCAAGCTTCAGGAACCCAGAAGATGTTGGTAGGGAATGCCTCAGCAGGAGGTGCAAGAAACCTCAAGGGGGTAGAAGTGGCTTAAAGGGGAAGATTGTTCCCTGGCTTGTGTCGGTAGAATATGTCTCTAGAGTAGGGCCAAGAGCCTGATCCTTCCAAATCAGAAACTGTTCCTACCACAGGATTTCATGGCTGTCTTTGCACATGTACCATCCTGGCGTAACTGAGTGGCATAACATGATATTACTAGGTCACACAAGCTGATCCAATGGTCTTGATTTGTCCTGAAATTCCTTGGTATTCTTTTATAACAAGGCTCTAAAACTGAGAGACAAAGAAGACAGCCTGTTCCCAAACCAGAACAAAGAGCTGCCGTTCAGCTGACGGAGAGGAGTAGCCAGCAAATGGGCTCTGGAGAGAAGTGAGACAGGACAGCCAGCTGGTCTTGCTAGCAGAGACATCTGGTCTCAAACACTGTGAGAGATACAGATTAAGTTCACTGGATAAAAAAAGAAAAGGAAAAAATTTGGTTTTTCACTTGCTGATTGTCTGAAATACTATCAGTACTAATTAGGGAGCACAGAAGGATCTGCTTGAGTATTGAATATATTAAGTATCAGGTGAGAATGTGTACATTAAGCTTCTGCTCTTCTGTCACCCCTCGTGTAACACCTTTGCTTTTTCCACGTGCATTTTGCAAAATGCTGCTTCTTTTCTCTTAGGTTATCGTTGAAGACATTGGCAATAAATGTGTGTACCAATTCCCAGTTGGACGCTGGTTTGCTTTAGATGAAGATGACGGAAAAATCCAGAGGGATATCCTTGTCGGGGGCACTGAAGCCACAGGTAGAGTCACGGGCTGAATCCATGGTGGGAAATGCAAAGATACAAAGGCCTAATTGATATCACCAGCCATGTTTTCTTTGGAAGACTGAATGCCTTGCGCTCAGGGAGACCTGCCATGGACCATCTGCTGGTGACAGGCGGTTTTGCATGAGGGTCGCTGAACCACCGTCACATTTCCCACCTCCACATCTCACTGGGGAAGCTGTGCAGGACCTACATCACTTGATGCACCTAGATAAAGGGCTGATACACAAAGGATCAAAGACCTGGCTTGTGCTTCAGGAAGTCAGCAGCTTTCAGAAAGTGGATTGCTATTTCCACAGTGACCAATGTGACACACAGTAGTGTGTGTTGCAGTTCAGGTTCTTGGCTGGGGAACTACGCGTCCTTTTACAAAAAAAATACAGGCAGTGCCAAGCCTTAAAACTGGCTTTTTGATTATCCAACATGGTTAGAGCAGAGACAACCAAAAGTTATGCCTCTCTTAAAAGAAATGTGGATGTAAAGTCAATAAAACAAATTACTACAAGGCAGAAGATTATTTGGATAGTATTCTGCCAGTATTTATTCATTAGCATAAAGGTAAACAGTTTGAAAATGCACATAACAGCTCTCCTTTACATCATTGCATGATCTTCAACATCTGCAGTCCTTGTATTCCCCCTGCACGTGCAGGAACAATGTGTTCTCGGTGAAGAGTCATGACTGCAGGACGCATGTTGCGAAAAATTAGGGAAAAAAATCTGAAAAAATGCAATTAATTTACGAAAAGCTTCCCTTATTCCTTTACTATTCGTGACTGTCATTTTCCACCTGCTTTCATGAGTTTTCTTCAAGCTACATGCACAGTAAAGCATGCTCGAATACAGTTTTTGACATAAACTTCAAAGAAAGAGAGGATTATTTAGAAGGCAGTGAGTTCTGATGTTTCTACATCGTCCAAAGTCCCTATTGAATTTTTTTTTTGGTGATTTAAGCAGACGAAGAACTTACCTTGGACCTCGACTATTTTATACATGCTCCCTGAAACACTGTTATATTTACAGAAGTCTCTCCTTCTTTGATGCCATGACACAGCCCCTAGATGTGCCTGTCAACGAGCCTTCTGAGAAGTTAGGCTTGTAGGAAGAAGTGTTATCTTTCTTAACCAACAGTTTGAGTTAAAAAAACGCAAGAGAACTTTTATGTGTATAGACTTCTTTTCAGAAATATTTTTCTTTTTTCCAGCTGGGCTAATATGTCTCCCAAGCCTTGTTTTCCTGAGATCTTTTGGATCTCACAGTGACAATGAAGGTCCTCTGTCTTAAGCAGCATTATACGCTGCTGATCTTACGTTTCCAGAGTTTTGTGATGCTACAGATCTTGCCAACGCTGTTTAAAGCAACATCTCTCCATCCATTAAACATCCTCTGCCATGTCTAGTGCTTGGTACCTCTCAAAATCATGTGACTTTGTTGCCAATGAAATTTTTTGCCTTTCTTCACCTAATTATCACCATATGGTGATTAAAAAACCCATACTTTTTTCCATTGGGCCATGTGAGAGAGAGTTTGTCACTACAAACCTGTTTCTCTTGGAGAGTCTGAACATAGCCATGCGTTTCTCAGAGGTATGTGTGGAATGAAAACAAATGAAGCATTGCACTGCGCGTATGTCAAAAACTAAAAAGACCAGTGGGAAACCAGTAGAGCGCAATGTAAATCCAATCAAAATTATTACTCTTAGCCTTTATTCCTCCCATCTTTTCTTCCTAAATGAATTCCTGATTCCTTCAGGTATTGTGTACAATGTTGCTGTGGTGACAGGAGATATCAGAGGTGCTGGCACAAACTCCAAGATCCACGTAATCCTCCATGGCTCCAAAGGCTTAAAGAACAGCGGGAAGATTTTCTTGGAAGGAGGTGAATTTGAGCGAGCCAGGACAGATCTCTTTAATGTGGAGATAGCTGCTCTTCTCAGCCCTCTCAGCAGAGTCACCATTGGGCATGATAACTGCGGCGTCAGTTCTGGCTGGTTTTGTGAGAAGGTGAGACTCAGTTGTTTGTTGGCAGCTCTCGGATTGTTTCCTATTCGTAAGCCAACCCCAACAACCAAATACAGTTAAAAAAAAAAAAAAATCTGCTTTTATTTGGATGACAATGTCCCCAGTTTAACAGGTCAATATTATGCATAATGCATGGTAGTAGCTGATTGCCTCAAAGGCACATCAGATGCATGTCAATCATTTGCTAATTGGGTTGATTGCCCCTGTGCAGTCACAAAGATAGAGATTACTTTTTGCTGAGCGCCCAAAGCACCTTCAGATGTTCACCCAAGGGGCAGGAGAGAAATGCAGTCTTGGATTGTGTATTTCAAACTTAGCATCTATACTCAGGCTTTCCTGAAGTTTTTAGACGCTGCTTTGGAGCTCAGAAAAAAAAAGGTGGCAGACCATCCCTGTTACTGGGAGGTAGTGGAGCAATATGTGATGTGAAATCATGTGCAAGACCAGCAGGAGCTAATGGGAGGGTGGAGATTGATGCGGCTACCTACCCTGAAGTTGGGAGGAAATGAAGTCTTCCTGGAAAGAAAAATCAGCTTAGGATGTGTTTGAAGGCTTTTTGTGTCTTGTGTTTCTTGCAAAACGCTACTGCACATCGGTGTGGTGCAGGACGTGTGCTGCACACTGACATGACACTGGCTCCTGGAGCCACGCTGCCAGTTCCCATTCACTTTCTCTAGTGATGTCTTGCCTCTTCTTCGTTGACCCACTTTGGTGTACTTCTGGAAAAGTGGGAATAACAGGACAGATGCGTCCTAGATATACTTCAAATTGGGAATCGTGCAACCAGTCCAGTTCATGTTGGTCCAGAAAACCTGATTTTGAGATCAGGACCAAGATCTCCAGCTCTGTCTATGTTTCAGTTACTTAAGCTTTCATATCAAGGCTCTGTGGGATGCCGGTAACAGAATATTCAAACTCACTTTTGCAGTCTCTTTTCCTAGGTGGTTGTTTACTGCCCGTTCACTGGTATCGAGCAAACCTTCCCATGTGGGAAATGGCTCGATGAAGATGAAGGAGATGGTCTCATAGAGCGGGAACTCTACGAAATGGTCTCCCTGCGCCAGAGAAGAATGAAAAGTAGGTACAAGTGCCCAGGAGCCTCCCGTGACCCTCCATGTGACAGCACCCTGAGCACTGCCCATGCAATATGACATGGGTAGACCAAAGGCTCAAGTGAATCGAGTCCCGCATTAGTTTCAGCTTGAACATCCTGGTTTGGGGAGCTTAAAATGAAACTTTTAAAGTATTTTGAAGGATTGCACTCATTTTTTAAAAGGAAGAAATCGGACCTGGCAGCCTTCCTAGGTTCACTGGGCTTAGGGCTGCCTCAGCTGCCATCTCACCTTTGCAGACAAGCCAGGCTACGTTTCTTATCACTACACAAACAGAACTTCCCTGTTTCAGATGGAAACAAAACCTAAACATAATAAAAAGACAAGCCTAGGGGAAAACAAGAAGAAAAACCAATCTCTTCCCACCAACTTACAACTTTTTCACTCTTGACCTTAAAGAAAAAACGGCCCTTAGTCCTGTCCAGCTGCCAAAGGGGCCTCCTGAGGCACAAGAGCGCTGCATTTGAGTCCTCTTCTCTAGAGGGAGGCGATGGCACACATTTGCTGGGATGTGCTGCTCCGCGCCATGCAGGGCACTGTACAGGTGCTGTTTATCCATCCACACACTGCTCCAGCACCCGGCCTCGATGGCTGGTTCTGCACCAAGTGAATCGGATTGCTGCCGACCTGCCTCTGCCAGCGTGTGTGTGTAAGCAGAATGTTTTAATTAGGATAATAGATACAATTTAATCCAAATGCTTCGGGTGGGTTCCTGCTTAAACAGCAGTTCATTTAAATAAGCTTTATCTAAATGTTAGTCAGTGTTATAACTACATTGCGCCTCTGACTCGGTCCGTTTAACTAAAGAATCTGCAACCTTTAACCCTCTATTATCAACTCTGATTGTTATTGACAGGCTAATTCCCTGGCTGCCGCAGTGCAGGAGATAGACAGAGAGCATTAGCCTTGAGAAATCTGTGACCTTTAGCTGCCAGATTATAGGAGCATAAGACTTGGAGTTAGAAAAGACCTATTATGTCATCTCGCCTATCTCCCCGCACATGTGGGACTGTCCCTTTCTGTAGAGCTGATCAAAGCTTGGTTCAACCTCACTTTGGGTATCCATGGTGAAATGGGTCCCTGCGCAGCGTTTGCAAGCTGTCCCCCAGTGGATTGCAGCTCTATGTCCAGCTTGTATTTATTCTCAGTCTTTTTTTTTATTTTTCCCTCCTTATCTTGAACGTTATCCTGGAAACCTTGTGTCAGGTCTAGGCCTCCCTGGTGTTTGTGCCCTGGGGAATATTTGCTCTGGCTCCGAAAATATCCAGACTGCCTGGGTCCCTTGATGTGAAGGGTTAGGAAACAGGGGAACATGCCCAGCAAGCCCTGGGAGGATGATGATGAGTATTTAGGGAAATGCCTGGTCTCCGCTAGCAGCTGCAGACCTAGCTCACCCACGTTTCTGCCTGTGTGGTTTTTCCCTGACAGCCCTCTATCAGCATTTAATCCTGGTACAAGTTCCCCTTTCCCCCTCCCTGCATGCATTACTCCTCTTCTCCTTTCCTTCAGCAAGGGGTCAAGAAGGCCAAACTAGACAGATGAGAGAAGTCTCTGGTGTCTGAATTGCCCTTGTTCCTTTCCCCAGGGAGAGCAGGCTGCTAGATCACATGCCATACGCAAACTTGCCTTAGCTTCACTTCTGCTCGGATAAAACTTGCTGGTGCTTTTCAGAAGGGAGTGACCATCAACATTTTGCGTATTATTAAAATAAAGGCACAACTTTTCCTAAGAGAGAGTTCCCTCTTCCCCCTCGTTTTTTTTTTAGTAGCTACTGCTTCTTTTTAACAGTCAAACACTGAATAGATTGGTAAAAATCTAATTTATATGCGTGTCATTGTATTTTTATATTCCACCCTGGGCTCTGAAGGTCAAGCTGTGCTCATGTGGGCTCAGCCGTACTGAAAAGGTTAGCAATTCTTTCATTAGGATTTGTTAATAATTCAGCTGATGCCTGAGTTAGGAAAGAAACCTGTTCCCTCTCCTGTAGGTGCGGCAAGGTCTGCAAAAGTGAAACACATTATTATTGATAAGGAACGCGGATGAGGGGCTCTTTAGAGGAAATAACGTCACCTTTATATGCACAACCGTCCTCTGATATGAAAAGCAATGTAAAGTTGTTTCAGGTGGGCTGCTCTTACAGTTAAGATGGGTGAAGACAAGAGATACAAATGGAGTTTGTATCTTTGCCGTGATCTTTGGGTATGTCAATTAGAGTAATACAAGTGCTGACTGAAGTCAGGTAGGATTTAGACATTTAAATANCTCAGCCGTACCGAAAAGGTTAGCAATTCTTTCATTAGGATTTGTTAATAATTCAGCTGATGCCTGAGTTAGGAAAGAAACCTGTTCCCTCTCCTGTAGGTGCGGCAAGGTCTGCAAAAGTGAAACACATTATTATTGATAAGGAACGCGGATGAGGGGCTCTTTAGAGGAAATAACGTCACCTTTATATGCACAACCGTCCTCTGATATGAAAAGCAATGTAAAGTTGTTTCAGGTGGGCTGCTCTTACAGTTAAGATGGGTGAAGACAAGAGATACAAATGGAGTTTGTATCTTTGCCGTGATCTTTGGGTATGTCAATTAGAGTAATACAAGTGCTGACTGAAGTCAGGTAGGATTTAGACATTTAAATAATTTAAAAACTTTTGAAAAATGTCTTTACGTTGCTCTGAGCATGTTTGCCCCATGTGATGCAGGCTGGTTAAAGATACTTGAATGGGCTCCGAGCCAGCCTGTCCTGCAAAAGGTGTAGCTGGGGTAATTGGACCTGTCTCAGGAAGGCTCATTATCTCAGGACGAAATGATACATGGCTGTATCCATACTCCTCCTTGTTCCAAACCCAGATCATCTGGAGCAAGTTTTAGGAGCTACCTGGATCTGCACTACACCATTCACAAGTAGCTGGATTCTCAACAGCACAAAGAAGCTGGCAGTATTTCCCTGGCTTTAAAATGATCTTTGAAGCTAGAGTTGTAGGTCTTGGAGAAGTATACTGAAACTACAGAGATGGAGCACGTCCTTGGATTACCCTGTTAGTAATGTATCCTGTAGAAGAATATGGTTCACCTAGAAAGTGGCCATTTATGGTTTTTCCCATTTTATATTAAATGCAAACACAGGATTGTATTTCCAGGCAATCTGATTCCTGTATGTCATGTAGGAGCTGATTATGTTTGTCCGGAAAAGGATAAAATATCCTGGTCTCCTTTCATACCATCCTGCCCTCTCTACAACCCAGAGGAAAATGAGAATTATGTTTTTTACCAGGACACCTTTAAAAATTACATTTTAAACAAAATCTCTTGCATCTGTCTTTGTAGAAAGCCCCTGGTCTCTGTGGATCTGGACAAGTGACATTAAGAATGCAGGGACAGATGCCACCATCTTCTTCCAGATTTATGGAGACAAGGGGAAGTCAGACGAGATGAAGCTGGACAACAATTCAGACAACTTTGAAACTGGACAGACTGACAAGTTCATGGTATGAATCTTGTGCTAGTGATAAATTTGGCTTGGTATTGTTTTCTAGGGCATTAGCTTCAGCCCTCTGCAAAAAAATCGGCAGCGTGAGATCTTTACCTCGATAGATCCTTCTGCAGTAGAGGTGAAGTCATTCAGTTTGGTAGTGATGCAAATAATTTCCCCACCTGTGGATCTGGTTTGTCTTCTCCAAACAGGACTTAGGCTGCTGTTCTTGGATGCTCAGATGGTGATGACTTCAAGTCACGATGGTACTAAGTGCACATCTCCTCTGTGGCTCCTGGAGCAGATAGCCTCCCCTACGGGTACGACCCCACTGATGTTATAGACTGCTCCACCCATTCAGACCATGCCTCTGTAGTAATTAATCTATTTTTCCACCAGTGCCTAAGTGGTCATTAGCTATTTACAGGAGAATTAGCCGTGATGTTTCCTCTCCTCGGTGATCTGGTCTTCAGCCTCCTTGGATGTTGAGCCTCCATGAATATTTGGGGCTGAGCGCAATGGCAGGTTGAGTTTGGAGGCTGGGGAGGGTCTTCTTGTGTTTAGGAAGAAATATGTTTAAGAGTTAACTGGGGACTGGCCAGAAAGAAATTGAAAAACAAAGGATTTTAAGGTATAGCTGTAACCAAAACATTTACCTCGTTTCCACCAGCAGCCTTAGATGCCTTCTGGAGGAAGCATGGCTGTGCTTCACAGGTTCTGGGAAAAAACGGAAGCTTGAGAACTGGCCTTAATTCTTACTGGGAGGAGTGGTTTCAAGGAGCTCTCATGACCAAAAGTGTATGGATTCAACTTATATGTTCTCCTCTCCTGAAAAGAGAGGCATCAAGCAAACTCTGTGCAGTGGGGTTTATTACTTTTAAAGAATATACTTTTTTTTTTACTTTAGTTTTTTACTCCTCTTTGATTTGACTCTTAAAAGATGTTCAGAGGTGTCCTTTGTGTGCATGCTTTGCTGACCTACAGAAATGGATACTGTACTTTTTTCCCCCCTCTCTATAGATTGAGCTCCCTGATCTGGGCACATTTTACAAGCTTCGGATATGGCACGAGAAAAGAAATCCCTTTGCTGGCTGGCATCTGAATAAGGTGAGAGGACAGCAAGGGAAGGCAGACCCAAAAAGCCAGATTGGTCACAGAGGTGTGCAGTGTCAGTCCTGGGTGACTGCGTTCCCCAGCTGGCAGCTGAGTTTGATGTGCAGTGGTCAGAGGTGCCTCCCTTCACAGACAGTGCTGGATGAGGAGTGGAGGTGGAAATCCTACAGGAAAACAGGACGTGAAGAGAGCACGTTGTAGCGTTTGCAAAAATACGTGGGGAGAGAAGGATTTATTGCACGTTTTTCTGAGGAAATTCCTTCTCCTTCCCATCACTCTCAGCTCAGCCCAGCTACGTATGGGAAATGAGAGCAATGGGAAATGGCAGCTGCCAACAGCCCAGATCAATGGTGAAAAGCATGTTTCCCCATCCTGCCAGCGTCAGACCACTGTGCTCCCCCCTCACAGCTGCCAGCGGCTCTTCAGAAAGCTTCCTACCCTTAGACAAGGTAAACCCAGTCCTTCTATGGTGTGTTTAGGCTGGTCACAACGAAAAACTGATTATGGTAGAGACCTCTTGTACAGCGGAGCATAACCTGCCTTGAAGGCCTGACAGCCCCGTTGCAGGAGGTGCACGCCTGAAGGCTGGAGGATCCAGTGGAGACTTTGCACTGTGCTGTTCGGGAAATGGAGCGATCTCCTCGGTCTTCAGTCACATGTCCTTTGTTCTGCCAGCAATGGTTACCGTGCTGTCAGCCCTCACCTGCGTCTGCAAGGCAGCAAGTTCACCTCTAGGCTTCACCCATACTCCTGCAGAGTTTGGAAGACTTTCTCTGCACTTAACAAAACATAAACTTTGCTGCACAGCCATAAGTAACTGTGATGATAAATCACAATTCACCACTTAGAGATTTTTCTCACGTGCCTCTAATGTGCTTTGACAGATTCTGCTCTCCTGCATTGTCAGGGAGCTGCAAAAGCATTCACATCCAAACACCACTCCAGTGGGGAGAGGGCACCAAGTACTGCTGTGTTCACCATGTGGTGGGAGAAGGTGTCTGTCTGTGGTCTTTATCAAAAGGAAAGTGCTGGTTAGTCTTTGGGCTGCTGCAATCGTCGCTGTTAGTTTGTTCACAGATGATGAGCAAGAATGCTTAGACCTTCCATAGCTATACATTTCCCTGGGATGTCCTCTTTCCCTGCACAGCAGTTGTGTTCAAGGAGGACAAGAGGGATCTGACAGTGTGTCTAGGATTCACTTTGGGCCAAACTGTCAAAGCAAAGCTGGTGAAGATGCATGAAATCCATCTGATGTTTACTGCATGCATCAGGCTCATGGCACTTGAATGAATCCCATCATCTGTGAATTCATTTTAGCACCTAGGAACTTAGACGAAGCCTTAACGATGCTTTGTTCCAGTTCTAACACATTTCATGCCAGGTTTGCTTCATGTCAGGGCAGGCTTCCATTTTCTGTTAGAAGAACGCAAGAACACCTGTACTGGCCAGGCTAAAAGTCCGTCTATCCCAGAATCTTCTCTCCTGTATCACATAAGTGCATGTTTAAAGAACAGAAAGAAAACGACAAGCATTTATGATACTTTCCCCTAATATTCTTCCAGTTTTTAACTGTTTCCAGTTGGAGACTCACTTCCTGAACAGATCTACTAAATGTGAAGCATTTAGTAGGTTTCTCTTCCATTTATTTGTTCAAAAGTTCCAGTCTCCCCTTGAACAATTCAACTTTTAGCAACCGTAACAGTGTTTGGCAAGGACTTCACATACTGACTGTGTCCTTTTATTTGCTTTGAACTTTGCTCTACAACTGTCATTGGACGTCCTGTATTTCTTGTAGAAGAAGAGTGAATAGTTGACCCTCTCTGCTTTCTCTATGCCACCTATGATTTTGTAGACCTTCATCGTACCCTTCTTTCACCCACTTCTCCAGCCATCTGCAGAGGCCCATGTTATTTGCTCATTACTCCTTTGGTAGCTACTGAGGATCTTTAATCATTCTTGTTGCCATTTTCTGCATGTTTTCTAAATGTGCCATGCCGTGGTTTTGAGCCGCAGGGACCAGCAGTGCAAGCACCATTCACCATTTGCTCTGTGGATTTATACAGTGGCATATGACGAGCAATTACCAAGAGCCACGGTATCCATCAAAACTTTCACAGCACTATGGAGCAATTGGAGAAAGGAGGAATGAAAAGCCATCATCTGTGACAGGCTTTGCTCGGTGCATCGCTGTGGCATGAGAATCTGAATGACAGTCTTGTTATTAATGTGTGTTATTTCTCTGCTGCTGCTACCTACTCTTGCTTCGCCGGCAAAAAAAAACCTGTCGGGAGCTTGTTGCTTTTTTGTCTTTAAGCCTCTGAACTCATGCAGTGTTTTTGGTTTAATGAAGGTAACTCTGCTGAAAACACTGACAAAAGAAAAATACTCATTCAACTGCGGCCGCTGGCTAGATATAAATGAAGACGACAATGAGATCGTGCGGGAGCTCCCTGCGGAGGGATCTCTGGTGACTGAAGTCATGCCAGGTGAGAGCCACGGGCTCCGTGCAGGGACGTGCTTAGGACCTGAATAGAAAGAAACCCTCTTTGTGCAAGGGATGCACAGGCAGACCGGCACAATTCAATTAGTTTCTCTTTCTGGTGCTTTTCTCTCTGCAGTATTTTCTGTGTGCATCATTAGCTGCATGAAGCCTCAGAAATCCCAGGCTTTTATTCTGAGCAGATTTCTCTGTGGTGGGAGACAGAAGAGATCTGGCCACAGCGCAATTGTCTCTGGAGCTATATTTTTTTTTCAGATTTTTTCCAGTTTCCTTTAGAATGAGAAATGCCAGGGTTGAAGGGATATTCATGGAAAGAAGGCTTAGCAGAAACGCAATCTGAAATTTAACAGTAATTTTTGGGCTTTGAAGTTTTGTTTAGTTATATGTGCATCTATGCAACTATATTTATAAAGGTATAGGAAGTTGCACAGAGCAGTTATTCAAGAACATAGGCACCTTTCAGTACATGTGAGTAATCGGAAATATTTTTTGGGTTAATTATGTTCAAACTTAAAGCTTAATTAAGGAAAGCCTCAGAACTTTGTGTTGGCTTCCTGAAGTGGCCGCTTCTGTCTTGACCTTGTTGCACATGAATTAAATGTACTTGGAGGGAGAATTTTGGAGAGCAGAATATCTCAAGGTGGCCATTTGGATTTCTCTTATTTCTGCCAAAGCATCCAATGAGCCTCCACACTCTGAGTCCCCTGTTTTGTGAATTTTCTGATGAACTCAGTGATCTGCATGCAGGTGAGCAGTTGCTCAGAAGAGGAAGAGTAATTGTAATTGCAGATGTTATTAAAATGTAAATAAACCTGGTTTTGAAATGTATTTTTAATCAACTGTGGAGAGGGCTGCTTGGGTTCAAATGCAGGCACTTTGCCATGAGGAGCAGTTGTGCTGAGCAGAGGCGAGACGCAGCACCCAAGTTGGGCTTGCAGGCTGGTTTGTGAGGGAGGGTGGCAGCATTGCTTCTTGTCCCTTCCCGATGCTGGAGAAAAGGTTGTCTGTCCTGATGGTTGGTCTGTGGGCTGGTTCTTTGTTGTGAAATTTTTTCTGGAAAATCTTCCCCCAAATGGGATGGGAGGGCAGGGTGAGGGGAGAAAAGTGACAGCCCAAAATCCACCCGGAAAAATCCTAAATAAAGATCTCAAAGTTGACTAGGAGGCAAGACACAATCCAGACTCCTGCACTGTGAGCATCCCAAGGAGATGGGGCCATCTGGGCTTGTCTTGCCGCACAAAGCCGACGTGAACAGCCTGTTCCTCATGTCCCTGAGCGCTCAGCCCTTTTTAACTCTTTTCATCTGCCTGCCATGCCCTTGGATGTTGAAAATGATGTTTTTCCCCAAACACATTGTTACAACATCATCCATCCCTGAGACCCTCTTGGGAAGGTGGCAGGAGAAGCAGGAGGGTTGGGGCCCCAAGGAGGCCATGCACACCAGTTCATGAGGTCTTACCTGAAGGGCACAGCATATTTGAGTCCTTCTTTGGAGGGGTTTTATAGGTTTTCTTAATATTTTAGGCCTTCCTTTTCTTTTTTCCTTTTCCTAGTGATAACATGGAAGAGTAAAAGTCAATCTATCAGCAGAAGCACTAACTAGAAGTGTGAACACTTAAAATTAATTGCAGGTCTGTGGAAAATGCAGTAAATTTAAGTGGCAATTAATTGTGTTGCTGAAATTATTTTATTATTTTATCGCTCTGCAGTGATAAAATACCGGGTGACAATTTGCACTGGGACGGTAAGTGGGAGCGGCACAGATGCCAACGTCTTTGTCTGCCTCATCGGTGACCAGGGAGACACGGGAGAGCGCATTCTCTACAACTGCATCAACACTGTCAATAAATTCGAAAAAGGCAACGTAAGTTCACACAGCAGCTCCTTAAGATGGGTTTGAATTGTGTGACGGTATGTAGATTTTTTTTTTTTCAGATTTGCAAACTTACCTGATTTCCCTGCCAGTTTGGGAGTGGCAGAAATAAATAATGTCCACAGAGCATCATAACAGGTTGCAGTTGGAGGGAGGTTTAGGTCAAGGACAGCATGCCCTTTCTTGACATTGGTATATTCATAAAAGAGTCTCCTGATTTGCTCCCCAGCTAAGTACTGACTGGTGAAATTGCATCTTCAGATTGCGGAAGGCTTCCAGGAAATCTCTTCGTCCCCCAAGAACAAGAAGGAGCCTTTTCCTCTCCTTCTAATATGGCAAAAATTTGGCTCCCAGGGCAAAAGAAGTAAAAGCATTTTATTTAATGTGAAAATCAGAACAGAAAGCATAGCGAGTTTCCTTTGTATTTCCTCTAGTCTCACCTCAACTGTTCGGCACTAAATTTTTGTGTCTTATTTTCAATCTATTTTTCAACATGTTTTTGTATGCCCATGTCCTGGATGGAGGGGTATGGAAACGGCCTGAACTGAAGACTAAGCTTGTTCCATGGAAAGCTGGAGATAACGAGGAGGTCAAACTGTACTTAAAGCATTAACAAGCAAACAGTGTGCTGATCTGATCTCTGGGGTCAACCTACTTAATATGTATTCAATTATGAGGCACGTCTGGATCTCTAGGGTCCAGCTTAAACTGGTAAAACGTAATTGGTATCTCCTGGGGGAGATTTTGATAATTTGATCCAAAACTCTGCAGATTTCCCATCTTTTGTGTTGTTATTCGATTGAAAATTTGGAATAGAAAGAAAATGAGGGTAAAAGGAGGTCGTGTTTTCAAAAATGGCCACTGAACTTAGGTTTCTGAAATATGCATTAACGCTTTAGATTTGCCTTTGACTGTCCAGAATTTCCAATTCTTCTGAGTTTTTTTAGACTTTAAAAGAACTTTCATCAAGGTTTTCTTGTGCCTGTAAGACCTGCCCATGGAAACGTGGTATTTACATAATGGGAAAGTTCATTCTGCTTCTAAATGATATAAATGTTTGCAGACGTGGGCGTTGCAAAGATCATATTTTTGCCTGTACTTTTACATTATAGATTTTTTTATTGAGGAAAGGTAGGTCCAAACCGTGAAGGACAGCATTTTGTCATTTGGCGAAATCTTGTTTTGTGAAAATGGTAGCTAAGTGAGTCATGTTTTGGTGGTGGCTTGAAGACTTTTTCAACAGAGTTCCTGAAAAAGTTGTTTGGTTTACAGAAGACACAAGTATTTTAAACATAGATGATTATTATTTTATGTTTACTGCCAAAAAAGAGTTATAGGAGAACTTGCATGAAGAGGGTTAAAAAGTGGAAAAATACTTTGGAAATCAATTTGTGTGATTAGTAGTATCCAGGTGATATAAACCAAACTCGAATCTGTTAATGAAAAACTGTTTTTTGGCATGAGGAGCTGAAAGCTGATGAATGAATTGCAAGCTGTTTAAGGATTGATCCTGACAAACTTAGAGCTCGTGTATGGAAGAGCCTGAATGAGTATATCTACACTGATTAACTCACATACTCTTAAAAAGAGTATGTTAAAAAGACATGTAGCTAAGTCAGCGCAGTCTCTAATCTGCAGCCACTTAAACCAATAGTACCTTGATTACCAATTTAACTTGAAAAGTTTGCTTGCAGATGCAAACTAACAGCCTGTGTAGAAGGTAAAACCGAAAGATGCCTCTAAATTAGGCGTTTGCCCTGCTGCAGTTCCATTTAGTTACTTACTCATTAATTTATATCAGCCGTTGATGAGTAAGATGAACATTAGGCCTAATAAATTAGACTTCATTGACTTAGACTCAATGAGGTTATAATACTTAAATCCTCAATTCAGCAGGTTTTGAGTAAGTAACACTCGTTCATTATGTAAGCCCATCATTACACTTAAACCAGTGATAGCATAGTTTTAGTTAGTTTTATTTTAAAGGTCAGTTTGGAGTCGTGAATGATGGAAAAATTCTGATTGTTTACTAAATTTAGATATTTAAATACTGCCTTGCCACCACGCTTTCTGGGAGCTAGCTGGATATATGCTACCANCTGGAGTCCTGAATGATGGAAAAATTCTGATTGTTTGCTAAATTTAGATATTTAAATAAATACTGCCTTGCCACCACGCTTTCTGGGAGCTAGCTGGATATATGCTACCACCGTATGTGCTTCACGGGCTTCTGGGAGATGATGAAGAAGAATAAATCATAGCGTTTGGTTAGCTTTCTCTTACCTAACGAGGCATTTCAGCTGGATGGTAACCACAGCACTCATGTCTATTTGTTAGGCTGTATGCTTCAGATGTACTGTGTGTTTACACAGGTATTTACCATCCGTGTGTGTGCATCTGTACATGTACCATAGGCACTTGTCTGTCCTGACTCCCAGAGGAGTAAATAGCTCTTTTAATACGTCTCTTTTCCTTCAACCACTGGGAACTGCTGCTCCCAGTATCATCTTGGGTAACAGAGCTCTGGTCCTGAGGGGCCATCACTTGAGCTAATCTGTAGGTTGATGATTTGAGCCCTTTTCCAGGGGAAAAGATAGCAAGAAAAAAGATGTAAAATTCACATCTCTTGAGGGTATTAAGGGTATTTAGCTGCCGGGTTAGGTGCACACCAATCTCTAAACACAACTCACGGAGCAGCTGGAAATGCCTCCGCACAGCCANTAACACTCGTTCATTATGTAAGCCCATCATTACACTTAAACCAGTGATAGCATAGTTTTAGTTAGTTTTATTTTAAAGGTCAGTCTGGAGTCCTGAATGATGGAAAAATTCTGATTGTTTGCTAAATTTAGATATTTAAATAAATACTGCCTTGCCACCACGCTTTCTGGGAGCTAGCTGGATATATGCTACCACCGTATGTGCTTCACGGGCTTCTGGGAGATGATGAAGAAGAATAAATCATAGCGTTTGGTTAGCTTTCTCTTACCTAACGAGGCATTTCAGCTGGATGGTAACCACAGCACTCATGTCTATTTGTTAGGCTGTATGCTTCAGATGTACTGTGTGTTTACACAGGTATTTACCATCCGTGTGTGTGCATCTGTACATGTACCATAGGCACTTGTCTGTCCTGACTCCCAGAGGAGTAAATAGCTCTTTTAATACGTCTCTTTTCCTTCAACCACTGGGAACTGCTGCTCCCAGTATCATCTTGGGTAACAGAGCTCTGGTCCTGAGGGGCCATCACTTGAGCTAATCTGTAGGTTGATGATTTGAGCCCTTTTCCAGGGGAAAAGATAGCAAGAAAAAAGATGTAAAATTCACATCTCTTGAGGGTATTAAGGGTATTTAGCTGCCGGGTTAGGTGCACACCAATCTCTAAACACAACTCACGGAGCAGCTGGAAATGCCTCCGCACAGCCATGCCTGATGCTCGCATGATGGGAAGTCGCTGGGGTTAAATTGTGCTCGGCGGTCCATGTTGTCTGAATTTAACGTGGGCTAATGTCTTTGAACTGTACCTCTAAATGCCTCTGTGGATTTGGTCTGAAGTGACCTGCCCTGGGTTTCCCAGAAAGCTGATACCTGTGCAGGGGTTTGAACTTGGATTTCCTGCCTCTCTGTATGAACTTCTTAATAATCAAATTACTTTTCTTTTTTAACAGTTGTGGAGGGCATGCAATGACGTGGGAGATTTAAAATGATGGCAGATCATATATTTGTAAATCTAATGTTATACATCTAGCACAAATATTCAAGCTTTCGTTCTTTGGTAAATTAATTCATACTTTCTCCTTCATCTTGTGAAGACTTATCTTGCAGCATGCTGGTGATGTTAGTTTGATTGCAATAATACATTTCGTTGGTTTGTTTGTTTTTAAGGAGAAATATTACCTTACCTTTTTTCTTCTCCTTCTCCAAGGCTGATGAATTCTTCATTGAAGCAGTAACGCTGAAGCAGGTGAGGAGAGTGAGGATAGGGCATGATGGCAAAGGAGGAAGCAGTGGCTGGTACCTTGCCAAAGTGATAGTGAGGGAAGAAGGACAGCCAGAAAGTGAGGCTGTGGAATTCCCCTGTTACAGGTACTGGAAACAATGCTTGCAAATTATGCCTCCATCTATGCATTTGCCAGACTTTGAAGAGCCTAGCTGTTGTTCCAGGACCAGAATTTTTGAGCACAGCTTAATCCTTTTTATTTATTCATTCATTTATTTTTGCTAAGCCTGAAAGCAAAGAGTGTGGATTGGGAGGTTTAAGATAGAGTCAACTCCCCTTACCAAACGAACAGCAATCTGAATTGCGAACAATTAGCTCAGTAATACAGAGAACTTCCAAAACGTAAAATGCAACCTTCCAGTACCACATCCAGTGTCACTGCAATTGCCTGCTGCAGAAGCATGCTCTGCAATCCGCTAGTTTTATTGCATGTGTGGGATGAGCTCCTGCTCCCTCACATGTATATCCCATCTTTCCAGGAGCAATGGGATGCTGTTTTTGTGTTGGGAGAATGCAAAATTGTCATGCTGCCACCTTGAGAGCTCCTTGCATGGAGGAAAATGCATATCATGCAGACAGAGAGAGTGGTAGAGCAGAGGGCTGTAACTTACCCCTGCGGGTGGGTTATAAATGTATTCTTCTCGGTCCTAGACAACCAAGTGGCCAAAAGAAATGTGCTGTACTGAGGCTACCCGTGGGGAACGAGATGCACCATCTATTCTGGCACTAACTAGGGTTTGCCTCAACATTCCAGCACAAAACAGAGAGATCTGGGTGAAAATATAAAACACTAACTTCACTGTAGTTCAGTGTCCTGTAAAGTCCCACTTGCCGCCTCAGGATGTTCACCCTCTAGGATGGAAGTTCAGTGAGCTCCACTTAAGAACATCAAGTACCTGTTCTAAAAAAGTCATCTTCTTTGGGATGCAAGTGGAATTGTAAAACACAAACAGAATTATTTTAAAATTGGAAGCAAAGGTAAAACTGCTAAGCTGGTTACTTGTCTCTTGTCACTGTAAGTCAGGAAGAACTCCATTGTAATGAGGGGAGTCAGCTAAATACAAAACAGGAGCCAGCCCCAGCCTCTCTGCATTGCTAAAGCCACGTCACATCAGAGAGCAAACTCACTGGGGAGGCAGCACGGAGCAGCAGATGCAGAGTCATCTTGGTTGTGAAAAGTGAGCCAGTCTCTCCGTTTTCAAAGAACAAACCACCATCTTGTCATTGCTGCCTTTTGATGCATATTTAACAACCATATGTTTTTCTGAGTGAAGGAGGCAAAGCGAGACAGGTTTTCACTTGGACGCGAAGTGTCCACGTGAAGAGCTGTTTTGCTCAGACTCCTCAGAGATATTTCTGCGTCTAACTGCACCGTGCAGCTGGCTCATTTGAAATATTCCCATTTGAATTGTCTCCTTACTTGGCTATTTAACTGGATGTTTTCCCTCATCCTGGAGTGGTGACCCCATTTCCCTTAGCTTTACACCTGTGTGTCAGAAGCATCAGAGTCCACAGGTCATTCCCCGCAGGCTAGGGACTAAAAAAGGAGGGAGAAAGGAAACCCAAGACCTTATCCCCAAAATATTCATGGGGTGGATTCAGGCTTCAAGTTGCAAGTGATGGAATTCCACTCTTCTTACGTTTCTTAATGTCTCTTTTCCCAAGTAAAGTAAGTGTTGCTCGTGTGGCTTAATTTGCTGTCCTTGTGCCAGCATTATCTCTTCCTCTCAGATTGAGAAGGTAACATGACTGATCGCCTCCAAACACAGGGACAGCTGCTCCCTCTCGCTATCTTTGGTGCCTGTGTCTCTTGAGAGACTCAGGCATCATCGCAGTATACGGGTGTCGTCATGGAGTCTGGAGATATCTGAGGGTGAAGGTGCTCACCCACTGCATCCTCCATGTGAGGGATAAACATCTCCATGACCTGCAGTGTTTGGATGTTCTTCTCCAGTCCTGTAGGCCAAGGAAGGCTTATGTCCTCACTGCTTTGGCAGGTGCTCAGAGAGGCTTGCTTCACCTCCTTCTTCAGAGCCAAGATGTTGAAGAAGGCTTGGCCAAGAAGAGCAGCCTTCTTTTAGTGAGCCAGTGCCAGTGAGGTTAGTTAGAGACTCCATCCTGCGGACATTAAGGAAGCTTCTGTTTCTGCTTGGCCAGTCTGTGGCTGGCCAGTGGACATGCTGATGTTCTCATTGCCTTCATCTCCAAGACCTGATTAACTTCTACGCTTCCATACAGCACAATTGCACGGTCTGGAGAAAACAGCTTCTGCTGCTGTGTCCTCATTGAAAGCTACTCCATTGACTTTCTGCTGCTTAGCAGCTCCTGTGATGCAGCTAGAGGACAAAATGCCTTCCAGCAGAAACATATCTCACCTGTGCAGAAAGCTTCACAGGCTTCTTTCTTCTGTAAAAACTAGGCTGTACCAGCACACAGAGAACCGATGTTACAGCAAAGAGGTGGCTAACCAGCTTCCACTATAACAAATGTCTGTAGGATATCCTTATAGACCTTCATTGCATATAACTTGTTGAAGTCTCTGTTCTTGTTATTTACATATTCATATACACAGCTATGTTTTGTCTTTTAATTTGAAAGCTTTTTTATGACTGTGTAGGAACATCTATTACCTAACAGTCACCAAAGCTCTATGAGAAGAACTGCTTTTGTTTTACAAGGGAGTTAGCAGAGATAAAGAGAAGCTAAGTGGATTAATTGTGAGTTTGTGTCAGATTCAGGAAGAGCATCAAGAAATAATGACTCCCAGGCCTGTGCTTTCAACTCTTAAAACAGTTGGCTGTAAACAGAATGGCTTGTAGCTCTTCTTAGAGTCAGTGATTTTTAAAATGGTCATTTGATCTGTGCTTGAGAGAAACGTGAGTAACTTCTCCAAGTGTTATTTGCAGAATTAGTAGCACGTCACTTGGATGCATTGCAGTATTATCCCTCCGTTATGACCACATGACATGATAATACCTGTGCTTTTAGGGACTGAACACTGAATCATTCAGTGACACAACTGAACCATTTATACCTTACAATGCTTGATGTGGTTTAGGTGTTCTGATTATGAATACTGCTGGAAAGTTCAGAATGAAGGAGTTCACCTTTTGCCCCAGAACTGGAGCTAAATGTTTTTTTGAAGCTCAGAACTGAGTTCTTCAGATTTCTTTTTCTCCTCAAGGCTCAGTGGAAGTCCAGGAACGGACTAGCTGACATTCTGTAAAATAGCCTATTTTTCATAACATTTATATCCCAGACAGAAATTACTTTTCAATGAAGCAAAGTCACGAGTTCATGATAGGATAGAATTTTGTATGCTATAAATAATTACAACTCCACCAAAATCTTCAATGATTTTTTTTCTAAGCATTTTTTTCTAAGTGTATGGACTGCACCATCCTAATTTTTCTCCAGCACAAGCATAAGGGAATGATGTTAATTCTCTGAAGAACAACAGCCTGTGAATGGGATGATGCACTAGGAGGCTCCTGTGAAAGAACATTTATTCAAACGCCAAAAGTGTTCATCATACAAAGGATCCAGAGAAACCACCTTTGTTGCCTGAAAAAAGACTGAAATAGATGTCTATTTCACACATATTTTTATATATAGGTTATATTTAAAGACGCACATAAATACATGTGTATCCAAATCTAATGGATCTGCTAATGATTCTAATTGCACACAGGCTATCATCTGCTGGATTTCAAACGCAAATATGATGTTATACCACATTTTTTTCCAGTGCTTCTGTGAGTCGCTGATCCTCTAGAAATTCTCTCTGAAGTGGCTTTCATGTCGTATTTACGTCCACTTTGGGTTGTTGGACAATCACTATCTCTTTAGAACTAAGTATATACACAGGACAGGATTATACCCTTGCAAAAACCACAGTGGCATGTGAGTTACATGCACTGACATCACATGGAAGCTCTGGTAAGGTAAAAGATTTTGACAGATCTTTTGTACTAGGAATATGATGGCACTATACTGAAAAATGCTGTTTTCTGCAGCCTGATGTGTTTATAATGTGTCAATCCATTTGTGTTCAGTGTAAGACCATAAACCCCTGGTTGCAATCTGCTGCTCAGTGATGCACTATTGGAATTACATTGAAGTAAATTAGGATATTGCAGCATATGTGCTGAAGGGAAGGAACACAGTGGCATTGCTCATCCAAATACTTTCCCTGTCACTAAAGACACCTTCTTGAGAAAACAGTGCTTCTGCCACTTCTGGCTATTTTCTTGGTTGAGATAAATTAAGGGGCCATAAGCCACTTCTGCTGGTAAATCTCTCTCTTCTCTTCCAGTCCAAGACATACTCCTTCTCCTACTAACATTGGTAGAGGGAATTTCTTGACTGGGCGTGTGTCCTCCTTTTTTGATTCCTTTTTCCCATCTATCCACACTGACAAAGCAGTTAGCATTTGCCATGCTGCACACAGAGACTTGTTTCTTGTGGGATGTATTTTCATCCTGCCACCTTGGCCTAGAAGCAGCTCACCCGGATTCACTCCCACATTTCCCTAAAACATCAGCAATGGTGAAGGTGACAGAAACCAGCATGTACACCACTGGCAGCAGAAACAGCAGCTTGCAGGACACAAAAATCAGCAGCAGGAGAGCGGAAGTGTGTCTACCTTGTGAGCTTCTGCCTTTCTGAAGGCCATGCTGAATTCAGTGGTCCTGGGGTGGTGGAGTTCTGGCTCGAATTTTGTGGGCCCTCCCAGTTAACATCCATATACGCAGAAGCATCTTGACTTTTGGGATGATGTGATCCCCTAGCCATTGGAAACCTGTCCAAGGAGGTGAATCCTGAACCAGCATCAAGAACTACATGATATAAAGGTACTAAGGACCAGTCCTAACAGGTAAAAAAAATTCCCTAACCCCAAAACATCATCAAAGGCTTCCTTTCTTAAGACATCATGATGCCTTAGCATGCTCCTCTTCCGCCTTCCTTGCACTCTACCCTTGCTCAATTGTTGACATCAATTTCATGCTCTTCCCACAGACTTTTCTTCTCTTCTATCCCAACTGCACCTCTCAGCCTCCACTGAGGCACAACATCGCATATCATGCCCTCACACGGTGTTCATGTGATCATCACACGTTCACATGTTCATTACCTTCATGCTGACCCTCTTAGCTTTTAGCTCTTTTCATCCCACCCGCATATGGCCACCTGCTTTGCAGAATGAAAGGGAAGAATACGGGGTAGACTGCATACCCAACAACCCGCCAAAGCTTAGAGGGGAGCTGGGACTGGAGGTGTGTCTCTGTGTGGTGGCGTTGTATGGACCTCTTTTGCATGGGAACTTTTCTGCAGGTGCATCTGGGACCAGACGGCTCTAGCTCATGTTTGAATTTCCTGGTGCTGTTTTTTTGCGTGGTTTCTTTGTGTTTATTGTTTTCCTCTTGGTGGGAAGGGAGAGGAGATAACATTCCTTCCAATGGATGAAACAGAGCCCTATCATCCTTGGTCTTCCAAAATACCTGGTCACTTCTTGGTCTCACTGTGGCAAGTCCAACTGGTCATGACTGTAAGCTGTGTTGGCTTATTACCAACATGATACCATACATTTGATCCAGCTCTCAGTGGGCATTTGTTCATGTCCCAAATCCCTGTTACGAGGGTCATTTGCTGGTTTCCATGTGTGCTGGCTCATGAGCAAAACCAAAGGTGGAAACTTACATGGGAAGGGAGCTCCCCTCCTTTTTGGTGTGAGGGACAGCCAAGGAGAACATGTGTGGCACAGCAACATTGCAGGAAGCTTGCAGCACATCTGCACTGCATGTGTTTGTGCAGAAGTAGGTCTTCTGTGGTCTGGTGTCATTCACATAGCTGTGTGGCCGCCTTTAAAAAGAAACAGTTTCTGGGGATTTGTTTTTCTCTTTCTAGTTCTGGGAATTATTATAGCAATTTAAATACCCTGCATGACCTAACGGATCTTGCTCGCTTGTCCTTCATTCACCTTGGCTGGTTTGAAGCCGTATTTTTAACTGCAAAAGGTGCTTCTGCAGATAGCTGCGTACCTGGGAAAAATGGGCTTTCTGCGAACTGCATCTGCTCCATCGACGCGCTGTTTGGGGACTGGAATGGCCCCAGTGCACCGCTGTGGGAAACCTGACCCTAAGCAAATGTTTACAGGAATATCCTGAGTGCTGCAGCAGCCTGGGTTTGAAGTGAAAAGTGAAAAACTTCTGCCAGGGCCCTTGCCGTTGTCATACAACAGTTGCTTTATGGCGTATGATGGGGATGGGACTGTAATTCCTTCAAAACTGAGGCTGAAGGAGCAGCTGTGAAGATTACCAGATTAGAAATTAGTTCCCCTATTTTCCTTTCAGATTTTTTCCCCTTGCAATCATGCTACATTTTGCTTTGTGCATGGCTCTTCTTAATTAGTCTAGTCAGATCATTAGATTAATGTTGAGAAGCAAAGGAAAGCCTTCCTTTTGCTGGTGCCAGCTGCCTCCACATACCTAGGCTTGAAAATGGAAACAACATAATTCATCCCCTTCCTGGCAGAGAAAAAAGGGTTATATACTTATCTGTAAGGAAGGGAAAAGTGATAATAAACTGGAGTAAGGAGACATTACAAAAAAAGGGGAGGTTTAGTAACTTAGATACTACAAAATTTGTAAACAAGGCAGCTAGTAATAAAGGCTGCAAGTGTTTCTGATCAATGAAGGTCAGTGCTTTCAAGAGACCGAGACTGCCCATTTACAGGAATAACTTGTGGCTATGGAGTTTGTGCTTTCCAGACAGAGGGAGAGCACAGAAGACGCTTATCTACTGCGAACAGGGCTCTCATGATCTCTCTTCTTGGAAAACTGGAGGCATAAAGCGTGACTGCTGTAGGGTCTGGTCAAGCTCCGGCAAACTTAACAGGGACACAAATATCCTTTTGACTATGGTGTGGATTTTTACTCTGTGAGGAGCCAGCCTAGATTTTCAAAGACCTAATAGGTCCTAATTATTCGAAGATAACTTACTTCTGTTTGTAAACCCCAGGTGGCTTGACAAAAATGAGGATGATGGTCAGATTGTCCGAGAATTAGTGCCTGCTGGGGAGTCACCAATGCTAAAAAGTGAGTTTAGCTTGGAAAAAAGAAAGTCTGGGTTTGAGCTGTGCATGCATGTATTTACTTGCTTTATTCTACTTAATGATTCATGTCAGTTCACCGTAACTCTACTGGGCTTTTTTTGCCGTTCTTATGCATGAAGCTGCAGTAGGTCACTAGGAGGGAAATGCCTCTGACCCTTAAATTCTAGTTTATGAATGGGATTAATCTGTATGAAAGAGAATAATTGCAACATTATATATCTAGAAAGAAACTTTGATTTGTAATGTCATGCTTTGTTTAAGAATTGCTTTCTTGTATAGCTTTCTCTGAAGGATCTTGAACTGCCACTGCTTTAGTAGAGTAAATTCCATCAAATAACATTGTGTTCCCAGAAGAAAATCACCAAAAAGGTTACACTGTCCTTTTTGGGAGAACCAGGGCTCCAATACTACCATTCTTGTTCAGAAAACAGTGTGTGCAGAGCTCAGGTTGAGATGCTTTTTGGTTTGCTTTAGAAAAAAAGTCGAAGCTATTGATTTAAATTGTAAGTACAAAAAAAGTGAAATCACCTCTTTTGCCTAAGCTCATTTTTATGGCTTGGTAATCATCTAACAGTGAGAGGGAGGAGTACAGAATATTTTCCGCTTATTAGTGTGACTGCTGCATCTCTTATGTTTTGGTGGATAACTCCGAGGTGTGGCAGCTTATCCAGTGTGGCTCTAAGGTGCTGGATGCATGAGTGGAGGATGGAAGTCCTCTCTGTGTCTGTAGCTGGAGTCCTCCTCCCCTATATCTGTTTGAAACCAATTGCCTGGCTGAGCACTGGAAATGCCACTCACACGTCTGTGTTTTGTACATTGATCTCACTTTAGATGTCAGTTATCACGTCAGCGTGAAGACGGGAGATATCCCCGGTGCCAGCTCAGACTCCAACGTTTTCATCAAACTCTACGGTGAAAAAGCAGACTCCAGCAAACAGACTCTCTTAGTCTCTGATAATGATCTAGGCAATTATTTTGAACGTGGTCGAGTGGATGAGTTTACTCTAGATATGATGGATATTGGGAAGGTAAGAATTAATTGCAGGTGGCTGTGTACTTCGTGCAAGTGTCTGAATTCAGAACCAATGTAACACTCAGGATTGAATGTTATGTAAGAATCTCTGACTTTTACACTGGATATTAAGAAATATATTTTGTATAGACTATTACATCAGCAGTCTAGCAGACATGCTGGCATGTGGAGAGTGTTTTAAGTTTATAGTTAAATACATATATAACTTATTTGCAGGAACACGTGGAAGAACAGGGTGCCAGAGGAAGGAGATTTTTATCCATTAAGTAAATTCTGTTGGTTTGAATGGTTTTTTCTGCCCTCTTGATTTTTGTTTGCTTTTTCAAAGATCAACCGAATACTGATTGGACATGATAATGCGGGTCTCCGGTCTGGCTGGTTCCTGGCCAGTGTCCAGATCACGATTCCAGTCCAGGGAAGGCAGTACATGTTCCCCTGCAACCGATGGCTTGACAAAGATGAGGCTGATGGCAGGGTGGAGGTGGAGGTCTACCCAAGTGAAATTGTGCCTATTGAGAAATGTAAGAGAAGACATATCGAGAAATGTGTGCTGTTTCATAGCTAGGACTAAATTTGTATTAATCGCATACTTAAGGACAAGGACACCACTGTATTAGACACCAAACCCAAAAAGTCACTGTCCCAAATAGCTTATGTTGGTGAGGACAGTAAATTATTCTCCTCCTGTTTTGTTTTCTGTAACAGTTGGAAAAACATTACCGACTTTTCCATCTCCATTTCTTGAGAACATGTGAGAAATGTACATCCTGGGCAGCATAAAACAGCACAAGGCACTGTGCTGCGTTGTGGCAATATCAGTGGGTTCTGCTTTTTTCACATTTACCTGCCTCACTGCCTCAGTCCTGCACCAGTACATGTCCCGTCCTGCCTGTATTACCCCATTGCCTGCAAGAGAGAAGCTGTTTGATTAATGAGGACCAAATCCCTACTGTCTATTTGACTTTTACCAGTAGATTCATTTTCTTTTATGGCTATGGTTAAAATTTGCCTTGGGATCCTGAGAAAGGATGCCGTGTTTTCCCTCTGTTCTGTGTAACTCCCTCCTTTGTATTGTATTAAGGACATCATTTAACCACTCTGTAGTTAATACTGAAATGAAATTCCCTTTTCAGGCACTATTTTTCACCCCTCTTACACTGGCTTAATACTTCTAAAAGGGAAAAATATTAGGTTAGCCCTCAGTGAAGAGTTGTGTTATCTCACATTTGGTTTTGATAAGAGCAAATCGTCGGCTACGTGGTCATTTTTTAAGACAATGTAATTTAATTTTGAACCTGAGCCCTCAGGAATGTTGTTGTCTGAGCTTCTCTGCTGATTTAATTGCTTTATTTTTGAACTAGTGATAAACTACGAGGTGTCTGTTGTTACCGGGGATGTACGGGCAGCAGGCACCAATGCCAAAGTCTTCATGCAGATTTATGGTGAGACTGGCAAAAGTGAATTGATCATCTTAGAAAACAGATCAAACAACTTTGAACGGGGAGCCACAGACATCTTCAAGGTATGATGAAAGCAGTTGTTGCTGATTCTGTGAGAGGAAAGAAATGAGCAGCCAAAACTGAGAAGTCACAAGAATAATTGGCCCAATCATACAAAATAAAATTGCCAGGTCTGTTGGTATCTGCTATCCTCTATCCATATTTTTGAGAGGTTTTGTATTTCTTTAGGGAAGTTTTGGGTTTCATGGAGTGACTTTCACCTTCTGAGGGACTGGTAACACTGGTGTGATAGAAGAATATGGTCTAGTAACAGCTTCTGTTTGCCTTTACTTTCAAACAGAGGTACTCGTGTTAGACCTCAAAAGACGTTAAACTTGTGTTTTGGGCCTGACCACATGTTATTGTCCCTTTTCTTTATCTAGTAGGGGGAAAAGAAACCCCATACAGAACATAAGGGATCCGGGCTTTGCCTGTACTCACACGTGACTTTTGCCACTGGTACACGTTGTCGGCCCAACCCTGCAGAATTTTGCTGCTGTAATTTCTGTGAGTGTGTTCCATGGATTTTACTGCCTATAGCACTACTCCAATGTGAACTGTGCAGACACAGCGCTCAGGGTGTACGGCACACTCCTCCAGCTATTGGTCTGGCCAGCATTTAAGTTGATACACCTCTTTCTTTCCACACCTCTTTCTGAGCAACCCAACAGTAAGCAGAGTATTTGCAGGGGTGAAAAGCCTCAGGCGTAACTCGAGTGCATGAGCCAGGACCTGGCTAATCCAGCAAGAGGTGCTGGGTGGACAAGACTGAGCACCGGATGTGCACCACAGTGTGGTCAGGCATCCTCTGCAGAGTGGAGCCTGGCTACGTGGGTCTGCTGTGCTCTTCTGGCTTTCTTGCTTGGGTTTTCTACCCAGTGAAACCGAGGTCCAGGGAAAAGGAATAGTCTTTGTTCTTGCTCTGATGCTGGGTTAGAGCAAGGACAGGATGTGCTGTCAGGGCATGTCAGAGCAACATCCTTCTGCATCGAAGTAACCTCAGGAGACACCAACATTTGGACAGTAAAGCACGGAGTCCAAATGGAATCAGGATTTAAGTTGCATCTGTTGTATGGGCTCACAGAGCAAGGGTCAGCATGGTGGTGCCTAAGTCTCCTTGTGCACTTGCAGTCCCACAGAGGCAGGATCCGTCTCATCACAGTTAAGCACCTACTTGGAGCTAGTCATGGAAACTCCCCTGAATCATCAAGACTGGGGTATCCTTCCCGTTGTCACTGGCCAAATGGAGGTGTCTTTACCCAGAGCTTTACCACCATCTTGTACTGTGTTTTTTTAAGATCAGTTCAACTCCTTCCATCTCAGTTTCTTGCTTTATAGAATGAAATTAGTGATGTTTATCCATTTGTAACGAGTTCTTCAGGATTTAAGGTGACTAGCACCTTATAAATGCTTGCTTTTTTAAGACTGTCTATAATTTTAAGATTTGGTTTCTCTGATTTAAAGGAAATAAGCTTTCTAAAATTTATGAGTAAAAAGTGTTGGCCAATATCAGATTTATAATAAAGCCACATGTACAGTGTTCTGTTTACACAGCCATGTTTATATCCTCTCTCAGATGTTTATTGCTGAACTTTAAAATTCTGCCCATTTTCGGTGATTTTTTATAACCATAGAATGCAGAAGCTCTGAAGCATTAATAGACAGATCCTCTATATCTTTTATGATACGAATATTTACAAAAAGATATGGGCAAGAATAACATTCCGTGAGCTACATGCTAATGGGAAATGCAATCAGTTATAGACAGGGCATGCAGGATGATTATAGCAAATCTAAAGAGGTGTAAGGAAAGGCACATTCTTTATGCTGGGACAGCTGGATCAATTTTAGTTTCCTGATAAGTATCTTGTGTGCAATTGATTTTGTTTTAATCTGCTATAGAAAAAAAATGCTTCTAGACTGAAACCTGGTATGCCAAGTTGCCACATCTCAGCCTGAAGCGAATGTTTGCAAGTTTTATAACAAAAACACTGCCTAACAGCAATCATCAGAAACAAATCTTTGGTTGTTGATGGATTACGTGGAGTGAAACCTTCTATCCAACTTCATTAAGTAGTAATCTGGACGAATAATCTAAACCAAGAAGGTTTTGTATCTGCTGCATTGACTAGACAGATGGAAATCTTACTGGTACAGCCTTCTGCCACTGAGGCATTGTGACCACTAATGATTGTACCCTCTCTGCACACAAGCGAAGTGAGAAAATACTTTTCTAATTTTCCAGATGAGAAGGAAGGAGAAGGGCAGTCCGAGACTATGGCTCATGTCAGAGATCAGTTTACCGCCTTTTCACTATACCATAATTGATGCTTGCTTGGTTCATGTCTCATGCTAAGTATTAAATGTATCTAATTATTCATTTAAAACAGACCTCAGGCACTGAGAATCTGTAACAAGCTAGTATGATATTTTGGCATATTCAGCTTTAATGCCAACATAAAGACAATAATGGTGAGGAGAGAAATGGAGAAGTAGGGAGCCCAGTAAATATGGATTCAGCTCCTACCCTCGCCATGGTTGCTCTGACTGCCTTCAGCTCAGTCTGTTCAGATGAGATTTTTTGATGGAAAGTATGAAAGAATAAAACAGAAAGGAAAAACTAAAGGTAAACTTGCATAAAAAATTGATGTTGTCTTTGCTTAGATGTCTTGGGTGATAGAGGCAATGCTCCTCATTTTTAAGAACGCACTTTATGAAGTTAAGATGTCTCATATCCTCCTGATTGCTGACTTTTCCTTGGAGACAGAGAGAGGCTGCAGATGTTGGCAAGATTTATAAGATTCGGATAGGCCATGATGGGAAAGGCATTGGGGATGGCTGGTTCCTGGAAAGCATCACGCTGAAGCGTCTTGCCACAGAGACAAAGGAGTCTGATAAAAAGAAGACGAAAAAGAAGAAGTCTGATGAGGAGGAAGAAGAGGAGAGCAAGGTGGAAGAAATAATTGATGTCTATACATTTGTGGCACACCGTTGGTTGGCTAAAGATGAAGGAGACAAGGAGCTTGTGGTGGAGCTGGTGCCTGATGGAGAATCTGCCCTGGAGGGTAAATATCAGAGGGAATGTGTGTGTGTGTGTTGATACAGCAGTTGCATGAAGGACTATAAACACACTGTGGTTATTTGCAGGACCGTTTATGGCCCCCCAGCCATCCCATTGCCACAAGCCCTCATTGTAGCTTACGTTGTGGTTTGGTTGAATAGCTCTGGGGAGGAAGAGGGCAATGGTTAAACTAAGGCAGAGGATGGAGGAGACAGTCTGAAATGGGAGTATCATAATGGAGTTCTTTAGGATTCTCCAAGGCTTGTCAAGGGCACTTGGGTTATGTGTCTCCCAAGTCACCACTGTGGCTGAGAGTTTAGCGAGCTGTAACTATCTATATGGTTAATGACAAGGGCTGCAGAAAGGTGGACCTGCTTACGTTTTAAGATAGATGGAAACAAGCTTTAGGCAAAATCTTTCTTAAAGCTGACTGTGGTGGCATTTTTGGGCTACACGCTTTCATGGCAGGCCATGGATCTGATGAAATACGGTGATTTCTGGGCTCCTCCTGATCTGCCTTTGCAATTTTACTTGCAGAGAATACGTATGAAGTCCATGTTCTCACTGGGAATGTGTGGGGGGCTGGGACGGATGCTAATGTCTTCTTGAGCATCTATGGCATAGGAAGAGGAGACACGGGTGAGCGCCAGCTGAAAAGGTCGAATAACCTCAACAAGTTTGAAAAGGGACAGGTAATGCATGAACTCAACTCACTCAAGCAAGCAGAAGGCTGGCAGAGTTCTCAGTTATCATGCTGGCCATTCACTACAGTCTCTTCTCTGCAAGGCTTGGCTTCTTTCAGCTTAAAGCTCAGATGCGTTTTATTTCTTAAATATATCATGTAAAACATTTTCCAGGGGAAATTCATTTGAATAATAAGCTAAACGCCAATTCTACATCGGAGCCACCTTTTGCCTCTGCTTCCTGTACGCATTCTGGTAATAATGTTTCCTGACAGGAATACTTGAAAACCACAAACTTTAAAGTAATATTGGAGAGTATTTTTGAGGCAGCTCAAGTGTGTCAGTATTTAGACTGCAAATACAATTCTAAATGTTCTACTCAACCAGTCAGGGAATAAAAGCAATATTACATAGTGTGTTAAAATTACATTATAATCTAATACAATTAAACAATATCTCTTGTAGTTTGAATATTTGCCATTGAAATGTTTATGAGCAGTTAACAGGCTACTGTCACAGACAGCAATTTTCAAGGAATAATTTCAAATAACAAAAAATTACGGAAACAATAAGCAGCTGTGGAAAACTTGCAATCACGAAAAACAGCCTGAGGTTGTTAAATAAGCTGTTACCTGTGATTTATGAGCTTGGCACTGGTGAAACTGCAACCTGCACATGGTTCTTCATTCAGTGGGAAGAGCTCCAAGCTGCAAATGTAACGCTCTCTTCTCTTGGGAGTAGAAACAAAAAGTCTACGAACAAGTTAATCACATTAAGATATTTAAAGTATTATGATAACAAGGACCAACCTGTCACACTAACACAGCTAATAAATGAACCTCTTGGCTGTAGTAAATGACAAAAGGAGGAAATTCCGTGGTTTGAAACAAAGTACACGGAGGTGTGTGGGAGAGTTTCCATGGAGTCAGTATGTCTGTGTCCAGTTCCAGATTAAATCTGGGGGAAAATACTAAGCCTGAAAGGAATGAGACTTAGGAAAGATGAGTTAAACCCAGACAAAGCTGAAATGGGGATGAGGTAAAGAAAGAAGTGAAGGGTTGTGCAGCTCCATGGATGTTACTGCCTTGTAGGAGCCAAGCATTAGTGCTAACGGGAGAGCTCACAGCTCTCTAGTTATTTTAGCACATCCACCCAAAGCATCCAAGGGGACCTTACAAACACCTTTTATTTTAAAGGGAAAAAAAGATTACCCTTGGCCATTTACTGCCTTTCTTTCCCCCTTTCTGGGAAACAGTAATTTGCCTCTTGCCTCGTGTGCAGGTGGATGTGTTCACCATCAAAGCCATTGACCTGGGAGAGCTGAAGAAGCTGCGGATCCGCCACGATAACTCTGGTGCTAGCCCAAGCTGGTTCCTGGAGAGGGTAGAGATTCTTGACCTCAAGGAGAGCACCACGTGAGCAGCCTGTCGCACCCTTTTCATATGGTCAGAAAGGGGGCACGTTCTCAGGAGCCTGCAGAACCGTGGGAAGGCAGAGGAGATGCAGAAGGGCATTGTTGTAGCTCCTCACCAGCTCACAGAGAGGAGGCATCCTTTGGGAGCCTTCTGATGATTGTGCTGTTATACTGAGCGTGGGGCCTTTCTGGGGTACCTCTGTGTTGGGATTTGATGTCCCAGCATCTCTGCAGTTTGGGAACCAGCAGTGTTGGGAAGGAAACCTCAGCTTTTCTCTGTTTGTCCTGGGAGGGACTGTCCCTCCTGAAAAGGTCCCATTGCAGAGCCTGCACTCATATGTTTCCTTTCAAGGCTCCGCTCTGGAAGACTTTTTGTTTGTCTTTTGTACTTAATGCAAAGATCTGGGCCAAATTCAAGTCCTGAGCTAAGCGAACTCCCATGATTTTCACAGACAGCTGGGTGAGCAAAGCCTAGACTGTTAGAAACCTGAAATACAGGCTTGCCTTGCAGCTGGAACGTGCTTCAAGTCACATGCATGAAAGTTGCATTATGCTCTGGTGGGTGGGACTCCTCATAAGGACCTTAAGATGGGTCCACTCTTCATAAACATAAAATACCTGGGAGACCGGAGGTTCCCTTGAGTTATTTAACTTCTTCTGGGGGTACCAAAAATCTAAAAGGAACCAATCATATGGGGCTGACAGCTGAGAAATAGCACTTTTCAGTAAGTGCTTACTAACCTACTTATGGATTTAGCTCCCACAAGCAATACTAAAGCTCAAAGATGAAAACAGATGTATTGTTCAGCTTTAAGTAACCTTGTTTTCTTTAAGCAGCCTCTGATCTGTGCTTATTTATGTTATTGAAGCCTGTGAAGTCCTGTGTAAGTGCTGGGTGCTGCTGTCATTCTTGTAGGTATTATTTTCCATGCCAGCGGTGGTTAGCAATTGAGGAAGATGACGGTCAGATTGTCAGGGAGCTGGTCCCAGTGGATGAAGCATTTGTAAAGAAAGATTCGGAAAATGATGGCCAGTCTCTTGCAACGCTGGGCCTGGAACAGAAAGGTTTATGTTAGCCTTGTATTTCTTCCAGCATGGGGTTGAAAAGGAACCAAGTTATTAGCGGTGCTAAGGGCATTAGCGGTTAGTGTGGTTAGTCGGCTGTGAGTGATGCTGCCCCAGCCATGAAGTTTTCAGGTGTGAATGAAGTGTGAAGCACATGTCAGCCAACAAGGAGTGGATGTCCCTCATTTTTAGGGGGTTTAATCATCTTGCAAGATTGACCCAAAGTGAGAGAGCTAGGAGGATGGATAACATGTTCAGTCATCACCTCTCAACTGAAACGCACATTTGTTGCCAATATCTAAGGGATAAATCCCAGCCATTTCACATCACGTACTGGAATGGTTAAACGTTTCAACATGAAGCCAAGCAGAAAGCAAACACAACCAGAGAAAGGGAAGAGACCTAAATCAGTCTCACTTTCCATGTTGCTGCTTGTGTCTGTTGTCCTCCGAAATAACTTTGTCTGTCTTGTACATAATTTTGTACGGTAACCACAAAGCAATGGCACACTCCGGGGGTCTGATGCTGAAAGGTGCTGAGCCTCCAGCACTTCTGCTGGCTTCACCACCAGTGAAAGGTTTTAAACTCTCCCCTAACTTCCCCCCTCAGATGCTTTTGAATTCATGAATAATTTCCACAAGTCGTTTAGCCCTTTGATTCAGGAGGACCTGCTGGCTGAGCAGCATCTTGGGAAAACGTGTCTAGCTATGGATAAAGGGTGCCATTTTTGAAATCTTGAGTGTGTTTTTGCAGCACAGTGAAGACTATATTAGAATTTTCCACATTTTTTTATGAGTTTACTGTGCTTGCTAGATGATGGTGCCATAGAAACCTCCTAATGATGCTATTGTGAAGTGTGTGTTCATGAATATGAACTGTGTGCGTCAAAGTGCACATACCTTCTGGTATGTGTTATATGCACATATGTTATTTCGTGCTAAGAGAATAAAGGGGGGGATACTTTTTTTTAATGCAATACTATAGGCAGAGGCAGCTTTGAGGAGCCTTAAAGATTCCCAGGAAGCAAATGGGAAGGCTTGAGTACATTTCTTACCAGTAGATATGCAGACAATGTACTGAATGACTGGAGCAGTCGAAGACTGCAACCAGATAGCCCAGCTCACCCCAGGAGCTACCACAGCATGTGACAGGAATTAGAGATTACGACATGGCTGTGATACGTCAAAATAAAACCCAAACCAAACACATATATGCAAAGAAAAGTAGAGTTAATTCCTGCTCAGACTTCACCCTCTTAAATTAAGGTATTTTATCTGACAGCTAAATCGACAACATACACTGTGAAAGTGAAAACTGGGGACAAGAAGAATGCTGGGACAGATGCCAATGTCTTCATCACTCTCTATGGAAGTAAAGATGATACAGGTATGGCTTCACGTGATGGAAAAAGATTGCACCTCACGGACAGACACCTGAAAAGACAGGTCATGGTTTCCTTTTGCGTCCTCAATGCCCATTTAGCACAACTTCACATTCTTGCTGTCTCCGCATACATCGTGATAGCTGGGAGCATGCCACCAGCTGCTGTAAATCACTCTCAAACTTTGCGATGCTGATTTGCACCAGCTGCCGATCTAAAGGCTTTAATTTCAATTATAGAAACAGCACAGTTGACTGGGACTACATTACTGAGTAGTGAATGCGGTGAATGATTTGCTTTCCTCAGCAATGAATCAGCAAGCTCCTGAAATCCAGCTCTCCTCTGCCTCTTTGAGTGGCCCAGAAGTATTTAATCAGCTGATGAGCAAATCCTCTTGGAAGCAGCCGAGCTGCATGTGCAGTGACTCGGATGCATGTGAGAGCGACAGGGAACTGATGGGTAGGACCAATTTCTTTAGCTGTGAAGACAGCACGACAGCATCGTCCCTGTGGCACTGCCAGAGGATCACTCAAGAAACAAGTTATGTATATTTTGGGTGTTGATATGGAGAGAGAGGGAGGGGCAAAGCTCAGATCTTGAGATGAAAACACACTTTCTACATTCTTGCCACTTCCCCTGTTCCACAGTTGACATTCCCAGAGGATTTTTTTCACATGTTGAACAATGTCCTTTTGCATCACCACAACAGGGATAGTCAGCCTAAAGGCCTCAAAGATTAACAAGAACAAATTTGAGCGTGGGAAGATAGATGAGTTTACAGTCGAGTCTGTGGACATTGGAGACCTGAAAAAAATCAAGATAGGCCATGACAATAAAGGTAAAATAATGTGCTTTTTGTAATGTAATATTTCTAGTCCATTAGACACATTGCTGTATAAAATAACCTGCCTCCAAGAGCCCAAACATAATTTACCTTTTAGTGATAGATCCTTGCTGTCACTTTGGCTGTTGCTGCTACTATCTTTGCTCCTAATACCATTCCCATGGCTGTGGCAATAAGAGCACTGTGGTGGCAACTTGCCGGTGCCTTTGCAACCTCTCTCTCTGTAAGAGGCTCTTTACTTTTGCAGACACATCTTTAGAGAGATTTCTCATATATCACAAAACCTGGTAGGTTTTCTTGTTCCACATGGCACCTATGGACTTGTCTCATTTCTTTTATTGATATTTTTGTTGTTTTCATCATCAAATCCTAGCTGCTGCTTAGACATAGATGTGTCTGTACTTAAAACCAGGGAAGCGGTGGAAAGACACATGGATTCCTTCCCTATGAGGAACCAAGGGACATGCTTGTTGATAACTCCCCTGCCTTTTACAAAGGCAAATGAATCCAAGTGATGGAGTAATTAGCACTTCCATGTGCACGTCTTTAACCTGACGCATATAGAAATGTAAAGTACATTAGCTCAAACTTGGACAATCGCTTGCAATTATCTTTATGGTATCTATTCTATTTTTTCATTGGTAAAAGCGAGGAAGATTTACTTCTCAGAGGTCTGGAATGCAATGATTCATTTGCTGTTGTCTCTAAAGGCTTTGAGGGTTATTCACTGTTATCTCTCCAACCACAGGTAATTCAAATGGCTGGTTTCTGGAATGGGTGGAGATTGATGCCCCATCACTGGGACAGTGCCTCAAGTTCCCTTGTGGCCGTTGGCTGGATAAATCAGAGGATGATGGAGCCATTGAGAGAATTATCTTCCCTGCGGGCCTGCAGACAACAGAATATATCCCATGTGAGCAGAATGCCTTTTCCCCAGGATACACCCATCATTACAGAAGATAAAATCTCACTAGCTCATGCAGTTTCATAGGGTTAGCCTTTCCCTTGAAATTACTTTGAAAAATTTAGAAATACCTCACATGCCAACGCCAACTACTCCAATTACTACAGGAAAGTTCCTCTGGGTGCTCTAGACTAAAATTTCCTGTATTTCCCAAATCAGAGAGTCACCGGAAGCCATGTAGCTGTGTGTGATTCTCTTTTTGCTTCCTCTTGCCCTTTCATCTCCAAGTCCTGACCCATTCCAAGCTGTCTTCCTTGTCTCCAGTTTCCCTTTGATCTTGTTCTATTCTAATATTGTTCTTTCTGTTGTCACAGCAGACACTTTGGTCTTGCTTCCAAGCCTTGGTTCCCCCAGTGCCTTTGGCATTGCTCACCCCTCTCTTGCTGAAAGACCCTCTTCCAGAGCTTCTTCAGTACGGTGCTTTTCTGACAGTGTTGCAGCAGTCTGTCTCTTCTAGCATTCTCCAGTCTTTCTTTACTCTTCACTCCCCTCTAAATGAACATTTGGGGTAAACCCAGGGTTTTTGGAAGGTCTTTCTGAGTACTAAGCTTCACAGAATCACAGAAGGGTATGGGCTGGAAGGGCCCTCTGGATATCCCCCAGTCCAACACCCCCGCTAAAGCAGGTGCCCCCAGAGCAGGGGGCACAGGGATGCGTCCAGGTGGTGTTTGAATCTCTCCAGAGAAGGAGACTCCACAGCCTCTCTGGGCAGCCTGGGCCAGGGGTCGGGCACCCTCACGGCAAACAAGTTCTTCCTCACGCTCAGGTGGAACTGCCCATGCTCCAGTTTGTGCCTGTTGCCCCTTGTCCTGTTGCTGAGCACCACTGAAAAGAGCCTGGCCCCATCCCCTGGACACCTGCCCTTTAGATATTGATGAGCACTGATGAGATCCCCTGCCAGCCTTCTCCTCTCCAGGCTGAACAGCCCCAGGGCTCTCAGCCTCTCCTCNGTGAGCAGAATGCCTTTTCCCCAGGATACACCCATCATTACAGAAGATAAAATCTCACTAGCTCATGCAGTTTCATAGGGTTAGCCTTTCCCTTGAAATTACTTTGAAAAATTTAGAAATACCTCACATGCCAACGCCAACTACTCCAATTACTACAGGAAAGTTCCTCTGGGTGCTCTAGACTAAAATTTCCTGTATTTCCCAAATCAGAGAGTCACCGGAAGCCATGTAGCTGTGTGTGATTCTCTTTTTGCTTCCTCTTGCCCTTTCATCTCCAAGTCCTGACCCATTCCAAGCTGTCTTCCTTGTCTCCAGTTTCCCTTTGATCTTGTTCTATTCTAATATTGTTCTTTCTGTTGTCACAGCAGACACTTTGGTCTTGCTTCCAAGCCTTGGTTCCCCCAGTGCCTTTGGCATTGCTCACCCCTCTCTTGCTGAAAGACCCTCTTCCAGAGCTTCTTCAGTACGGTGCTTTTCTGACAGTGTTGCAGCAGTCTGTCTCTTCTAGCATTCTCCAGTCTTTCTTTACTCTTCACTCCCCTCTAAATGAACATTTGGGGTAAACCCAGGGTTTTTGGAAGGTCTTTCTGAGTACTAAGCTTCACAGAATCACAGAAGGGTATGGGCTGGAAGGGCCCTCTGGATATCCCCCAGTCCAACACCCCCGCTAAAGCAGGTGCCCCCAGAGCAGGGGGCACAGGGATGCGTCCAGGTGGTGTTTGAATCTCTCCAGAGAAGGAGACTCCACAGCCTCTCTGGGCAGCCTGGGCCAGGGGTCGGGCACCCTCACGGCAAACAAGTTCTTCCTCACGCTCAGGTGGAACTGCCCATGCTCCAGTTTGTGCCTGTTGCCCCTTGTCCTGTTGCTGAGCACCACTGAAAAGAGCCTGGCCCCATCCCCTGGACACCTGCCCTTTAGATATTGATGAGNTGTCAGTCAACTGGAAGACATAACAGTCTTTATGTTTGAGAAAATAAATTTGTAGATAGATATCGTGAATACATTCATAGGAGTTAATATAGCCCAGAGACCTTGTATGTGCTTCTCATCAGGTTTTTCCATCTTACCCCAGTTGATACATATTTCTATGCAGATGATGTTTATATAATTTATTAATGTCCCTGTATATTACAATGATTTAAGTGTTTCTGACATACCATGCCTTTGAGTACATAGGTTGTATAAACCTGATTTTTGTCAGCCATCCACATTCAGCCTTTGAAAACAGTCAGGCCTCTCTGGCAAAAACGTTGCACTAGCCTCAGTGTTGGCTTGGGCTGTTTCACCATTTAAACCATTCCCACTGTGCTATTTACTGCATTCTGGATTCCTAGCTATTAACCTGGGGTTTTCAGTTTGCCAGAGGTAACTAAAACAGTTTGATTTGTTTTATGATGACTCGTGCCAGAAATGTCTTATGCTGAACAAACGATGAAAACATGTCATCAGCAGTCCAATTAAAATCATGCCTGTGGGGATACAACTTTAAAAGTGCTATGTAAATGAAATGGGAGTCTGAGAGCTGAAAGTTGTACTGCTAGTGACCTTGTTACGGTGACGCTTTGCTGATTCAGTTCTAAGCTGACGTTAATATTCAAGCAACAAGAGCTGGTGCCATGGACTTCAGCAGAGAAGCTAATTTTTGGTTCAGAATGCATAGCGTGTGATATTTGGTCTTCGGGACTTTTTTCCCCCCCTCTCACATATTGGAGAAACCATTCCAGTTTACCAGAAGCACAGCAGAGCAGATTTCATTGAGATGGACAGAAAGAACATTAAGTACCTCTAGGCTGACTCTGATAGAAGAAAAGTTCATCTCTGTTCTCCTGAGAGCTGTATTTAGAGAGCTTGGGTTTTTAATGAATGATTAGTCTCCGATATGCATAATTGGAGTTACTCCAACAGTAACAGATATGGTTCCAGAAAACTTCTCTTTACCCTAACAGAGACTCTGAATGTGAAATACAGCACGGACTACTGTGGTGTAAATAGCAAAATATGACTGAAGTCGATGCAGTGTTGGAGGATGCAGATGACAAGCAGCCAAGATTGTAGTGAAGGATGGGAAAGAGTGGAAGTTGAGTAGGTGGTGTGTGGGAGAGGGATGGCCAGGAGTGGATCCTGGTGATAGAGCTGGGTGTCAAAGGCTGTGTTTATGAGTAGCGATGTGGAGTACAGGGATTGTGTCTGCTTGTGGCAGGAGAAGTCCCTGCAACTAATCAGTGGTGCCCAAGCCTTACCTGGCATTTCTCATCTATAGATTTCAGAAAGGATTTAAAAGAGGCGGGGATGGGATTCAGTTTGCTGGATTGCAATGAATTTACATGTCCTCATGACAGTGGAGTGTCTGATTTCATTATCATCAATAGGTCATTCACAGGCAGTGGATTTGGAGAATGATTCAGCTGACCCTGAGGAAGATGCCTGCATTTGTTTGTCCAGATCCTTCTCCAAACTGCACTGACCTTAGTGATTACAACTGGACATGTACACACCTATTTGACATGCAGACGTCTGAACATAGGTCTCTTGTGAGCTAACTCCATCTCAACTTGGAAACTGAGGTGGGAAGTAACTTGACTCAGGATATTCAGGAAATCTATAGCAGAGCCAGGAACAGAGCCTTAGTCTTATTCCTGGGTCAGTCATTTCTGAGCGAGACCGAGTCATGCTCAAGCAGTACTCAGGACTGAGAAGCTGTGAAGACAGAAAAGGGCAAAGGGTGACATCAGATTTTGGGGTCATGGGACATTCTCGAGAAGCCAAGGGAAGAGAATAAGGAAGTATTTAGGGGCTTGAGCCCTACTGTTCTGCACTCACCATTGCTCTAGTAGTGACTTATCCTGTTTGTCTTGGTGTTAAGGAGAAGGTAGTACCAAGAGAAAACTGGGTCAGAGTGGACAGCAGAGGGGTTTGTTTCTTTTCCTTACGATTGATTTTTTTCACTTCTTTAGTAATGAAAATAATGGCAGATTTTTTGTCAATAATACTGTCTTGAATATTTATATACTGCCTCCAGTTGGCTTAACATCATCGGTCTGCCTAGCCGCTCAAAAAATCATGAATTCATGTTTTGCTTTAAGACTTGAACTGTTAAAGTAAGTCCTATTTCAATAACTTTAGATGGCACGTATAAATATACTGAGTGCCTTCTGATCATGTGATTAACCTCAAAATCTCAGTAACTGAACATGCATCAAAGTCAGTTGGCCTTACAGGGTTAAAGGAAATGTCTCTGATTCTCTAGTACTGACCAGCTTGATAACTAAATGTCCACAAGTGTGTGATTCCTACCCTGTCCTCTTTAACAGTTGAGTTTTCTAATCCAGATTCTGTTTCATTAAAATGTTCTTAGGAGCACCGTATGCTGCTTACTAAATTTGTTTGTTTGTTTTAATTTTGTACCATTTCCTGAATCAGTTGTTCCTTACGAGATCACAGTCTACACCAGCAACATCTTTGGAGCTGGCACGGATGCAGATGTCTTCATTGTTCTCTATGGAAGCGATGGGATCTGCACTCAGCAGAAATCCCTGTGCCTCAACAAGAGAGAGCAAAGGATGTATTTTGAAAGGAACTCGGTGAATCAGTTCATTGTGGAGGTAAGATCAAAGATGCTCACTCTCATCTTAGGTTGCCCTAAGGTGATTAAGAAGAGAAAATGGAGTGAAGCGGGAACTTTTCCTCTTTTAGGGAAAGCTATTCAGCTCTTCTACTCAAAGAATGTGGGTTTAAAACACTGTTCTGCAACAGACTTACTGTGTTCTGGATCAAATCTTTTGTCACTGTCCTCCAGTTAGTGGCAACTCAAAGTGATCAACATGCAGTGTCCCTGTGGCCTAATGCCATGTTAAATCTCGTAAAGGCTGGTGAAATTTTATCATGGAGCTGAGATATACCAATACATGGATACAGAGACTTGTCCTTCTAAGCAAGGTTGAGAGCCACTTTGGAGGGTCTTTATGTCTTCCATTTCCTAGACCATACTTGGTAAACAGAGGGTATCAGTCTCCACGCATGCCAGGTCTAATATGCATACCTTTCCTTATCACTATTATTTGCTTCCATATTTGCATTCTCTTGCGGTTTGCAATAGTTCGAAAGGTAACAGGGAACAAACGCTTGCAGTATCACTGAAAGTAGCTGCCTTGTGTTTAAGGCCCCTATGTATGCTTTCATGTTCCTGTTTCAGCAGATTATCTTGAAGGATCTGGTCCATAGTGCACTTCATTTGGAGCTGATGGTCTGTTTATTTTTTCTAGCTCTATGGCAACCTAAGCATCATGCCCTGTTTCTCTGTATCCTCCAACAGAGAGGTGTTACTTTGCTGCAGACCCCGTGATTTTTGAATGCTCGAGGTTAACTTTTTGAAAAGTCTTATCAAATATTTCCTGAAGAGTTTGCTCAACTGTATGTAAATACTAAACCAGTGCATGTAAATGAGTGAGCTCATTTACATCTACAGTATTCAGCAATATTGTTATTGCTGGTAATTTGTGAGAGGGAAAAATATAGGCAGCTTTGCTCTGGTCTATCCTTTTAGTACTGCTTCATGTCCTCATCTTCCCTCCCTGTATGTGACGTCAACACTGACTTTATAGAGGACTGTACAACCTCTCTGTGTTTTAAGTTTGGTTTGTTTTTGTAAAATAATTGAAGGCAAATCTCAAACCAAACTTTTTAACGAGTTAAAATGCTTCCAGCCCACATTGTTGTTATATGGCATGAATCATAAAATAGCTCCCCAGTGTGATTCCTTAAAAACAAAGAACAAGACTTATTTTGGTAGAGTTTCCACACAGTTTTTCATAAGACAAGTTGCATTAATCCATAGGTATAAATCATAAACTGAATGTTATTGCTATTTCTTTATTCCATAAGATTTATTTTAGGTTTGGTAGAACCTGAAACATCAGTACTTTTCTTAGATGAAGTGAGTGAAAATGCAGTTTGTTCTCCAGATTTATAACATCATATTAATCTGTCCCCAAAATTCACTCTGTCTTCACCAGTTCCTCTTGCTGCAGGAGGTGGGGATGAAGCAAAATACGCTTTTCTTTCACCTACTTGTCTAAAGTCGTAATTTGGAGTTCAACAGACCTTAAAAATAATTTGGGGATCTCAGGAAATGCAAACTGAGAATTGCTTGTTTGTTTTAGTGTTTTTAACTGCCCCTGTCATTTTGTATTTTGCAAAAGAGAGAAAGAAGAGTAGACACTGGTGGCAGCTATGCTGCCAAGTGATGATTTGTTGGAGATGCACGCAGCAGAGTCAAGACCACTTCTTTAACATGAATCTTTACTGGTCAAGCATCACTTCATTGCTATTTATTGATTAAAAGCTTCATTGAAAGTTGAGTATTTGGACAGGGAAAAGGAGGAAGAAAATAATTTTCCTCTAGTGTATAATTGTGCACATGCATGAGTTTTAGAAATGAGTTTGGATCATTTAATTAGTTTGCAACTGATGCTTATGCTGTCTCAAGTTAGGGCAGGGCTGGTGAAGTCAAATCCAGTTTGTTTGGAGTGTGAACAACTTGAGTACTGCAGTCAGTCTTATTGAGTTGGAGAGTGCCCTAAAATTACTAATGTCTTTTCTTCAGTATGGGGCAATTCTGTCGCCTGGGAAGAGAAGGGAGTAGTCTCCAGTGATGTAAATTGAGCTGTTTAGTTTTCTCATGTTTCCAAGAAAAAGGACTCCAAGTCCTTATGGACAGAAAGAAAGCTCAGTGTGCTTCTCCTACGGACAAAGGAGGTTTGCAGCCAGCCTTGTGTTTTTAAAGGCCAACTATACAAAAGCTTGCACTGAAATAACTAAAACCTATTACTTAGGAGCAAATCTCTTTTTTCCTGTTCAAGCCTTTGGAAGGGAGATGACTTAAAAGTAATGAACTAGTAACAAATTACTCAAGTAATAAGGTGAGGCGTAAAATAACAGCAGCCACTTCATAAGATAGTGATCCTGTTGACTTGATCAGAATGGCATTGGGATTCTGTGGTGGAACAGGAGAGAGATAATATAATCTGCCAGGCTGTTAGTATTGTACTTTGACCTCAAAGCTATTCTTCCAGTGTTATAAGAGTCCATGTAAGTGTTTAAAAAGGAAATGGATGTAAAAAGAACAATTTAAGATGCAGCAGCATTGCAATTTCTAAAAAATTACATTCGTTCCCACTCATACAGAGAAGCCTGAGATACAGAAATGCTGCTGTGCAACCAAACTTATCTCATACAACGGGTAATTTGTGCAGAGCAAGATTCTCCCCATTTTTGGAACAGAAGTTCAGGGAAACCCTTTAGGTAAAATGCAAGTTAGGGCATAATTGACATTAACTAATATTTGCTCCCCTGGGACTTCATACAGACTGCAAAAATAGGAAATAAGCTAAAGAAGTAGTGTCTCAAAAGTCACCTGTTGTTCATGCCATAAACTTTCTCTTTTTTTTTTTTCTTTTTTTCTGTAGCTGGAGGATGTTGGTGACGTTATTGAAAAGATTCGCATAGGACACAAGGGTGGAGGACTGAACTCCGGATGGCATTTGGATCATGTGACAGTTCGGAGACTGTTGCCAAATGGAAAGGTAGGATGTGAATCCCAGTACTCTGCAGTATGTTTCCATTAGCAGCCACTTCCATTTCCCAAAGTGCATCTTCTGTATACAAAGCATGATTAACTGTGAAAAATGACTCCTTAAAAAACAACGCACGCTAATGAACTTGCTAGAGCTTGGGGATCTGGGGACAACAAACGTCTATTACCGTGGTTTAGTCTTCAAATGTTGATTACAAGACTCGGCAATCATTGCTTGTTAAAAAATGCTGTTCTCATTGTACCTTTTGACTAGAATAGAGTTATTTCCTCCTGGCAGTGGATGGGAGCAAAGCAGGGATGTTGCTCCTCAACCTTTTGGAGGTCTTTGCTACTCTTTATCTTCTATTTGAAGAAGCATACTGCCTGCTGGGTTTCGAGGCAACGTTATCCTGACTTGCTTGCTGGACTGAGAGGGGAGATTCCTGAGTTTGTACGCATTGCTGTGCAAATACAGCGAAAAAATTACAGGGCTGAGCAGATGCCCCTGTCCTGTGCTGGACCACTGTCACTGGACATCCCAGACTGCCCAAGACTAACTTAGATAATGGTGGTTTTGGGTGACATGAGAGGTCAAAGCTTCATATTTTCATGTGTAGTTTTGTTTTGAACAATCATACGGAAGGAAGTGGGAAGCAGTTGTACCATTTTAAAGTAAAAAGTACTGTTGCTAAACATGGCTAAGAAATAATTTCATCAGTCCCTTAATTCTGGAAGAATAAATGCAGGGAGCCAGTACAATTAAGACAAGCAAAATGCCTGTCAGTGCAAGCCCCTGAATCACTTACACAAGAAACATCAAGTTAAGTCCTTGGACTTTTGATTGCTCATGTCAAAGGGATTAAGGCAGTGCAGCCAGATTGGTCATCTTGATCTTGTCCACATAAGTTACTGTTCCTTAGTCCTGCTTTCAGATGCTGGCTGTAGGAATGGCAATGAGTCTGGCTGCAGGGAAATTCAGAAGAAAATCACCTCTTCAGGACCAGTTCAGAATTGGAGCAGTAGCTGTGTTAGGCAACACCTGGGCTCTCTCCTCTGTCATGACCTTTCTCCCCTTATTCCAAAGGAATATCAGCTTTCATCTCCACCCCAATGCTCAGGTCTGCTCCCTCCTGAAATGACTTCTAATATGAAGTGTTGGTGTAAACACAGCTTGCTCAGTCATGGTGGACCTACTTTTCATCTTGCTTCCTTCTTCAAAATTTCCGGGATATCTTTTACTCTCTTTGTCTCATGATCATCTCAAAGGTCTTCCTTGAATCTTCCACATCATGCTCAAGCCTGTACAAGCTTCTTCACAAGCCAATACCCTTTGATTGTTTATCATGATCACCTTTTTGCCGGTCTGCTAGTATCAGACGCTCTACTGTGTAATGACTAACCCTTGCCTTGTACAGCTTCGTTACATTAATGAACAAGATGACATTGGTTTTGGATATATTGTTATTGGTCATAGGCTAGGGAAGATGAAGAGGGGGATGAGCAAAGGTGTGAAACCCAAAGGAAAAAAATTCCTGGGCTGCCTCTTTCTACAGCTGCAGTTGAATGAGTGCTTTGGGAAGGTCCCAAGAGCCGCATGTTGGGTGATCTTCCCTTAGCCCAGAAAGGGGCTTGGGGCTGAGAGGCTCTGCAGTCATTACAGCAGCTTTGAAGGACAGACGGTGAGAAACCTGGGAAGGTGGAGGAAGGGAGGAAAACCACAAACAACTTAAAAATGGAGAGATTTACAATTCTGCTGATCTTTTGATTATGGCATGGGAAAAAAAGAAGAAAGCAGAGCACTGCATGATGCCGCTGATCAGCCGCAGGATATTATGACCTGCCACAGGATAGCAATATGCTGCCAATGCTTCTAAAAGCTGTGCTACCTGATTAGACTGCTAAGATGTGTCTAGATGTATCTGTAATGCTGCAAAAGAAAAATGAGGTCAGTAACTTTTCAGATTAAATTGAAAGCACTTGGGTAGGAAACTAGGAATGTTGCATGCCAATAAAGCTCTGTCTTGGCATGTCAATTATATCTGATAATTATATTTCATTTGTTATGACTTGGAGAAGGTCAAAGCACTGCCTTTTAGCACACCATCATACCCTGCCTCTAGCTTAGGGCCAGACTCAGACTCTAATGAGACAAATTCTGTTTGGAACTGCAAAGGGATTTTACCATGGGTAACATAAAACAGTGCACTTTACGTCTCTTAAATATTAATGCAATCACTAACAACGAAACTCTGACAAAAACTGTGGCAACGACATGGTGCTTAACAATAACGATACAATTAACTCTTGCAGTAACTGCACATTATGCCCCACTGTGCAGGCACTCAAGTCCCTAGATACCCTATTACCAAATAAACAGTGTTCATGTCAATGGCACATACAGCCAACATTATGAATGTTTAGGCACACTTAAAGCTTCAGTGAGAGACATGACTGAAGTGGGATCTCTGCCGGGAGTAGAGAGTTTCAGCACTGAAGCATTGTTCTGGAAAGCCCTCTCTTCCCAGACTGTAGGTGGGGAGATAAACGCTGTTCATCAGCTCAGCATACAATGAGATAATACAGGTGAAGTGGTCAGACAGACAGTGCAAAATGAGGAGACAGCAGTAGTGGTGTGGCCAGTCATTAGATACTGTGTTTTGCTTGTACAGCACAAATAACGCTTGAAAGTAAAATATTTGAAATCACCTGAAGTGCTGCTGGTTTTGTTTGACACCATTTTGTACAAGTCATTCCCCAAACTGCATTATGGAGCTAAACATTGCAAGCCTGGGGTTAAACAGCAGCACGGCAGGGAGCAGCTAAGAGGAGGAGAAGTGGTGTTTTACTGACAGCAGAAGGTTTGGGCTGTGTGGGTTCAAAGGATGGTTCTGCTGCAGACTTAAGGCACTCATTCACATGAGCCTCTTGGAGGGATTCAGCTCCTGCAGATCCACTTGCCTGGGATCTGTGCACAGCAGTACGATGACCCGTTCGTACCAGGTCACAGTGATCCTGGGTATGCAAGCTGTTTCTCCCCAGTAACCGTGTCAGGGAGGGCAGGGTCCAGCAGCTCAAGGCAGTACAGTGCAGGAGTACACAGTGATAACTATATTCAATATTGCTACAGTGAGAGCTATTCCCTTCCTTTCCTATGCGTTAATATTTTAGTATTTAAATAGTAAAAATAGTGAAGTAAGGACCCTGTATTGGTTTGATAAATAATTACATGAGAGCAACTAAGGTGGGCAGTATTCATACATATGTTATACATGAAAGTGGTGGCACACGGAGTGCTGGAAACCACAGAAAGCCCTTGTGCCACTTAGAAGAGAAATGCTGAAGTTGTCATTAAAGTAAGGGCTGCTTTTACTTCCTTTATTTAGTTACTGTGAGATTAAAATTAACTTCAGGCTTGTGGGCTCTGAAAGTTACGTGATGGCTCATGCCTATGTAAGACATAGCCTGGGGTGCCCAGCACAGAAAGCCGCTTGCCTCTTACCATCTTGGAGGCCTTACAGGAGTCTGTTCTTAATGAATAGTCTGGGATTTATTTTGTTTACCAAGTGGAAAACACATGTTCTATTGTTTTTGTTTGTTTGATGATAGGAATCATATTTGTTTCCACCAAAGTGAAGTAAAAACAAAAGATCAAAAATTAAATCACTTTTTTTCTCCTCAATACATGTATGGGAATTGCCTGGAAACCAGATTGAGTCACAGAATTACAGGGCAAAATCTTGAAGTATTGACTCAGGAAAAAACCCCTACTGACTTCAAAGAGAATGCTGTCTGAATAAGGATTGAAGAGGGATTTCAGAGTCTCAGTAAAGCATGGCTTCAGCGGGAATGGTGCAGTCCTGATTAGGAATTTGCAAGATCGAAAACTGGGAAGCGCAGAGATCTACTGGATCATACAGTCAATCTCACGCAGCTATTGGGAATATCGTTATCTGTGACACGTTCAGTGCTTCTCAGAGCCCTCAGATGTCCTCCTTCTGGAAGACGTATATTTCTATATACTATTTCAGGTGTGCATATACATACACATGCATACATACGCGAGTTGAAAATCCCCGCCTGCATGTCAGAGTATTTTCAAAGGTGAAATGCTATTGTGTGTTCACTTTGTTTTGAAGAGATTCTCTCTGTTGTGTTTACTTCAGGGGTCAGAAACTGTCACATTTCCATGTGAAAGATGGCTTGCAAAGTCTGAAGACGACGGTGAGATTGTCAGAGAGCTGGTACCATCTGATATTTTTACTGAAAAACTCATGAAGGATGGGACACTGAAGCAGATAGAGGAAGAAGTTGAAGATCCATTAGAAGGTAATGTAATCCTAGGAGTAGGCAGGGACTTGTTCATCTGATTTTTTGGAAGAAAACACACGGATGTGTGGTTCAAGCAAATCCGGTGCTCGTACGACTGTTCATATTTCTGTCCCTTCCTGTTCTCTGGCTTCTCTTATACCTCAAGCACTTCTGTGCAATAATAGCATTATTTTCCTGTAAGACATTTATAAACCTGTCAGAGACACCCTTTCACACAGCCGTAGCTTGCACTTCTCCTCTGATGCCTAGCAAATTTCCTCCATGTTGTTCTTGTCTTCCAGGCTCTGTAAAGATCTTTACTAGCTTGCCCAACTTCACCTGTCCTGTGCGCTCTGCCCCTTCCTTTCCTACCTTACCAGACTGATTTATGCTCCTCTTTCCTCCCAAAGTTTTTTTTCTGGACTCTCTTCAGGTACATGCAGACACCGTCTAGAATTTGTCTCTAGGCGGCCACATTCACCTAATTAAAGTATCTCTGAGGAGCAGAATAAATTCTTATGCGGCTCTGAGCCCATCATATAAAGTGTTCACATTCAGTGTTTGGTCCTCCTTGTGGCTGAAGCAACTGAACAAGAACTGAAGTTTCATCCTAACTCGTTGCTTCTCTGTATGCCCAGCTGTTCCTAACCCTTTTTCCTCTAGGACCTAATTTTCCCACCCCGAGCTCCTTCTGCCCTTGAGAGAAGTCCTGAACCTTCCTGCATCCTGAGCAGAGCAAACTGAATTCAGCTGCCATCTTCATTCTTGATTTTTGCATCTGGCAACAAGACGATTCAACAGAGAAAATCATTCCTCTCCCTGTTTTGTTTCTCTCAGAGTCTGATTTACATTTACAATGCACCATTGTCAGGCTGGAACGTATGCGGACTGTAAGTGTTTTCCATTGCCAAAGGAAGAGCTGCCTTGCTGTAGGGAAGGCTGCAGCCTTGGCACTGTGCCCTTAGAAGGGACAGGTGTGCTCTTTCCTCCTGTCAGGAACTATGTGGAGAACTAATGTGTGGAACTAATGGGAGATTTTTCTTCCCGTGGAGGCAAAGACAGTTTTAACATAAATTAGTAAGTGGCATGACTGCTAGGTGCCTGCATGATGTTTTCTTTAACTTACTAACATCTGTTGCTTTACCTTGCATTAGTTACTGTGTGTTAACTGACCTAGGTGACTCGTTTTTTCCTTCTAAAGGCAAACCCTTAAAACAAGTTTTACAACCTATGGAATAGGATTTTTGGATAACTGAAGGTTTCTTTTGGCTGTAAGCTAGGGCTAAGTTTGGGAACTTCTGCTTTAGATATAAAATATCTGGAACAGGAATTATGTCTTCTGCAACTCTGTGAGTCCTCATATGTCTTGGGCAGAGATGCAGTGTAAATGACCGCCATGGAAAATCAGCTTGTGGTACTCTGAGGATCATCTTTTTTATAGTAGACTGCATTTCAGTCCTGAAAGTCTCTAGAACTGGCAAGAAAAAACCAAAGAAAGATGCATTGACTAATTAAACTATATGCATTGCTTCCTTCATGTAGCAGTTGTCTCTCAAATATGAAGCTGTAACTCAGTAGGACATAATGTGGAGAGGCAAACCAGAACACTTGGCATTGCACCTAGCCTGATGAATGGTAATGATCCACTCCTTAGAGAAATCAATGGAAACCTTTGATAGACTACGAAGCAGAACAGGCCATGTTTTACTTGGAAAGATAGGTGCAGAAGAAAAAGACAATATGGATATTTTCTTGGATGCTGTTAATGTACAAAGAAGAATACTAGCTAAGACTTTGTGCCTCTTCCTCATTTGATCGCCCTAGGATTTGCAAGGAGATGTTCTCTAGGGCTTGTATGCTGCCAGGGTAATCAGAGACTTGTACAGTTCTTAATTGTTTTCCTGCAGAGGATGCTTTCAGTAACTGTTTGTTTTCCTTGTGTAATTAGGAGAAGAGTAGCAAAATAAAAATAGGAGTATTTAACAGGTTTAGTAAAGCACATTTGTAAAGATTTGATGAGGTTTTATTGGATCATCATTGAGCAAGCTAAAGAGAAAGGGTACTTAAACAGTGTAGCTCCAACACTTCCTTAATTAAATACTGTCTCAGCAAAAGGACCCAGAAACCTGTTCTCTTTCTGTTTGGGGAATTCATAGAGATACATACCATTAACTCTGGCAGTAATTGCACATCTGAATCCCTGGAGTTTGTTTATGGAAGATGGAGTATTAAGAATTCACAACGCTGAATCACTTGTTTTCAGATGTAACTCCCTCGAGCCTCACTATGAAAAAGTGCAGGGTTCCCTTACCTTTATCGACATCGCATCCAGTAATAACTATAATGATTCTTTGCATTTTTAACTGCGCCATATGTGATCAAAGCATTACACAGACATTGGTTAGATGTAAAAAAGGAAAGTCCGCAAATTTCAGCCCAGTGATTCCCCAACCTTTGGATCATTGTCAGAAGCCTGGAAAGATAAAGCATACGGGATTTTAAACCTCCAAGAACTAAGTGACGAGCAGAAAGTCTGAGGATCATTTTCTTGGGTAAATTTAGTACCTAAGATAGGCCTTGATAATTAACCTGGCCAGAAATCACGTCTCCATTTCTTTCTGCAGTTCACACATACAAGATAAGCGTGTTCACTGGAGATATCTATGGCGCTGGGACAGATGCTAATGTTTTCCTAAATATCTACGGAGATCTGGGGGACACAGGAGAGAGAAAACTCAGCAAATCTGAAACAAACTTCAACAAGTTTGAAAGAGGGCAGGTACAAATGCAATGGGCTAATAACACTTTCTGTTTCACAGATTTTAATCTAATGAGTCCACGACTGTCTTTATAGGCTGAATTTTTTGGAGGGATGAATGAACTCGTTCTGTTTATGGATTGTTGGATTGTCACCTGGGTATTATGACTGACAGGCACTGCAGCAAATGGGTAGATGTTCCTGTGAAGTCACTGATAGGCAAATGATGAGCTTGATCCATATAAACAGGCTTGAGTTGTTAGTGACAGATTTGAGAGCACGCAAAACCTGACGTCTCTCATTCCCATAGCCTCTGTGCAACTGCTTTGCACGTTCCTTGTATATATTGTATTTCACTGCAGAGCGTGATAAACTGATGAGACTTAAACCGCAACTGTGTTTGACAAAATAACTCTATAAGTGGTACTCTGTGGCCGGTCCATGAGTCATATTCATAGCCTTATGATGATACTCAGACCTAATGATGGCAAAAATTGTCTTATCTGGATTGTCCATACTGATCTACCTGGATTAAGGGAAGTCTTACTTAGACTTAAAAACCAGGATGTAAAATTCCAGGAATTCAATATTGTAATTGGTTGTAAAAGAGACATTTTGTGCAGCTCCCCTATTAGGAGAAGCAGGATTCAAAACGCTTCCCTGCAGAACAGTTTTAGTGTACAGAGATGCCTCTTTAGACTGCTGCAAAGCTTTTAACAAAACACTGTCATGCGAGACAGAATTTAAACATATATTGTGCTCTGTAGTCTCTATTTGCTTTTGTCCAATGGATGATCTGTTGAGAGCTCATTAACAGAAGCAACTGCTATTGAACACTTTGCAGGAGGATATGTTTACTATACAGGCTGTGGACCTTGGCATTTTGTACAAAATCAAGATTCGTCATGACAATAGCATGTTCAGCCCTGACTGGTTCCTGGAAAAAGTAGAGATCCTGGATGAGACCACAGAGGAGTCGTTCGTTTTCCTGTGTGAACGCTGGCTCTCCAAAAAGAAAGAAGACAAAAAGATAGAGCGTACGCTTTATGAACAGGTATGGTTATGGCTCAAAGCTTTGATCCCAACCCACTGCTAGCAACGAATATAAAATCATTGAATATCTGGTTGAAGTCCAAGACAGATCATTAAGGACTTATGCTTGTAGACTTGTTCAAAATGATTTTGTGTTTTTCAGACAAGTGCTGAAAGTATGGCCCCTCTTAGCCCAGTATCACTAGCTCTGTAATTTGCAATTTTAACAGGATAATCCAGGAGTCTTAGTGAAACTCTTTAGCTGAGAGTCAAAAAGTACCTTGCTGATGCACTGTAGAGTATATTTCCCTGCTGCTCTCTTTGCTGTGCCCACAAAATAGGTTAGTTATGTGTCCCACTATTCAAAGTCCTCAAACCAAAATACTGGGTCCTTTGACTTCATCTTCATTGGACCTTTTCAGTAACTTCTTCCACCAATGCCAAAAACTAGATTAAAAAATCCAGTTTCTTTACTACCACTCAAAGCACAGAATGGTTTTTATTGAAATGCCCTTTCTACTTGCACATTCTCTGCTGCTTTATCAGGCTAATATAGCTAATTGGAATTCAAGGTACATACACTAATTAAAATTAGCAAACAAGATTAATACTCCTCTCTTGCTTCTATAAAATGAGGCATAATAAAGCAGCTGATTATAAGTCCATTGTATTTAAGGAGTCCACTTTGCAAAATGCAGCGACATTTTAATTGACAGTTACTACTAAAATTATCGTCAATGAAATTGGGCCAGATTCATCCTGAATACAACAGAATGGATGTAAGAAGGGTTACACCATGAGTGAGTATTGCCATGTGCTCCCTCATAAAATTGCAGCAGACAATGCTATGAATTCTTGTGGTCACACTTACCCTGTTGCTCATATTAATCTATGAGGAAAAGCTATTTTTTTCTTTTTAATTACATGACTGTATGGTAAGAGCCTGACATTTATTGGGCAATGACTGAACGCATTTGCACTTACTCCTCAAATGCAGTACAAGTTTCGTATCATTCAGCTTTGCAGTACTCTCCCTCTTATGCTCTTTGACCAGGTCAATTAGTCTGACACCACGGTGTGTGCCCTGATAAGCAAATCTGTCACCGTCCCATCCATTCTAATTTTCTGTGGCTATTGCTCACACAGGTAGCAGAGAAAAGTCACAACACACCATTAAAGTCTGTTAGGTGCATTATATTTTCTTTTATTATAACACACAACCAGAATGGCCTGTCAAGCTTACCAATGAAGTAAATGAATGACCTGCAGTAAATTACAAGTCACATTTATTTGAGCTACACTGAGGAAAAAGCTACCTGGGGACATACAGAGATTTCATATGTTGTTCTTGGAATCACATGGGAACAGCTGACAACACTTGAGCACTCAACCTTACTACCTTCCCATACATGCCTTCCAACTAGAGCTATGATGGCGAGCGAAACAGCCTGGATGGCTCATCTCTCAGCGTGTCAAGTCAGGACAGCAATGCAAACCTGAAGGAGACGAAAAAATCCAGCTTGGTCAAGGCAGCAGAAGAAGGATCATGTGAGCAAGGACATTCTTTCATTTCATGCCTTCATGTGTTCTTGGATTTCAGTGCTTTAGAGGTTATGTTCATGCGGGTGAAAAGCAAGGAGAGGCAGAATAGCAAATTGCTTCTCTTAACCTTGTATTGTGACTGCTTTGGGGGGAAAACCTGCATCAGTACTTGTGTTTCTGTGTTTGCTTATAGCTCTCAGACCCTAACAGTGGAATAAGCCAAGAATTCACAGCAACTTCAGTGTTTCCAACCCTCTTTCTCTTCTGTGGAAATCTGTGGTGTTATAGCTTATCAGAATTAACTTCTTCATTGCCAGCAGATGTAAGCTTTCCAAACAGTGTGGTGCTTTGGACAATGTGACAATATCGCTAAGTAAGTGGTTGTTCAAGGGAACTCTGTCTGCTGTTGTGGTGAGGTAAAAGGCACAGGGGATCTCTACAGGTAACTACAAACCAATCATGTCATTTAGATGCCTAAAGTTAGATGAGTGAATCCACACCACCCAATGTGGAAATGGAGCTAGTCAACAACATCCATAGGGCCTCCTCAGAAAGAAACCCACTGACCTGAAGAACCAGTGGCTTCCTCCCCCTCCACCACCAACTCCATTACAGACAACACTTTAGAGGTGGGGAGAAGTGACACTACCTTCTGAACAGCAGGGTCTGATAGAGTTAAGGGAAGAATTTATGCAAGTTTTGTAAAATTTTTTTGCTAGTTTTGTATCATTTTGTCTGAAGTGTCCTTCAAAAGATCCAAAACTCTTTGAAATGAGAGGACCGTAGTCAGACATGATATCACCAAAAGAGCATCCCTTGGATTATCAGAGGCTCTTTTCCACTTGATTCCTTAAAGTAGCTCTTGTTGCTGACATCAGCTGGTTTTTTCCTCCTATATCTCTTTGACCTACTCAAGATGATGTTTCGTGTAGCATATTAGATCTGAATGATCAAAGAAGGCTTTGGATTTCCTGAGGACTTATCTGCCATGCTTAAGCCATCTCCTCTTTTCAGGATCAGGCTAGCAGCGCATCATCACCGAGGATGTTTGTTTAATACGAATTTAAATGTGATTTATTTTAGAACCCTTCAGAATTTTCCCTTACAACGTGTAGCTGCATCACAGCAGCTGTTGGGTTGAGAAGGGAGTGGGGTATGGGGAGCTGAGCAAGAGCACAGATAAGTTTCTTAGCTCTCAGATAACAAGCTTCAACTGGGAGCACTCAAATGAGTTTCTTTTCTGTAAAGTGGATTGTCTTATAACTGGGCAGAAGAGGAGGGTCTGCAAACCCCATCACTGAAAGACAAGGAACCCTGGACTGATGTTCTTGCTCAAATAACTGATGGAAACAGTTGATGGCTCTAGTGTAGTTTCATCCTTCGGCTCTGGTTCCTGAGACAAAGCGAAGTTGAGTATAAAAGAAAAATCTTTTTCTGGATTGCAAGTTATAAGAAGTGAAACATGCTGGACTGGGTCTGCAAAGGCCAGCTTTCATATAGGGACACTAGTCTTGCTTGGCTGTGTCCGATACAAAGTGGTAAAGTTGTGCAGGTTTTGTTTCTGTCCTGTCTGTGAACAAAACTTGGAAGATCAGTGTCCGTCAGTTGAATTTTACCTTTGTGGAAAACTTCCCACATCTGTCGATATTTCCTTATAAATTCATTACCACACAAGCTTTTTTTCTCTGTATTTATGTACCTTTTGATTAACTACCTCTGTGTTCTGGAACAATGATTTATCATCTAAATTGCACCTTCAGCTCATTGTAATCCTGTATGTGGTCTTTATCTTTGGATTAAGATTTGAGATATATGGTTAAGATACTGTGTTGTAGCAAGTAACTGGGCAGTAGCTGAGTCAGTTCCTGTCTGTATATGTGCTCTTAGTCCACAGCAAGTGCAAAGTAATTAAACTTATCTTAAACTTTGGTGGTAAGCCAAGTGTAAAATGATGTAATTTGTCTTAGGATTTTAAGATAGCTTTCATTGACATGGTCCAAGGGAACTGACACAAACGGTTACTGCAGCTCAGCTGGTGCCCAATAGCTTGTTGTGATGTGATACCTGAGTTGCATGTCCTGAGCCTTTTAAGTTGTGAAACAGACATAATGCTGAGCATTGCTTAACCTGATTTGCAACCCATGTGTCTTGGGGCAACCCTCCTTTTGTAATCCCTTATTGTGTTTGAATGAAAAATAAGCAATTCCCATGTTACTTCTGATATTACTTCTGTGGTGAGACAATGGATAACATCTGCCATGTTGGCATTCCTTGTAGTTTCACAAATAATGGGTAAAACATCAGCATCTCCCATGAGAACCCATCTCCAGCAGAGCTAGGATAGTTCCCATCATCCTCATTGTGCCAGGGTGGTCTTTCTTCTCTGAGCCCTGGAGCTTGTCATCACCACTATCTCTGCAGCAGTGACATGCCCTCTTTAAGGAAACGGCATCTTGAAGGAATGTCAGATAAGATGGACTCTGTGAGCCAGCCAGCCACCTCCTGAGCTGGATAAAAAGCCAGCTGTTAATTAGTTGATTAGGGGAAGTGGTATTGGGAGTTGCCTGGGAAAAGGAGTGACAGTTTGAGGAGCCCAGTTCTGACTCTCCCACACTTTGAGGGGCAGGAGGTGATGTGAGGATGGAGCACAGAGAAAGGTCCTGTTGGCTAGGAACCTGCTTGGGTCCGAACTGAGCATGCTGCTCTATCCTGGAAGGCAGTGCTGGAGATGGTGTGACCTACATCCCTAAGGAAACCAACCTCCTGTGAGGGGGCACATGTGCCCTCAAACAGCCTGAACTCTGCGCAGGGACTCAAGGAAGCAGGGGGCAAAATGAGATGGACTGGAGGACCTGTGGTGTCCTGCTGAGGCCACGCACCTCAGGTTTTACATCCTCCCATGTTTAAAGAAGTAAACTAGGGAGTCCCAGAGAAAGAAGGAGACAATGGAGAGGGGAGATAAACAAATTAAAGGATCACTTTTCTAGTTTTTAGAGGAAAGAAGAGCAAACAGTGTTTCCTGCTGTCTGGTAGCAAGCTATTCTATGTCTCTGTATCCATTGTTTAAAGTGGGAAACGATAACAATTTCTCATAGTTCTCATTTTTTATATAGGTGTTTCAAGTACTTTGGCTTGAAGATGCAACATCAGTTGGAAATGCTGGTAGTTCTGTGAACTTAGTCGGTCACAGGAGAACATGGTGAAAACTGCATAAAAGAAAATCTTGTCCCTAATCAAAATCTAATTTATTTAAAAGAGGAGTCTGGAGCTGTTCTAGACATGACCCCTCAACATATTCTTATAAAATCTGTCTTNTAGTCGGTCACAGGAGAACAGGGTGAAAACTGCATAAAAGAAAATCTTGTCCCTAATCAAAATCTAATTTATTTAAAAGAGGAGTCTGGAGCTGTTCTAGACATGACCCCTCAACATATTCTTATAAAATCTGTCTTGCCTAGAGCTAAACAGTTTTTCCTGCTAATGCCAGCATCTCCAATGGTTATTTTGTAAAGAATGCATTACATATCATTATGCTGATGTGCACACTGAAATGTAAATGATATCATAAAGAGGAGAATAAGTCTTGCCTAATCATCAGTTCAATTTATGTTGGTACACAAAATCCTCAAACTGGGGCAAAATGAATCTCTTTAGGTTCTGCTTTGTCCAGAGGTAAGAACAGATTTGTCATCATGAATTCATGTCTTCCCTGATATTGCACAAATATTCTCAACTTGATGTAAGTTTCTAGTGTAACCCCCACCCCAAAAATGTTGTTAGTCATCATAAAGCAAAATTAGATGTCAATCACGGATGATCTGAAAGCCAACCAAGTTTTTCGTCAAGGTTTATAAACCTTTTTTTAAAAATGAAAAAAGCGATGATAAAGCCAGGCTGACTTTCAAGTCTGTGACAAGGCAAGTTTCAGAGCTCCGAGTCTTCTCAGAACAGTTTGAACAGCCCTGCACAAATGTTCTGAGAAATCAAATGTGTATTCAACGTCTAATTCTGCACCGCCCGCTCAGCTTACTCAAACGAGCTTTTGGAAAGCGCTTGAAAAGCAGTCTGGCACTTCCTCCCTTTTAACAGCTGAACTGAAATCTATGAAAACCAGAGAAAAACCTGCAAAGTCCCAAGCCTTGTCCTGAAGGATTTTCCTCCTAATCAACATTACTATGCCATATACAAAATTATTGTGTGACCTGCCTTTAATGCAAAGATTATTCATAGTTTGCCTGGATTTGCAAAAGGTGGCTGAAACCCTGAGCTGCCCCATAGATCACAGCAATCCTTGAATGGAGCCCAAAGGAGAACATTTGCAGTTGTACTGGGACCTTCAGTCTGTGATGGTTTACCTTGGAGTCAGCATAGATTTATTTGTCTTTATTGAACAGTGAGTGTAAAGATCACTTTGGTCTGATAGCTTATTTAAGATTTAGGTGCTCAGTCTCATCTTCAGGAAGGTCTCTTGGTGTAAAAAGGATTCATGCCCTTTGCTGTTCTGTCATGTATTAGGGAGAAATCTGGACTGTGTTATACCCTTAAAACCTTGTAGCCAATAGGGTTGTCTGGGGAAATTAACCATTGCAGAATATAGTCCCAAGTGTGCACAGGAAAGTAGTCTCCCATGCACATTTGCGGCCCAGTGCTGCGTGGTGTTGTTCCTGCTCCGAAAGAATTCAATGGGATGTGAACCTATTTAACATGCACAACTGCTCCCTCTGATGGGATGACTCCCTGGTTTTCTGAAGTCTCATGCAAATGCGTATGTGTGTGGGTTTTCTGATGACTACAACTCTGTTCTTTGCAGTGATCCCGTACCATATCACCGTCACGACGGGCACAGAATATGACTCCAGCACTGACAGCCGAGTGTACATCATCATCATGGGTCCTCAGAAAGTGCAGACGGAGAGGCTGTGGCTGGATCTCCCGGAAGGAAAAGACGAGTTTGCAGATGGTTCTGTAGAGAAATTCTCTGTGTGGGGCCTAGATGTTGGGGAGATCAAAAAAGTGGAGGTACTTTCTGAGTGCAGCATGAGCACTGGAGGCTTATGAAATATGTGGCCAAAGAAAGCACATGTTCCTGTTACCTTAGCAGTGAAAGAAAGGCACTAGGGTCTAAAAGGAATGTAAACAGGGATGTGCTAATGAGATTTCACGAGTCTGAACCTGAAAATAAGTATGCTTTAGGTCTGGCAAAACCAAGATCCTTGTGAGGCAGAAGATAATTTTGAATTATAAGGAAGTTGTAACATGTCCCAGTTTTGTCCCGTCTCTGGCACTGTTTTTTCTTAGTCAAGCCGTGTTATTGACAGATGCAGTGAAGGTTCCCAGGACGCAGTCGTCCATCACTCTTTTTCCTAGTTGATTTTTACAGTACTTCCAGTTGGGTTTCATAAATTGTGCCTGTAGTGAGAAACACATCTGGTATAATTTTGTAGCTAAACATGAAAATTGTTTTCACAGCTTGGAGAACGCAAGCTTAGAGAAGAAAATTAATCATCGTTCATAAGTAACGTGCACAAATAGATTTCAGTACAGGAGCCATTTTTTCTGCTATGGCTCAGGGAGACAGAATTTGCATAGACTTTCCATCACTGAGCTTAAACGTCACATGAATCTTGCAGTGCGTTTGTGTACTTCATTCTTGTTTCACATGGCATTTCCATCTCCTGAAAACCCGCTCCAGATCCCTGAGTGCTGAAAACCACAGCATCTGAGGACTTCAACAGCCCATTTAATTTTATTTTTACCCCATGCCCTGTGTTGCGGTAAACCTACCTGCTGGTGTGTATGTTTGTGCGTTCAGATGGAGACAAGTGAAAGAAATATAAAGAGAGAAATCCTAACTAATTAAAAGATCTTTGTAGTTGCATGTCCTGTTGTAGCAGCTGATAGACTGAAGCGCTCCCCTTAGCTTTCATTCAAGCAATTGATTCTGGCACTTTGAGAAGTCCCCATGCTAGATTTCATTTTATTATCAAGACGTTTTCTCAATGCACTCCAAGGGCCTGGATATTATGAGTATTAGTGGCACTTTCTGTCTAGCCATCTCTAGGTCAAACTTTGAAAGGGAAGCAAGTTCCTAAAGCCTTCTCTTCCAGACTGTGTGCACCTGGAAACAGCCACGGGCTGGGATAGAGATGGAGGAAAAAGCCAGTATAACCCCTCAGTGTCAGAGAGACAGAAGGAGCTGGACGAAGAAATAAATAGAAAGGGATGCTGGAAAAGAGACAGTGAGTAGGGTGAGGAATGGGCAGAGAACAGGAGAAAATAGGATAAAACACTTGGGAATAGACTGAAGCGAGGAAAAGAAATTATTTGAAAAGGATTACAAATGGGAAAGAGAGAAAAGGTTGCAAATGAAATGCAGAGTTAGAAAAAGAAATAACATACAGCTTTCAAGGTGGGGATGGTCTTCTGCACTTTCACCCCTGTCCTCTGTGATCTCACCAGTTTGCTGCCTCACCTCTTGCTCATTTTTCCTTTTTAGTTTGTAATCCCTGAGCTCGTGGCTGGAGGAGCCACCTGCTCCTGGCCTTCTGCCTTCCTTCATGCAGTGCACTCTGCTTGGAATGTCTCTTGTTGATCCACATCCCAGCAACGACATCGATGTGCCAGTCTGCCGTGGTTGCCATGGAATCAGTCCATATTTTCCTTGTAGAAAATTGCAGTGTTCAGGGACATTGCAGAAAATTGCTAGTTATCTACTTGGGAAAATTGAGGAACAGCTCGTTCTCAGATTTGGAATTTGGCTGTTTCTGGAAGAAGGCAAGAAGTTCTGAATATGAGTTACCGTGTGAAAATAGCATAGCATGGGGATTAAGTTTCCAGAAGCCCTCCATATAACCCAGGCAGCAGACTGCAGGATTTAGTAGGATCGTAAGAATTGCAACGTGGTGCCACTTGTAGTTTGGTATAATTCTCCTGCTACAAACATACTATAGTGAAAGCAGAAACAGTGGAGCATGAAGTAATTTGAAAGGGGCCCATTTATACCTGTCTTGCAAGCCTACAGATATAATATTTACTACTGGTGTACTTTAATAGACACGCTGACATGAAAATAAATAATACAAGTTATTGGGTAAAGTCACTTTATACTGTGCTTTTAAAATCAGTTTTAATATTTCTTCTTTTAATGAATGAAAGTATCTCTGTTCCTAGACTACCGTTGCTGCAGAGACCCGGGTATGATCAGTAGAGTCCTGCATTTGTCCGCATTTATAAACCACTTCTGTTTCAGAGCCTTTCCCCATCTTGAGCACAGAGTAAAGACAAGGACATACAAGCCGTGCATGTCCAGTCCCTTGCTGACTCAGGGACCTGATCCTGGAAGAGCCTCAGGTCTCTGTAATACTCTCTGCACCTTCCAGAATAAGCAGGAAATCCTGGGGTTTTTTTGGCATCCTTTCCTTCTATCTTCCATTCAAACTCTCTCCCATTTTTCCCCTGTTGTTTGGTTTCAATGTGATTGTGAGCTGCTCAGTATGAATTGTGCATCTGCGGTGGGTTGGCCCTGGCTGGAGGCCAGGTGCCCACCAAAGGCGCTCCGTCACTCCCCTCCTCAGCTGGGCAGGGGAGAGGAAATATGACGAAAGGCTCGTGGGCCGTGATAAAGATGGGGAGAGATCACTCAGCAATTATAGTCAGTGGCAAAACAGACTCTACTTGGGGAAATTAGTTTAATTTGTTACCAATCAAATAAGAGAAGGCTAATGAAAAATAAAACCAGATCTTTAAAAAACACCTTCCCCTCACCCCTCCCTCCTTCCCGCGCTCCATTCCCCTCACTCCCAACGTCTCTCCCTCCCTCCTCCCCCCCAGCGGCGCAGGAGGACGGGCAATGGGGGTGCAGTCAGTCACCACAGATTGTCCCTGCCGCTCCTTCCCCCTCAGGCAGGGAGGGCTCCTCACACGCTTCCCCTGCTCCAGCGCGGGGTCCCTCCCACGGCAGACAGTCCCTCACGAACCCCTCCGACGGGAGTCCTTCCCGTGGGCTGCAGTCCTTCACGTCCTGCTCCAGCATGGATCCCTCTCGCGGGGTGCAGTCCCTCAGGAACAGCCTGCTCCAGCGTGGGTCCCCCGCAGGGCCACAGGTCCTGCGAGGAACCTGCTCTAGCCCAGGCTTCCCATGGGGTCCAGCCTCCTTTGGGCACCCACCTGCGCTGGTGTGGGGTCCTCCACGGGCTGCAGGGGCACAGCCTGCCTCACCACGGCCTGCACCACAGGCTGCAGGGGAATCTCTGCTCCAGCACCTGGAGCAGCTCATCCCCCTCCTTCACTGACCTGGGTATCTACAGAGCTGTTTCTCTCACATATTCTCACTCTCTTCAGCTGCAGTTGCCATTCCACAGCAACTTTTCCCCCTTCTTGAATGTGTTATCACAGAGGCGCTACCATCATTGCTGATGGCTCGGCCTTGGCCAGTGGCAGGTTCGCCTTGGAGCGGGCTGGCGTTGGCTCTGTCAGACACAGGGGAAGCTGCTAGCAGTTTCTCACAGAACCCAACCCTGTAGACCCACACCCTCACTACGAAAACCTTGCTACAAAAACCTGATACAGCATCTTAGCCTTGGTGAACTCAACAGTGCCTCAAGGGCAGTGGGAATGAGTTACAAAGATTTTCAAAACAGCCCAAGGATCTTTGAAATTCTGTCATTCTAACTTTGTTCAAACACCTCAGCTCAAACAACTTGTTGTGATGTTGGTATGCACGCCTAGGCTATGCTGCTGGTGTGGCCATGGCTTTGGATCATTCACTGTATTGTCATGGTCTATCTAAAGATTTGCTTGGAATTGAAAGGCAAATCCCAGTGCTCTGCTCTAAAAGACCAGCCGTAAGGAAGGCTCAGCACTGGATTAGTTTATCCCAGACTTCACAGCATTGTTCTTGGAGCCCTTGGAAATGTGCTAGTGTACAGAATGCTTTCTTATGGCCGGTCACTGATACCGAAGGAGTTGAATGTTGCTGTGAAAATCTAGTACCTAGCAATGTCTTGGAATGATGCGCTAGGAGGTGACTGTAACAAACCCCCAAAAAATCAGACTTCAATTGGCTCATCAGGATTTTCCTTCCAGCTGCTCTGTCCCTGCTTCACTGCAGAGCCATTGCCCTGAGCTTTGCCTGTCACCTCATCTGCATCATCCTGCAACAGATCTCAAGAGGCTGTGTGCAGACTCTCGGGGAGGCTTTGGGTTTGGAGAAGAGCAGCCAAGCTGGCAGAGAGGGAGTAAGAAGGCAAGTGTTACATTCCCATTCACCTCACACCCCAGGAATCTGAGAATTAATGCATCCATTGTAGACTTGAATTTCCCTAGTGGTTAACTCTAATTTTCTGCAGCTGCACAGACATTAGTGTAGTAATAATAGTCCTAATAACAGTGATGGCTGAGACAGATAAAAAAGATCACTTGTTTTGAGGGAAAAAGAGATACCACAGATACATCACCCTACATGAACCTGTTATTAAAAATTATTTTCTGAGCAGCCCTAAATATCCTAATAATTTAAAAACAAAACCAAAGAGAACTAAGGACTTCATTTTCCTAGTAATGACACAAACATCGCTTGCTCTGAAGATAATGAACTGTAGGTAGCTCTTTTATTCAACCTCTTATGTATAGATAGCTCATTGGAACGACTGGCTGACTGAGTTTCGTACATCAGCTGGGATACATAATTATGCTTATAAGTCTGCCATGGGATGAATTGCCCATATTATGTAAGAGGGACACATGCTGTTTCTTGAGAAGTTTGCACCATCAGCATCCTTTTGCTGCTGATATACCTGTAGGAACATTGCCTGTTGCTCCTCATGGCCAAACTCAGCTCCAGGTGGGCTTTGGCTTTCCTCACCTCATCTCTGCACACCTGGGCAGTGTCTCTGTATTTCTTCAGGTCCACTGTCCCTGCTGCCACCTCTAATATTCTTCCTTTTTCCATATAAGTTTTGTCAGGAGGGCCTTGTTCATCCATGCAGGCTTTCTGCCACTCTTGTGTGACTTCTTGCTCTTCAGGATGCACCGTTCTTGAGCTTGGAGGAGGTGGTCCTTGAAAATCAACCAGCTACAGATGTAAGCTCCATATGTTGGCTCCTGTACAAACACGGACATTTTGCAGTTTAAGGAGATGGGAAGCAGAGAAACAGCCTGACACATACAGACATGGATTTGCAAGGGAAGGAGTGCTTGAATAATGCTTGTGGGTATTTGCTTAGCTGCATCTTTCATCTTGGCTATGAAGCTTTGGATAATCACTTCCAAGTGTTGCTACAGCAGTGGAAGGGGTCGGAAAGATGGAGAAATGGGTCTGCAGAGATCAGCAAACTAGCAGGTAGAGGTCAGTGGAGCAGAGGTAGAGTGGTCAGAAAGCGGACATGCTTTCATGTAGCAGCCTACCTACTTCATGTTGCCCTTGCTTACTTTCAGGCTTGGCGGTGTCCTGCCTTCCCTCATGCTCAGCAGCGGATGACCTGAGCTTCCTTGCCCACATCAGCTAGCATGCGCACTGTTGTCTTGCCTGTTGGGCAGCGATAGCACAAACTATTTCACAGCTCACCCTGTTCCACTGTGGAAGTGATTTGTGTGATGGTGTATACAGTCAACGCTCTTAGTCCTTCATCATTATTTAAAACACCCAGTCACGATCTCTCCTCCAAAGAAATCCCCTTTAACCATCAGATGTTTTCTCACTGACTCCTACAGGTGGGGCATGATGGTGCCACCCCTGAGAGCTGCTGGCTGGTGGAAGAGCTCACCATCGTCATACCCACCAAAGGTGTCATGTATAACTTTGTCTGTAAGTGCTGGCTGGCCAGAGACAAAGGTGACGGACTCACCTCACGAATCCTCAACATCCTGGATGCAGACTGTGTTAACATTGGCCTCAAGGTAGGCTCTAGCCTCATCCTGTATCTTTAGCAGTTGTGTGGACCTGTGCTGATATAGGTTGTTTTAACATCATTACCACTTAGAGCACCATTTAATAATGCTGTCTGTTTGCAGCCGTGGCACAGGCAGAAGGACAGGACAGGGCAGAGTAGGTAGGACACAGTTCAGCAGCATGTCCTTATTTTGTCACCACATCTGGAACACCCACTGCACCACCTGATACCCATAGGGTGGTGGCAGCTGCAAGGTGAACACTCTAACTCCATCATGTTTTGTTTGAGGAGATAATCCAACTCATTAAATTAGAGTAGTGGAGATATTTTAATCTCTGCATAGTTTGGCTATGTATCAGCTTTTCTAATATGGGATAGGGGAACTGAACTCAGTTAGAAACTAATAATAATTGGGAGCTGTTAAAACATGAGGACATTTGTAAGCTTGATCTTTGAAATGAATAACTAATGGAAGTTGAATAATTAATGAAAAATTCTGTCTAGTCATTTAATCCATATACACGAAGTCTAAAGTAATGTCTGCGATGCCATATTTCAACAAAGTACAAATTGGAAAACTGAGCTATGCTGATTTTGGGTGTAAGATTTATAACAGAAATAACAGTCTGGATGAATGGGACAATAATACTGTGTTTAATACCTGTATGGCAATTTAAAATCTCTATAGATGTGTTTCTATTTACAGTGAGGTTACACTTTCATAGTACATGAATTTTTCTTTATGCTGCTTTTGATTCTCAAGCTAAAGATATTCTCCTGAAATCTTTCTTGTTCCCTAAACCTACAAAAGTGTGATTACAGTTTTAGCATCTGCAAAGGATTCAACAACTCAACACAGGTTTAAGTGGTAGAATTGACTCAACAGGGAAAAAAAAACCTTTCTCAAACTGAAGGTCAAGGTTAAAACCTAATCTCTCAAAAAATTCCCATCNATTACAATTTTAGCATCTGCAAAGGATTCAACAACTCAACACAGGTTTAAGTGGTAGAATTGACTCAACAGGGAAAAAAAAACCTTTCTCAAACTGAAGGTCAAGGTTAAAACCTAATCTCTCAAAAAATTCCCATCAGTTGTTTAACCTCCTTAATAAGGTTTCCAAACTCCTATCAGTGAGCTGATGGCTTGCCCATAGATTGAAGTGGGTGTTAATGAGGACTTATGTTCAGTCTTCCTTTAAAAGCCCTATCCTGAAGATTTATTTTCATAACCATGCCAAAAATAGACATATCTAACTAAATTTCTTTCTATGATGTTAGGCCAGAAACTTGCTGAAAGATTTGAAGGAAATCAGGGGAGATGCTTGATACATGAACTCAGCAGTGCGCATTTGACTTTCCGATCAGTCTCCTAGTGAGGGAATTTGGGACTGTTCCCTCATAAATAGCTGTAGTTAGAAACTGAGTTTAATTTTTTTTTTTTTTTGAGTTCAAAGAAGACTAACACATTTAATGTCTTTGGAAAAGTTAATGCTTTTTTGTTTTGCTTTTGCTTGACTCTTGCACAGCCATACCGATTTCGATTTAATTTTCTTCTTGGCTTGCTATTCCCTCTTTGTGCTTTAAATTGAGTATTTGGCTTCCCATACATAGAGAAACCGGTCAATGGCCACCACAGTCATTAAAAACCTTTAATGCCTAAATGCCTTTAAAACTTGTAAAAGAGGTTTTTTCTCCTACCTGCAGAAAATATGATGCTTTACTATGGTTGAAAATGCATCTGGATGAATATGTGATGGGCAGGTTACTCAGGATTGAACAAACGTGAAAAATCATTTTTCTATGATGTTACTGCTTTGCACTGTTTATTTATGTGGCAATCACAGTTTAGGCCAATAAAACTTGCCTAGCAGTGCACTATTCGAAATATGTTTTGTTGGGGCTGTTTCTTGATGTTCTTCCACCTCTTAAATCCAGAGGTCTTGTTACCATAGGTACAATCTTGAAAGCATGTAAGTGGACTAAAAGTCTTAATGCCACTGACAGCCACTGGGACTTGCATGCTTTTGAAATATTTTATTCTGAATCTTATTATTCACATGTCAGGAGAAAAGAGCAAAGTTAGGCTAATAAAGTGAAAACGATGCAAAACAGCTTTTCACAAATTGGCATACCTTTAAAGTGCAAGATCTGGGAACACTGCGTTCAGTGTAGCAGTGCATCTCATTGGGAAATAAAACAGCTGTATTTTTCTGCTGTAGAGACCATTCAGATGTACAGACTTTAACACTATTAGCGATGTTGGAATAACTGTTGCCCAGATGGACACCAAACACTTGGGGGAAATATTTTGCAGTCAAGGGAAAGAAACAGTTGTGTCTTAGGGAGCTGTTTTTTAAAAATGGCAAAATTTTGGTGCGGTGTAGAGGTCTGGAGTGCTGGGAGGTGGTCAGGAGGAGACACCAGTAGCAGAGGGCTGCAGACCCACACACTGACTTGAGGGTTGTGACTGCCACAGTTTACCAGGTCTTCATCATTCCCCCAGCACACGATCATCGTGATGAATCTGACTGTCTCTGAGTCTGCCTAGGCTGAGAAAATCTGCAGAAAAAGTCATAGACGAAGCAAAGGGTAAGGTCCTGTAGCAAGTTTCAGCCTCTAACTTTGCCTCTTGGAACCACGATGTGGAAAGAAACCAAGAAGCCATGTTGTAATGATTTCTGGCAAAGAAGTAGATCTCCTGCAGAGCCTGTCTAGCCTTTTGCCCAGGGGTTAAGGACAGCTGTTTTTCATGGGTTAAGGGCAGCTGTTTGAATGAGACCTTCTGATTGTTTCAAATCCTCACCAGATCCTCTATGAAGTCACAGTTGTGACTGGAGACATTGAGAGTGGTGGTACCGATGCCAGTATTTTCATGACTGTCTTTGGATCCAATGGGAACACTGAGGAGATGCAGCTGGAAAAAAATGGAGACAGGTACAGTAACTTTGACATTTTTGTTTGTTAGAAGTGGAATGATAACAGATTCTGGTGTTGAGTCAAGAAGAACTTGGCGCTTTGCTCATGCTCCCACTGAAACACAAAGATAAACTCACATTGATTTTATAAATTCAGAACTGGGACCCTTGTAAGTGTTATTGTGGTGTATTTAGCAGAGCAGAGGAGAGCACTGTGTCGCCAGGGAAACCATCCTTTGTCATTGGTAGACGTTTTGGTTAACCTATTCCTCGGTGGCTTTAGAGATAAACATTGAGAGCAAAAATATGAATTGTGAAGTCTTGCACCATCTCTAAGACGAACTGTGGACTTCGTGTAAAAAATACAGGTGCAATTTCTGCAAAATGCATCTTTTGTGGAAAAACAAGCAATTTAATTTAAACATTATTTAATGTAAATGCGTGAGTAACTGCATTATGACAGAAAGACAGACCAACATGCACGTACCTGTCTTGGGAAGTGGCTGTGATAGGAAGGTGCTGGTCCTCCTCCATCTGCTCCTCCCATTTGCTTCGCCCTCCAGATGTCAGCCAGCTTGGTCCAGAAGCCATGTGAAGGATGCCAGGGCCTGAGTCGGAAAGCTGAGAGCCCTGATGTGAAGCGGGCTTCTTAGCTCGGGCTCTGTGCCACACTAATGTAACCATGTGGTTTTGGAAGTGGAGCTTGCTTGTCTGTAGCTGGCACAAAAGCGACACACAATGACATCTGTCTGCCCAGATGTGGCCTTACGGTGCAGAGAGACAAACGGGCTGTGAGCTGCGCGGACTGCTGCACTGCATGCTCTGATTTTGCTAAGAAGGTGAAATCTCATGTTTTCTTCAGCATAAACAGCTTCCAAACACTGTAACCCTAGTCTGATGCCAGCACTTCTGTAAGCCAAAAAAACCCACATGCCACCGATCCATTTCCTAACACTTTCCTGTTCCTTTCTAGCACCTCCCTTGCTACAGAAAGCTTTGGCATGCTCAGGAATTAACATGGCACTAACTGTTTTTTAGAGATGGGCTTCATCAGGCTTAAATTTAATTAATTGACTACCTCTGATCTTACTCAGCAAAGCATCTACAGAGCATCAGGAGGGCTGGAGCATTTGGCCACATGGTTCAAGCTTAGCTTGCTGAGGTGGTGCTGGACTCTTCCCCCAAGCTCCTGCAGATGCAGTTCCTCTGCCATAGATTTATGTATCATGTGTGGGCTGGATAATTGAAGATAAGGCTCCCTGCATAGAGGTGTTTGCTCAGGGGATGTTTTACTTGCAGCTGTCGTAGCAGAGCGGGTGTCTGGGCAAAAGTGTTCAGCTAAGCTTGAAACCTTCATGCGTTTAGTTAGTAACAAGCACAAGCCTTGTTTGCTCTGAAAAAAAATGCAGCAGAGGTGCTGCTGACTGAACTCCCCCATGAGAAACACCGCTGAGTCACGCAGAAAGACGTAGCTCTTGGTCCTGCTCCCCATCACAGAGAGACATCCAATGTGTGGAGCAATGCACCTAGGTTACCACTGTGTCTGGCTATCAATGACGTCCTCCCTCCAAGGCCCCAGGCAATCACGAACTGATCTGTCTTCCACTATTTTAAGCCCAACGTTCAGTTGTAGTAGGTGGGAAAATGGACCACAACTGTTTGTATTGAAAAGTAAAGCAAAATTCACATCAGGGTATTTCAACCAAAAATGTCTAAAGGAGACCACGACATCTCCAACCCCTCAAGAGACGGACTGCAGTTTCACTCCACTTGGCCAAGCAAGTGATATCCCTAAACTAAGTGGCCTGTAAGAAAATATCACGTTTATCTATATCAGTGGGATGGATAATATCTGCTGTAAGGATACGAAAATGCAATAAAGAGGGGCCACACCGTTAGTATGTTATTAGTTGCTTGGGTTGTCTTCTGCCAATAGAAGAGCTGCAAAAGGTAATGGGGCTGCACAGGGAACAAGGACGTATAAAACACAGCTATTAATATGTTAATATCCCCAGGATGCTATGCTATATTCTTTTGGGATGTACTGGCACATCTCCGCTAGCTGGAGGCGCTCTGTATCACACCTCCAACTGTACAGAGCTCTTGTCATCTCATTAGTACCCTCTGCAGAGGACACGCGTGTCCCCAAATATGCATACTGCCGGTTTCCACACCTGTCTTCATCCAGCTGTTAACAACACAGGCTTCCCTGGCTCTTGTTTCACATGGAAACCTCTCCAGCAGCGAGGGACAGGTAAGAGCCACTGCAACCGAACAGTAAAAGGCACTTCATCTTTATCGGGGCCATCCAGTGCTGATTCACTCACAGCAGCTTAGCGCATTACGAAGAATTGTCTGTCTAACCTGCTGCAGATTTAAGGCAATTTTAGCTACATTATTGTTATTGTCAAGACCTCTGAGCAATAGAAATATTTGTAAGTGCAGGCATGGGTAGGAAAGCTTAATGAAATCCCTTAGATAAAAGCTTCAGTGTCCTGGAAAAGGAATAGCAGCAGTCAGCTTGTCTGGGTACTTCTTACCTTCTTACATTTTTTCAGGCTTATGTTCATGTTTGTATAAATTAGGGATAGAAAAGAGCTCTTGGGTCACCCAGTTTACTACTTTAGCTGTTGCTTTCCTCTAGTGCAATGACTTCTTGGAGGTAGCAGGTGAGTATCATCAGCCTTACAAACTGTAAACAGAGCATTTACTGAAGATAAATACTGGTTTATTTTGCTGACTGACCGTTTAGCTTAGAATTGCTCAGCCTGGAAAGCAGTAGAGTGAGAGACTTCTCTGAAGCTTTGTAAGTTGCAGTGATTGTAATGAAAACTGATCATAGGATCGTGGGATAATTCAAGCTGGAAGGGTCACACCTTTTTCTTAAATAGGAGTGGAAATCAATCCAGCCCAGGCACAAAAACACATTCTCTTTCTCACAGCGAGACAAACCGTCTTGGTATCTGGTACCACAGAAAGACAAATAACAAGAGAGGGGAGTTTTTCAAAGAGCAAACATAACCCTTAACAACTAGAAATGGACTGGGACCAAAACACCCTATCCAAATGCCTCTGGGAGTGCAGGGAAAGCAATGCCTGGATGAAAACTGAGAGGCTTAAGCCAATCGCTATTGCTAACATCTGCAGCTATGCAGGCTCCGATAATGGTGTGAGGATAATCACATTCATGCTGCAGGGTGTAACATGAGCAGAGGTTAGTAAAGAAATGTTTTTTTCTCCATATCCTGGCACTGCATAACTATGGGAGGCTAAGTACATTGCCAGGAAAGGGACATCATTGTGTGGATCGTCTACATTATAGTGCTGCCCACAGCTTGCAAAGCTCTCTCCAAACCTCTCAGCAGACTCAGGTAACTTGCTCATAAGGAGAAGCTTGTACAAAGGAGGAACCTCAACAGCAGAGAGTTCGTGGTAGTGATCGGTAGACCCCCTGGACTTGACTGTCCTTCTACATAGCACGGTTTGGATTTCCATCTCCAAGCCCACAACAGGTCTGCCAGAGTATTTTGGGGGCAAAACCAGAAGATACACTTGCTCTAAGCAGAGTGATATTGAGCCTGAGGCAGCACTTGCACTGGAGCAAGGCTTTCTCCCCAGCACCATCGATGCTAAGAGGGAGGCAAGGTATCTGCGGTCCTAGCCAGTGTGATATATCTTCTTCAAGAACCGTATGTCAGCTTTTCCCCTTTTCCTTCCTGCTGATTGCTATGGATGAGCAGTTCCTACACATCCTTGTGCCTATATACAGCAGCCAAGCACAGGGTAAGATCTTTCATGCAATGTTACACAAACCTATCCTGGTTCTTACCAAAGACAGAGCTGGTTTGCAAATCCAAATTTCCCAAATTCAGGAGGGGAGTGCAGTACAGTTATTTCTGGCTCCTTTCTAACACAATTTGCCTGCGCTTACTACACTTAGACGTTGGGCTCTGACTTGCAGTCAGACTGCTGTATTTAGCTGAGCTGCAGCAACTGTCTATCACCGCGGCAAAAGCGAAGTTATGTGCTGCATCTTAGTGAAAGAAGATTAAGCAAAATTGCTTTGCCTTCTAGTTGGGATGGGCTAGGGGCAGGCACATGGGCAGATGCCAGGAGGAAGGTGATGTGCAGAAACCTGACTGGGAGTCTCTGTTGTTCTGGTTGCAAACAGAGTGATAATGCATGCTACAGCCTGCCCGGCACAACTCCAGGTGCCTTGTATGGACTTGATTTTCCAGGGGAGGAGGAATCCCTGTCAAAGCTGCACTGAGGTGTCTTGCCAAAAACACAGTAGCTGGTGATTGCAGGACACAAAAGCTCAAGTCCAACAAAGTGCACTCATAAACTTTTAATCTGAGGCTGTTGGCGATGTGTGAGTTGCAGCATGGACAGGGGATCGAGCTGCAACGATGCTGTAAAGCAGCGAGAAACCTCCTCGGTCTTTCAATCCCTCCAGGTTTGAGCGAGGCCAAGAGGACAGTTTCATTATGGAGATTGCCGATATTGCACCCCTCAGGAAGATGAGGATCCGGATGGATGGGAAGGGGACTCGCCCACACTGGTTCCTGGAAAGGGTAATGCTCTTCACATCGTGTGTCTCTGCAACCTGCTTGTGCTGAAGCCTCTCAGTCCTTGAGAAAGAGGAGAAAGGCAGCGAGTGACTCGCTTTTATAATTTCCTACATTTTTCCATTTGGTTTCTCATGGGGTTTTTTTCTGCAGGAATGGAGTCAAAAAAGAAGAGAGCAAGCAAAAGCTGTGCTGTAGAGCTTTACCACAGTCTCTGCTGTTAGATCTTGCTCTCCCTCCCCGCAAAAGATCCTTGGCTTGCCACCAGTGCACCTGCAACATTTTCTGGTCCCCAGGATGTACCCTCAGCTCCTGCAGACCCCTGCCATGCTCTGACCCCGTGGGAGAGTGGATATCCCCTGCCGGGCAGGGACAGCTAGCATGGGCCTGGGCTGGCTGGGATGTTTCCAAATAATCCATCCTTTTACGTGAAGCATCCCAGCACTCTGGTTCCCTTCTCCCCCTAGCACACATGCAGATTTCTTTCTTTTCTTGTTCATACAAGGAAGGTGTCATTTTCTTCTTGCATTTTGAATAGAGCATGCGAAATGTCTCCCACGGAGTCTGTTGATTGTATTTTTCCCTAGTGTCCTATCTTGCACAAAAGCACAGTTCTAGCTTTTATCTTCACTATCAAACCACCAGCTCCTTGTAAAGATCACTTAGATTTGGGCAGTTAAATGTATTTTGCTTGTTATCTGGCCCTATAATTATATTTCTAAGATAGAGGTGGAGTGATGTGCTAATTCCGTACCGTCAGATGTCATTAAGGGGGGAAAAAAAATCTCTGCTGTGTTTATTTAGCATGCTTTTTCTGGAGTAGATATCCTTCTGGATTTCTGTATCTTGACTTCCCATGAGAATAGCTTAAGATCCAATGGCTTAAGCCATGGTCAGAAAGAATAGTGCACGATTTTCTGTTGGGTCTTTTATCCTTTTCAACTGGTCTGAAGCTGTCCTTTGTTTTCCCATAAATAATGTGTTTCTAAACACAGGTCCTAGGTGGCCACCCGCTCACAGTGAAGGGATGAACTGCTCTTCTCCTACCTTAGCACAGTCTAAAAAGACATTCTGTGGCGCTTTTTTGTACTTCATCGTTGCCACTTCTAACTTTTTTCTCAGCAACTCTTGTGCAGCTTTCCGAAGCATTAGACCTCCATCATATATCATCTGAATATATGCCACAGACACACCATTTTTCTCTCTGTGCCTAAGGAATAACTCGATCTTTTCTCTGATTTGATTCAGTCATCTTGGTCAAACTCCCCTTGACAGTTCCCTGATACTTTCCCCTGAGTTTTATAAATTGTATTCATGTAAAATGAAATGAAATAAAGCTTATTCATCCAGCGACATTCTAGATCTTACAGTCATGAATGAGCAATAGCTCAAAGGCAAGGAACAGTGGCATCTTCAGCGGCAGGTAGCACCTTCCCACCTTCCTGTTGCCAGCTCTGTCCAGTCGCCCAGCCTGCTGGACTGTCCCACTCAAAGCAAGGCTTTCCTAGAGAAACGGGCAAAAAGGTGTTTCATTTGGACCCAGGTGACGGGTTCATAGCCCTCTTAAAGCTCTACAGAAGTAACAGGCAGACCGTGCACACAACTCTTCGAGCCTAGGATTTTAGAAACTTTTGAAAATTGTACCTGTACTTTCTATTTTTTTCCTAGAGAAATAGAGCATGGGGGATCTTCCAGCTCCAGTGACAGCAGATAACTTTATTTATTAGGTTTCTTTCCCACCTTCCCTGCAAAGGTGAACATAGTAGTTGCATTCCCAGGCAGAGAGTGAGGACAGGAGTGCTCGGGAAGAGCAGAGGAAGGATTTGTGTTCTCTGATTTGTATTCCAGCCTTGAAAACTTATGTAGCCTGGTGTGACATGAAAACTGATCTGAGCCCATTTCCATTTCTGTCAAAAGTGCATATTAAAACTGCATAATGAAATACGTGTGGGGGTAGTGCTAAACTCTCAGACAGATGGTTCACAGTTAGTGCTAACTAGCACAGTGAAATGAGAAGCTAGATTAAGCCATCAGCCCCGTAATTAACCATTTCTTGCTCCATTTATCTACAGGATAGTCTCAGTTTTCTGGTTCTATTAAAATAACAATAAGTGATCTTTTTAATTCGCTTTGGTCTTTTTGTAAACTATTGCTGGTCATAATTTATACTGCTTTTAGTTTCCAGAAATAGAAGGGCATAAATACCAATTAAAATGCATGAATTATCAATGATGTTGTACACAGCTAAAAGATTCAGTTTACAAGAGGGAAGTAGTCTTTTCTTTTTTCTTTTCTGTCTGGATAAAATACATTGAAATTTCATTCAGAATCTCAGCAAAGTAATGAACTTGGTGCCAAAGATTCAAACTGCGCCAAAAGCACCAGCAAGATATAAACACTGATACTTACTCCTCTAGAGGGAATAAAATTTTATTAGTAATGTGTTGGGCCAGAATAGCCCCCATTTTTGATTATTGGTATGCACAGAAAGACATACCAAAAACTCTCTAAAGCTGAGCAACACTTTCTGGTCTCACCCCTCCTGGGAGAGACAAAGAATTTGGATACTTTGCTCTGACTTAATGCTGAATCTCATGTTCTTCTTCATCAAGCTACCACGACACTGCTCTGTGTTTCCAAAAGATCACAGAATAGAATCATAAAATCACAGACTGGTTTGGGTTGGAAGGGACCTTTCCAGGCCATCCAGTCCAACCCCCCGCCATGGGCAGGGACACCTTCCACTAGATTAGCTTGCTCACAGCCCCGTCCAACCTGGCCTTGGATGTTTTCAGGGATGGGGCATCGACCGCCTCCCTGGGCAACCTGTGCCAGTGTCTCACCGCCCTCAGCGTAAAGAATTTGTGACTTCTAATTAGGAAACTTATCTAAATGCATGCTTTAGAAACCTCCTCCTGGGACAGCCAGTTCCTCGGTCCAGATGATGATTTCACCTGCTTCCCGGTGTGTTAGATATGAAGTTGAAAAGGTAGAAATAAGAAGGGATGAGAGCTCTCTGAGTGGAATAACATGAATTGTAAGACTGTTGAATTCTGCGGAGTTGCTTCCCTCAGAATTTTAATGTTACTTTGTGCTGTCAAAGCCAGGCAGATAAGAAGCTGTCTTAATGAAGCACTAATTGCATTGCATTGAAATGTCAGAAATAATCCTGAATGTGGGACTTGGTCTTTATTAATTTCTTTTTCCTTTATATAAAGGACATTTAGAGAATTTGAGACAATTCATTATAGCTGAAGCTGACTGTTGTTGTTTGCAACAGAGCAAAGTCTTTTTGTTTTACAATCAGAATACCCTGCTTTTAAGTGAAGACTAATGACGTGCAACAAGAATCATAAAAAAGTGCAGTTGAGACTTTAAAGATGAAATCCAGGATCTGTGTATTTTGGTGTTAGTGGGGTGTGAGCGCCTGCGGAGCGTGTTTTACACTGCCGCTGGAAGAAGGCTGAGGTGAAGTAAATCAAATGATCGGACGTGTCAAACCTTTCTGTTACAGCATACAGTGCACAATTAATTTCAAGTTGCTGGTTTAAAGTTCCTGTCAGCTGCGATATTTGCTCAGCTACAAAGCAAATTATCAACATTTTATCCCACTTCCTTTTCGTTTCTGTAGGTTTTCTACAGCCCAGTTAAAACCTATACGTAATGAGTGATAACCATTGAGCTTAAAAGCACACAGAATGTCCACAGCAAGTTCTAGGTATCCTGAAAAAATAGTTTAGATGCAATGTAAAGCAGCAGTCTCATTAGCAAGTGGTAGCTAATTATTCTGAGAGGAACAGACAGAAAATAAAAATAGCCTCATCTCAGTTCCCTGAGATGACTTTCTTGAACCTCATGATCCAAATCAACATCCTGCATCATTCTGCGCGTATGCAACACCTACAAATATCTCCTTGTAGGATGGGATTGATTTTGTGTATTTTAGTCATCAAAAAACTACCTTCAGCTTTCACCGCTTCTGCCAAATTATTAGGCCTCCTCAGTAGTCAGCAGAGAGAGAGATCTGAGAGAGGGAGAGGTGCCTTGAATGGTTTGGGTGGGATGCATTTCTTCCCTGGTGATACCCAGCTCTGGCCATTGACCACAGGGAGACCCAACACGATGTGCTTGGACTGCATGCCTGGCGTTTGGGCGGTTCATGCTAGATAAGGCAAGCTACATACCCATGTCGTGACTGAGCAATCAGCCTGCCAAAGGTTTCCTGCTCCCTCCATGTCCCTTGCTGTGATCTCCCGGGAGCAAACGAAGCTTGTAAAACGAATCTCTTGCTCCTGTCTGCTCCTGTCTGGAGCACCATCCCAGAATGAGATAGTAGAGGCTGCTAACTCTGTCTGTGCTAACCGCTTGCACGAAGCTGCATGCAGATGAAATCACTCATCCTGGGTGACAGGCTGGGGATGGAAAGAGAGGGCATTTTGCTCCAGTGGTTTCAGTAGCCAGACAGTTTTTCCCAGACAGTGTTTCCCAGACACTATCTGGAGTGTCAGGCATGGGCTGGTTATTTGTGAGAGGTGCACTCCGGCTGGCAACTTTAATCTGCTTCTACCCCCCACTGCTTTCCCGTTATTTCCTTGCAAGCTTTGCTCAGGACATTTTGTTACCAACAGTGTCACTGCCGTTCCTGAGCAGGGCATCTGTAGAGCTGGCTGAACCTTTTCCAGCAAAGAGTTTATGCGCCAAGGGGGACAAAAAGGCATTTTCAGTCAACCTGGGATTATTCATGATTCAAATTTGCAAACTTTAGCCAAAGAAAAGTTTTTAGGTTGGACTCCTAAGAAGATGTAGACATCATTCATGCATCCTTGAGAGAGAAGACTTCCTTCTGGCCTGTGTCCCAGCAGAGAGGGCACCATCTGGGGTGGTGGAGACCTGATTTCTGCTTGGCTCAAAGCAAGGATTGGATTCAACATCTTTTGACTCATAGAGCAGTTTTTTGACCACAAAGTAATAGTGTGACTGGCTGTGAATGATTAGCTTTTTCAAAAAGTAGGACAGCTTCAACAGCCAAGAATGTCCTGTGCCTTTGGGATGAAGGTGTTGTGTTACAGGTCCCTGTTTAGCACCAGGCAGAGAGAAAACCCCAGATGAGTGTCCAACCCACAGAACTGTACAATGCACAAATAGCACAGCTACTGCTTCATCTTTGGTGTAGCTACTGCCCTCTTTAAAATAGTTTTTTATAACCTGGAGCAATGTTCTTCTTTTTAACTGCTAAAAGCTCCAACAAAGCTTGGTTGGGGTCAACAGAAGTGCATGGACTGGGACACATGCAGTTTGAGGACAGAATTTGAGCACATTTTATCTCAAGATAAGTTTTATAAGTTTCTTAGGCTGATATATGAGAGTACAGCGGAAGGTCAGTGAGATAGTCAAGCAGCTGAAGCATACAGCATACTAGGAAAGGCTAAGGTAAATGGAGTTTTTAAGCCTTGAGAAGAAAGGCTAAGGGGGACTATAACTGCAATTTTCTGCTGCTTAAAGGGAGGTTACAGACACCATCAATCCAGTCTCTTCTCAGAGACAGGGCATGAGGCAATGAACACAAGTTGCAACAAGGAAAATACTCATTGGATGTAAGGAAAAAAGATCCTTCAAATGAGAGTGATGCAACCCTGGAATGGAGGCCCGTGGTGCTGGGGGAATCTCCACCCTTGAAGATTTTCAAAACTCAGCTTGACATGGCCTTTCAGTTAGCCCTACTTGGAGCAGGAGGTGGGACTAGACACATCCATGTGTCCCTTTTAACTTAACATTTTCCACAACTCCATGATTCATTTCTTCCTAATATCATGTCACACTTCCCTGATGCGTTTGGGCTCATGTTTCCATGGCCTTTGCAGAGATGTGCCTTGCAAGACACTGTTTCTTGATCAGAGAATCATAGAATCATTTTGGTTGGAAAAGACCTTTAAGATCATCAAGTCCAACCATTAACCCAGCACTGCCAAGCCCACCACTAAACCATGTCCCTGGGCACCATGTCTACGCATCTTTTAAATACCTCCACGGATGGTGACTCTACCACTTCCCTGGACAGCCTGTTCCAATGCTTGACAACTCTTTTAGGAAGATTTTTTTCATAATATCCAATCTAAACCTCCCATGGCACAACTTGAGGCCATTTCCTCTCATCCTATCACTTGTTACTGAGGAGAAGAGACCAACACCCACCTCGCTACAACCTCCTTTGATGCACTGCTTCACTCAGGTATGGTCTGTGTTTGTGTTAGATGATAACAAAAATGGTAATATTTGCAGCCCTGTCTTCTCCCTTACCTCCAACTCCCCCAGTTTAGTAAGAATTTACTGCTAGGTTTATGCTGTAGGCAAGTATAATGCCTTTCTCCCAGTAGACTGACGGTTCACTGAGCCCACATTCAACAGGACACATAAAAGTGGGTATTTAATTAGGTGTTTGTTGGAGTAGCTCACTGGCTTGTTCTAAATAGGTTCCTATTCTGTTCTTATCACCACAGCATCTGAGCTCCTTCCCGTGACACATTAGACAGTGTGACTAATATCTGTTGCATACTGTTTGTTCTGTCACCTTTTCCCAGAGGGAGAAGCGTGTGAAGCATCAAGTTTTGCTGGCCTAATTTTATCTTGTGCATCACTTTTAACTTGTTTGAGGTTGGTTTGCATACCTCTACAATGATTGCTGTGTGTTTGCACAGAATGAGCAGGTGAAAGAAAGTTACTGTGTACTTCAAGGAGAGGTAGGGAGGCTTTTAATAACTCTGTAACTTCTTCTTTGGAGTTAATTCCTTACTGGCTTCCAGGAAGGTCTGACTCTCTTAGAGATGAGCTTTGTCCCTAACTTATGTCAGAGGAGCAAGTTTCTTCCTATGTTATACCCAGTGTGTGAAAAGATCTAATAATATGAAGACTGTTTCTCAGGACAAGTCACCACAGCAAATATTGACCATAGGAGAGAGCTCCATTTATCCCAGAAGAGCCCAGTACAGGTTTTGAAGCTATGACCAAGCTCTACCCATGTCCTCCCATACTGTGCACTTTATAGGTTTGATCTTTGCCCTCACTCAGATGGTAGCTGAAGTTTAGCTGAAGTGTTTTCCCCTACTTTGGCTTTTCACAGATAGTGCTGACGAACCTGACTAATCAAGAAGTGGCCACGTTTGCCTATGGTGAATGGCTGTCAAAGCTGAAAAATGCCACGGGAAGTCTTGTCTGCGAGATGCCAGCTGTGATAAATGACGAGCAGATGATGGATGACACAATATATACTATTCAGGTTAAAACCAGTGATGTTGGAGGTACGTCCTTGGTGGATATTTTATTACTTTTCTAGTATGAAATTTGTTTTTTAGCAATGGAAAGCATCTCCTGTTTAATTTGAAATTATGTTTAAAAAAGCATAACTTAGCCCTACTATTCTGGAACACAACGGTTTTGACTGGTTGTTCATCCTGACAGTGTTATTCAGTGGGATTTGTCCTCGTCTGAGCACTGGGCATAAAATGTTTAGACACAAGGCCTATATTTGACTGCTTGCTGCTTCCCCTGAAGAAACCTTAACAGAAGTTATTGCCAGACCATGTTGTGATGGTCAGGAGCCCCTTTTTTCTTTTTGATCAGGTCGAGTCCATTCACAGAGGATAGAAAAACAGACTACTGCCAAAGCTGGTGGGCTCCAGGTTTTCGGTCAACACTATATACTTTGCCCAACGTGAGGAGAGATGATTCACCCTCTTTTTCAAAGTATTTTGAGACCATTTATCTCAGGCCGTGAATAATCATCCCTAAATGCACACCAGATAGAAGAGGTGGAATAGAGTATAAAGAAAGCTGCAGAGCTTCAAGAGCCAAGAAATGATATTTCTATGTCATTTCCTGGGATCACTGCCTCTTTTCATGAGAACTTCTGTCAGGCTGCTGAATGAAAGCTGCAATCACGTATAAGCCACCTCATGCCAAAATGGGGCAAGGTAGACATTATCTTGCAGAGACCTTGTTTGAAACCTTGACCCTCTAAGGGGATGCTGCCACACCAGTGCACGTCATAATCACATTCTGATCTCTACCTCTCTCTTTTTTTTTTTTTCTCTTCTTTTACCTGGATTTACCAGTGGTAATTTATGCAGCTTGGAGGTTTGATCTGAGAATATCAAAATTCCCCTGGCAGAGTGTCTTTGTGCCACCTCACCGGTTTTTATCTATCATCTGCTCTGCCTGCTGCTTGTCTGAAAAACATGTAGTGAAATTCAAAAAACAAAAGAGATAGAGGAAGATTTGTTTATGTATCTGGCAATCCATCTAGTATAATGGTAGATCTTTCTGTGACCTTTTTGTGAAACACAGCCCTAGCTCACAAAGGCGATGGAAATAGAAATGGGAGGAAAATAGAAGATGACAGCAACAGCAGACAGATCTGCCCTTCCCATTGAATGAAGGATGACAGGTATTAATGACGAAACATTTTATTTCATTATGAACAGCGACAACCAGTAGGAAAGAGCAGATTACAGAGAGGTTTCAGAGAGTCTGTTTATGATTAGATCACACCGCACACTGACATAACGCTGAACTTTATCCAGCGCATCTAAAGAGGGTACAAGTCATGAACCATCTCCCCTCTTTGATGGTTACGTATTCCACGATTACTCCTGGTAGGACCAATTCAGGAGGAAAGAAGTTTTATCTTCGATGGTTACTTTAAACGCGATATCATCTCCTGCCACCCTGACATTGTCTAGGGATGGCGATACTGCACAGAGAATAGAATCAGATGTGTTTATTTCTAGGTATAAAGTTTTTCCTGCAATAGCTTTCAACTTCCCAGTGCATTAGAGGCACTGAGAAAAAAAAGAAAATTAATCTCATCTATTTGTCACTCTCCAAAAGAATTTTACTTCTAGTCTTACTTCCTTCTAGTGTAGACTGTCTCTGGTCAATTCATCAGGGAGAGGAGTCTAATTCAGTGGTCTGCATCATCCTCTGGAGGGTCTCTGTCACTCTCTCTTCATCAGATTCAGACAGAGTCGGCACAACTAATTCAGGCTAGATGGCTAAAGTTAGGGAAAATTTATCCCACAAAAAATGTCCTGCAGCAAACTAGAAAGCAACAGTAATTTCCTCCCCAACATACACACATATTCAACAAGAGCCTCGTTTTACTTTTTCCTCAAAGAAACCTTTGAGTCACAGTTTGATTTTCCAGAGTCATTCAGCTTGGATGACCATGTAACCTACAGAGGTTGCATCAGGGAAAGACTCCTCTCCTGCAAAGGTCGACTCTCTTCTCTTTCAAAGGTCAAACCCAGAGGCCACCAGAAGTACTTCAGATGGCAGCTCTTGGAGCGCTTGCAGATAAGGGGAGAAGAGATTGTCACAGCAGACACATTCCAAGTCAGATGGGGAATGTTTGGTTAAAACCAAGGCCTGGATTTACTTTTTATCTTTATAAGAGAAGTAAAGCACAATCTTCTTTCCTTAACCCATGACCCACAGACACAGCTGCAGTGGAGCCAGGGCACCTGATGGCTCTTTCTGTGGCACAAAAATGTCCTCGTCTGTTAATTTCAATTTACACAGACTTTCTTTATGCTATATGCAGGCATCATACACATGATAATGCAATAAATATGGAGAAAGAATAAATATTACTTTCTCATTTTCCAAGCATTAATGAAGAAAGAGGTTTTTATCTCTGCTGTTATAAGATTAATTATTATGTTGTCTGCTCAGCTACAGCCTACAAATTACATAATTTAGAACAGTTGGTGTCAGTTCCTAGTGCCTTTTCCAAGTCTCTGTTAAGTCAAAAGAAGGACATTCTTTGGCCTCAGAAGGCTGTGTCTCAACCCTACAGTTTGTTTAAAAATGATGTAGCTGCTCAATGAGAATCATAAAATAATAGACATTTTTCTTGGATGGGGCTTCTGGAGGTAATTTCATCTATCTTCTTGCTCAAAGGACTATTGCAAGCACTAGGTTGAGTCAGCTAAGAATCTGCACAGCTGAGTCTTGGACACCTCCAGGGATGGTGATGCCACCACCTCCTCAGGCACCTGATCCAGACCTGTAGCATTTTCCTAATAAACTTTTTTTTTTTTGTGATGCCCAATATGAACCTCCCTAGCAATTTGTGGCTGTGGCTACTTGGGGTATGTTCTGACGTCTTCACAGCATATGAACCTGTCATCGTTATCACTGTCCCTCCACATGGTCAAGAGGCCCTTGTTCACCTGCCCCAGCTCATCTCCCTTGGCCTCTCCTCACACCTGCATGCCCCAGCTCCTGTCCACTTCGGCAACCAACTGGTGAGCTCTCCTCAGCATCTCGACATGATCCAGGGACCCAGACTAGCACCATGGTCTAAGTATGGGTTCCTCAGTGCTGGGAAAAGGGGATAAGAGCTTCCCTTCAGCTGCTGGCCAAGGTCCTCCTGATGTAGCCAAATACGTGGTTTGCACTGAACACTGAGAATTGCTGTTAGCTCAAATTCACCCTGAATATGAATATTTCTGCTGTAACCTCTGGGTCTTCTTCAACTCCCCAGTACGTACACGTGCAGGGTTTATTCCACCTCAGATGCAGAATTTTGCATTTCTCCTTGCTGATCTTTGTGGGATTTCTGCTTGCCCAGTCCTCGAGTTTCTCGAGGTCCATCTGGGTTGGAACTCTGCCACTCAGCATGTCAGTCACTCCCCTGGGCTTAATGTTATCCATAAATCTGCTGAGGATGCACTGTGTCATTGTTTAGGGTGCTGATGACGAAGTTCAGTGCTGCAGACCCCAGTATCGACCCATGAGCTAGCTATTGCACTCATTGCCAGTTAAGGCTTGTGCAACCACAGTACCTTCATCTCTTCATTTTTCAAATCTGTTACAGTTCCTAAAATGTTCCTGACAGTTTCCTGGAATTAACAAAAAAAACTCGCAAAAAAACTAAAACAGAGAGAAACCCAAATAGGTGAAATGTACTTTGATTCAGCAATTTCTATTCCTTTCTTTTGCATCTCCTGCTAATTGCTTGTGAGGGAAATGTCACGGCATGAGGTCTTCATAAGCTTCTTCCTGCGGGGAAGGTTTTGCTAAGAAACAGTTGCTTCTGTGCTTTTTGAGACCTTGCATTAATTGGGAGCCTGGTCTTTGTAAGGAAATGGACTTTAGTTTGCTTTGTTCCTCACCTCAGCAAGCTTTAGGGTCATCAAAGGTACTGCCAGATGAACTGCCTGAATCCCTGATGTTTTCTCTTCCTTCTTAAGTCCTTCCCAGGGAACTGCTGAAAATTAGCCCAAATTTAACGCAGGCAATTTTTCATGTGGACACCAAATGTTGCTTTGCCTTTTCTCTGTGTGACCCTTTTTCTTCTCTTTTTTTCCATCTTTTAATATTTTTTTCAGCCCTTCAATAAGAAGAGTTGTGATTTCTTCCTAATTTCTCTATTCAAATAATTATCTGGAAGAAGTGGTAGCTTTCTCAAAAAGTTTTCAGCCCCCCCGACATTGTATCTGCATTGTGTTGTCCATGGAGCTGTGGGAAGTACTGTCCATGTGGCCCAAAGTAGATTTATGATCCTCTTGTGTAAGGAATGGCTTGGCAGGTGGTTAGAGATTTCAAAGCTGGGCTATCTAACTGAGGGCAGCAGATGCGGGGTTTTTTTGTGAGACAGATTTGGGTTTGATGATCTCATTTTCATTTTCCAAAATTTAAGGGCTTTGGTTGTGATGCAGCAATGAATGTCTGACCACGTGGAATCTAATTGTTTTCTATGAATCTGCTTTTTTATTATGGCATCAAAATTAAAAGCAATAATTCTGGTCAAATTATAAACAGTGCCAGGTAAAATTGTTGTAACACCTTCAGCTAAAACATTCATAAGGTCACCGCAGGTGATGGTTTGGCCTTGAACTCTCCAAAAGTCAGGAAAATTTCTGCAGCAAAACATGAGCAGTTATGGGCACATGAAATTCAATACCAAGTAATAGCAATCATCTTAAAAATTATTCTTTTCCTAATATATACATAAGAAGAGGTGGGAGTCGGTGGGCAAACTTGTTTGAGAAACTGGACTTTCTCCATTAAATGCAGCATGAACAATTAGAGAAACAGGAATATAGAAAGAAGACTTACGGGAGGGGAAAGTGGGTCACAAGATGTTGTAGAGGTTTGGCTGACGATCTGCACTTTGCTTTCAAATCCTTGTGCCATAACACATAGGGAGAGCAGCATGAGACACACTCCAGGCGGAGTGTTCTGGATGCCACAGGACAGCTTGGAGGAGTTCTCAGACTGCAGGAGACCACAGTGTGGAAGACGGACCGTGGCCTAGTGGGAAGCCCAGGGCAATGTGTACTAATATTTCATAGCTAGAAAATTTAAAATATGTTCTTTAACACTCTCCCATAGATTGCTGGACTTTGCTGAGTAAGTCACTCTTCCTCCCGAGCCAGCTTGGAAAAATGGGATGCATGACACTGACATCTTCTGCACAGCGCTCCGTCAGGAGCAGATACTCCTGCTTCCTATGAGTACTGCTGCCGTCGCGGTCAGCAGACCTTGAATGCAAGGGCAAAATGTTCCAGTTCTGTGTCGGGGACAGGCTGGAAGGGCTGGCTTGTTAGATATCGTGGGGTGTTCTCTTTGCAGGGTCTTGCACAAATTCACTGAAGCTTGTTGGCTGTGCTCAGAGAAACTTGATCATCACCGCAGTCTCTTCCAACCTGCCCTTGTTGGCTCCGTTTCTATGCAATTGGAGGCTGAGTGTCAGCCATTCACAGCAGGCTAGCTTGTGACGATGTGCCTTGTTCTGTCCTTCCAGGAGCAGGAACCGATGCCAACGTGTCCTTGATCCTGTTTGGGGAGAACGGGGACAGCGGGACCCTGGCTTTGAAGGAATCCAACAAGTCTAACAAGTTTGAGAGGAACCAGATGGACGAATTCATCTTCTCAGACATGCTGAGCCTGGGAGATCTCTGTAAAGTGCGGATCTGGCACGACAACAAAGGTCAGGGCAGTGACTTGGGGGGGTGGGAGAGGTCGGGACAACACATTCACTTGAGGAGAGGCAGCCTCCTTGCCTGTCTAGACATACCCCCTTCACGCAGGAGACTGTCTCTGGTGTAGTATCCGCTTTAATGGGTCCCCAGCTTCAGTCAGAGCTTACAGCCACCACTGCGGCACAGATAATGACAGCTCCTCCAAAGCAAAGCCATCCAGCTTGTTATCCCAACACACCAGCACTATTTTAACGCAATACCTTTTTTGCAGGCCACTATGGCAGTTTCCAAGCAATTTAATGCTATCAGCCTGACATTGATGCATCAGGTAATGCAGCTTGGCATAACATAGTGAGCTTTAGAAGATAGAAATAAAGATCTGTGTCTGTCTTTATTAAAATCACTGTGTCATACAGCGAGAGTGCGGTGCCCTACAAATAGAGATTCTGACATTTTCCTGCTGCTGGACACCCAAACTGGTTTCACAAACAGCAGAGCAGCACTGTTATACTCATTTGAGTTGTGATTCAGGAGCCAAGCAGCATCTTGTAACGGATGCATCAGTCACACTGCTGTGATGATGTCTTGTCCCAGTCCATCTTCATCTAAAAGAGATCATGTTGCATTAATAATGACTTGCTCGCTAAAGGCAGGCCCTTGCTGCAGTCCAAAGATGAAGCTTGATAGTTCCCATAGACCCACCTGGGTCAGTATAACAAGGCGGTTTGGGCAGTAATATTTGTCAAAGTCTTTGGAGAAATGGCAGCAGGACTACCCAGTCATTACCTGGTTGTACTGAGGCAGCTGGTTTATGGCTGAGATGGGGTTATATGTCAGTACGGGCTCAACCTGACCACCATCTTCTTGACTTCTCCAAGCTGTGGCAGATGGGGAAGTCTGCATCTCATGCAATATTAATAACAGATGCTATCTCTTGAGCAGACTCTCCCACTGGAAGTCTGCCTCCTGATTTTTATTAAAAAGAAAAAAAAAGAAAGAAGAGAAGTCTTATTGTAGCCTCTGTCTATTGTGACATATTGGAAATACAACCATGCACCTAACATCATTGTTTAATCCCAATCACTGCAAGCTTTGCACTCATATTTATCACTCCCACAACACAGGACAATTTAGCTGATTAACCTCTGTAACACCATGTTAGATAGCTAGTGCTGAATGCAGTAAGGGAGTTGATTTTGCCTGATTTTAGTCACAAAACCACTTATTCCTTAAATCTGCAGTTTAGATGCAGAAGCAGAAATCAAAATCAAAATATCCACTGGAGTCTTAGCTCATCAGAGAGGCATCTCTGTAGTTGCAGCAGTGGTTCAGATGTCCTTCTGAGAGCAGCAAGAAATCAACATGGACTTGCAGATTTGTTTTCAAACATATTACCAGCTAAAATGTCTACGACGAGAATATTTTCCCCAAGAGGCATTGTGGCTGCTCAGTGATCGGTTGTGCTAACAGAAAGAAATAACACCCACCAGATCAGAGCTGGTCCTTAGGGCTCAGACACGCCAACAGCCTGGGATGTAGGGAGATTGGAACTGGGTCAGACCAAGGATCTGTCGAGCCCAGCAGCTGCTTCCAACAACATCATCATTTGGTGCCTGAGGAAGATGAGGAACAGAGCGAGCGTGTGTTATCCTTCCCCAGTCTTACTATGTGTAGCTCAGGGCATCTCCTGCTCTGGACATAATTTTTGTCCATTAAGTAACTTTCAGTGAATTTTCTCATTCAAGTGCTTGTCCAGACTCTCCAGGAGACATTTAGCACCTACAGCATCCCATGGCAATGGGTCACACGAGTCTGCTCTCTGCTGCGTGACAAGCGAATCCTGTTAATCTAGGCAGGTTTGCTGCCTTTTCTTTCTTGCACAAGTGATCATGGTTCACCTTCTCCCTGCCATTGATGATGTTGCTGATAGAGGTTGGGGACTTACCACATTACAGCTGAGCTATGGTAGTTGTTACCTGCATGCGCTTGGTTAGCGGCGAAGGGAAGTAACAGAGCTTAGCCTTAGGCTAAGCAGTAAATAGGCTCAATTAATTTAAATTTGCTGTGGGCTAAGAGCACATACCCAGACAGCCACCACAATTCAGCCAAAATAGTAAATAATTTGTCCAGAACCTGAAAAAATGCTTCATATTTATGACTATAAATACACATTGCAACCTCATATTATCTTTTCTACTTCCCCTCACATCGCTGGTTTCCATTTACAAACAATAGTCAGTAGGGTTTTTACCAGACCTAACTGACTACAGGGTTAAGCCTTGGACAAACACGCTCAGGTTTTATTCAGCAAAAATGTACTTGTTTTTCCCCTCAGTAAGAAGGACAACTGAAGTTTAAATCATAACATATGTTGTCTTCATTGCTCTTGCATTAGTCATGTGAAAGGCATATCCTATCTAAACCTTCACACAATGCAGCATGACAGTTTGTTGGGTGGGTAGAGTATTTATTACTGCTGGGATCCCAGGCTGTAGCTATCCTTTGCATACATGCCTGCTCTCTCTATATAATTTATATAAATTGACTGTGCCACTAGTTAGGAATTCCTGGCTCTGTTTTTTGGAAAGGAGTAGTGGGGTCAGGGGTAGAGGGCCATGTATGTTTTTTGTCAGACGCTTGGGGGACTTTGGGTATTAAATAAAAATGTTCTTGTATTTACCATTACTTTGAGACAACAGATGTTGATCATTCTTTCCTTAGGGTTTTCTTTTGTTTTTTGGCCTAAACGGTTCTCTGTCAATGGTCTGTGGGAGACTCAGCCTCGCACTGGCCTACTCCATGGCTCCTCACATGCTGAATACTTGGAACGTGGATGATGTTCTTTTCCTAATTTTCTCAATAATCGGCTTTAATGACAACATCAGCCTGTTTTCAATCACATTAAGTGCCATTAGCATGTATAGGCTAGTTAAGGGAACTACTAACCATCACAAAGCTTCTTTTTCTTTCAGACATTACCTGGTCCCAGCAAGAAGTTGAAAACCTGCCCCTCTTTCGTGGTAAAATACATTTACATGGCTTGCCCAAGGTGGCTACTTTGCCATGAAGTCCAGATCAACATCCATCCCCATCAGCAAAGTTTTCCTGCAGTGGTTTTGCTCCAAGTTCACATCCCACTTTTGTTTATCCTTTCGTTGAAATTTGACTGCAGTGGGGTGCTCAGAGTTGAAGAGGCAGTAATTGCAATGGCAAAGACTGTCAGAAGGTCTTTAAATTGCAAACATTGTGTTCGCCTCCTCTGGAAAAGCATGTCGATTTTATGGTACCACTTTAATGCTTTTAAATGCTGTTTTCACCGCAAAAACTGCTGAGTGGCATCTCTGTATGAGGTGCAAAGGAGGAATGAAGCCCCCATCTAATTCCTCTGACTTCAGTAAAATTGATTAGGGAGGAAGTCAGCGCTCTTTTGAAAACAGGCAGTTTAGAGACTTCACAACTGTAATTTCAAGGAATTGGTTCCTGATTTTTTTAGGTGTTTAGAGCTCACCACTGAATGTCTGGTAACAATGAATTGCTGTGAATGGAATGTAGTTTTAAGCTTTGCTCTATGTCTTTTTATCTTGCTCCTGTTTACTTTGAGATACTGATGTTCAACCTAATATATTTAGACTCCCTGAGCAAATTTAATCGTTTCCAGACTCCGCATCTCCTGATCTCAGATAGACACTATGTATTTTCTCGTATCTTTGTTCATTTATTTCTACATTTATGCAAGATCAGTATCTGTAGGTCTGTGGAAATGCTGGCTTTCTAAATATAGGCCTCAATTTTTTCTCTGGTTTAAGGACTAAATCACCATTCTGGAAGAATGGTTTAAAGTTTCTCAGTATTTCAGTAATGGAATTATTTAACTTAAAATACCTTTCTTCCCCCCTTCTTTTTTTTTTGTTTGTTGCTTTTTTCTCCTTGCAACAAGAAGATATGAGAAATCTGGGTTTAGCTTCCTCGTCTGCCTGAGTAGATTTGAACCCAGATGACAAGCAGTCTTTCTACAGTCTTTAATTTCAGATTCTTGATTATCTCAGTTGCCATCAGCCAAGGGGAGCCAGGAAGAATCTAATTATGGATAAACGAGACTTCTCTGTGTTATTATGAGAGCAAAGACAAAAGTAAATAACAAGGTTATGCAGCCCAACTTCTTTGCCTCAACAGGGCCCTTCTCTCAATTACACCAACTGCTATGACATTGTCTAATTGAGTTTTAAATAGCCCAGCTGCCCCAGTGACTCCTTTTGGGTGCCTCTTCCAAAGGAGAAAGTATGTTATTCCCCTTTTTTGACCTGGACCCAACTCAAAAACGTTAGTATACTCTTGTTTTTCCTTTTATTTCTCTGAAGGAACTACCTTTTTAAGGAGCAGTATTTGGATCAGATGTTAAATTGCCCAGGGCTTGAACTCACAGCACACAGCTTTTCCAGAGATATGTTCCTGCAATTCATGGACATGATTCCAATCCTTTTGTGCACTTGTAGGCCATAAATTATTGAAAGAAGTCTAAAGATCTGCCTTTTTAGCCCTTTGTTAGGATTAGCTCAGCTATCAGACTTGAAAATGGCTTTTCTAAGCCCTCAAGCCTCAGCACTTGACTGTTGCCTCATAAACTCTGTTGATCCATGTGGCAGATTTGTTGAATAGTTGTGATTTGTTGAATAGTTTCTGCTTTAAGCAAAAAGTGAGGGGACAAGAAATAGATGTGTAAAACTGCTCAAGGAGAGAAGATCCCATCATTATCCCTGTTTTGTTGATGACTCAGTACAGAGGAAGACAATATCAACTCCTGCATCTTTCTGGATGGATTGAAGTCAACGTCTTAGACAAGGCACAAATAGTCATGCAAGCTGCAGACCTGTGTAGAACGCCAGCAAATGTGCCATGGCTGCTTAGTCCTTCAGTTTGCCCAAATCTGGCTTCAGCCCCTTGGGAGAACCCAACTCTGACCCGCAGAGCCCTCCTCACATGCTATACACCTTTCTCTCTCTTCAATGGCAGCTTTCTTCCTTAGAGCTCAACGCTATCACAAACATGTGCACAGACATTTAATAGTCACAAGCAGAAGACACAGCAAGGATCTCACAGTCTAGAATTGATGTAAAGTAGAGAAAAAAAGATGTAAGCAAACACAATGGCAGACTTGGAAAGAAGACGAAGACTTCAGTGTCAACCTCATGCAGTCATTCATTTCTTTCCAATCTCCTGTAACTGCAGAACCCTTCACTACAGAGTGGAAAGAACCCAAATGGCCATATAATTCTGTAGATATAGAATTATAAATTCTGTAAAAGCTTCTCTTTCCTACAAGCTTCCTTGGCTTGTCTTGGAGACAAATTATCCTGCACCTTTGTTAAATGCTTTTGCATCAGGTATGCCCCAATAAAACACAGAATATGCTTCAATCACATGAATATATTCTGAGAAAATTTTATATCTTCACTCTAAGCTGTTAAGTGTTTTTGCACAGGAGTAGTTTATCTGTAAGATGTAGGGAGTGGGGGAGGTTGGCTGAATGTAATTTATGGGTGATTTTAACCTGAGTGAAATCCTGGACTGAACAAGTTGCATAGACAACACAGGAAGGCGGGCAGGGGACCTATTTTCTAAAACTGTCCCAAGTGTTAAGCTTGTACTTTGTCAAAGGTTGTGAGAGGTTTTGCATTGCCTGTCTGCTCTAATGAGAAATGTTGTGGTGTGAACTAACATGATCCTGAAGGAGAGATATACAAAATGGATCTATTTTTATTCTTCCACTAGCTTGCCGAATGACCTTGCGTAAATCACATCCCTGTACCTCATTTTCAATTATGTAAATCAGAGATAAAAATTATTCACCTTCTTAAAGTGTTTTGAGATGTACTGATGCAAACCTAGATGCTATGATTTTAACATCTCACAATTAACGCTCCATTTCTAGTGATCTGATGCTGCTATCAAAACTCCCACCACTTTTTGGGTGGTGTCTCATGTTGTGGGGTTTAGGGATGGATGATCATCTAATCAGGCAGGGAATAAATAATGTCAGAGGACACAAGGCTGATGAACTGTCTTTGCAGTGGTCATTACTTTACATTTCAGAAAATGTGAAAATAATTTAAAGAAAGCAATTAGGGGGCTGAGCAGTGCTGGTTGATGGTTGTGAATGGCTGGGCAGCAGCAGTTCTTCGCTGGCCCCTGAGCAGTCAATGTCCCAAGCAGGATTTTTCGTTTACTCCAATGGGAACATAAGCACCGGTAATGACAACTATTATCCTCAATCAGGCATCAACTAACTGCTTTCAAAACCAAATCCAAGAAGATCTGCTACAGACAGTCAAGAGATAGACCAAAGTCGGTGAATATGTCTGCAAAGAGTGGAGACAGTAAAACTTCCATGGACATGTGTGTATCCACACTTGGGTATGGTTATGCTAGGACAGATTTGATCCCACCAGCTCTCACTTTGCAAGGAATAGTTAATATTCACTAAAGCAAGGTCAGGAACCAGGTGCCTGGTGAGTAGTGCATCCACCAGACTCGGTTCATTGTCACTGTTTTTCTCCCACCCTCCCATGTTTCTGCATGTGTCAGAATAGCTTAATATCTTAGGGGCGAACATGGGCTGGGGCAAGTGGCCGCTGTTCCCAAGAGGGGAAAAGGAAACTTCTGGTGCTTCAAGTTGGGGTTTTAGTTAAATGAAGCTGTAATATCATTATCTGTGTTACATCTGCTAAAGTCAGACTCGATTGCTCTAATGACTGCAGAAATGCATGACAAGGAGCTTACAATCCAAACTGTCTGTCCAATGTCAGGAAAGAACAGACTTTTAGCATCCCCTGGGAAAAAGGTAAGATGGTCCTGTGAAGACCTTGCAGAGGGTCCTTGCCCAGCATCACCCAGTTGTCAACTTGGGCTCTTGGAAACGAGGATAAATGGGACAAACAACTGCTCCTTTGAATAAGGACACTTCAGGAAAAGAAGCCATTTTCCTACACGACACCAAGTTATACAACTGCCAGAGTCAAGTAAGCAAAGTGATTCTTTTTTCCCCAAAGCTCTTCTTGTCTAATTACATTTGAAATGTTTTGCACACTATTGAAAATGTCCCTTCCAGCTGTGGACCATTAAAGAGCCTACGTGGCACAGCCATGGGTTTTATTAGGGCAGGTTTGCTGCTGGGCATTTTGATGGCAGCAAAACAAGCCTGGAGTGAAGTACCTTTTGTCACAAACACTGAACACTTGTTGTGGTGATAGGGGATCTTCCACAAAGGCACAGTGGTGGCTACACTATTTAAAGACCAGGACCTGCATAATCAAGGAGGAACTGCTCAGATATGTATTATTTCTTCCCTTCTGCCCCAAAGCAGTCATGAAGACAAATGTAGGGGTCCTGGTTTGTCCAGATTCACTGCAGAAAATGCTATGGTGCTCTCCAAGGTATTTCTGAAGTTGATTTGTTCCTGAGCCCTTGCTCTCCTGGTACTGTTGGTTGAGATGCCAGCGGGATGGAAAAAGATCTGCTCTGGCTCTTCTACAAGCACCGTAAGTTGAGTGATAGAGCAGCTGTGGCTTTCATGGTGGACCAGGATCCACCATCCAACAGTTCCCAGGGAAGAGGCTGATGAGCCATCACTGCAGAGATTCTCCAGTTTCTCCTGTATGGCCAGGCTGTGCGAGCAGTGGACAGGACCTAGGAAAGTCCTTCCACTCTGCAGTGTCCACACCACTTTTCTGGCTCCTCTTCCTCACTCTTTCACTGATGTCCACTCTGTAAACCAGCTTGTACTGAGGATTTGATGCCTCTGGGGTTACGTCCATATGGGATGTAGTTTCCTTCCCTGTTGTTTCTTAGGTGCTGTAATGACTCAGAGCCCATTGCCCTGCAAAAGCCACACAGGAACGGAAAGTGTAAAGAGGGTAATAGCGAGAAGCCAAGTTTTCATGAGCTGAAAAGTAGTTCTGCAAACACAGTTTCTTCTCCTTCCACTGATGTACTCCCCAGCACACAGAGCCCGCTCAGCAGAGGACAAGTCTCACATTTAGACTCTGTGCATTACTGGACTACATTTTTTTCCAGATCAATGCAAAAAGAAATCAAATGTATCTTCCCAGCCTGAAACAAGAGAAAAACAATACCTTGTCTGGCAAAGCAAAATAGTTTCTTCAGCCCCAAACCAATCATTCCATTTCCATATCAGCTTTTAAATGGAGTTTAATGCTGTGGCAGTGAAATCCTTGATGTGACACCACTCCTGGCACTCAGGAACATGGACAGGGTAGAAAAATGAGCTGCTCTGGACATAGCCAGTACAGCATTCACAAGGGGCGAAATATTTCTCTTGAGAAATAAAAGGCAATATAGGATACTTCTACAGCTTCCAGGTCTCCTAATCTAATTTAAATTGCTAACCATCAGGAAGGAAAACAGGAAAAAGAAAATCACAATTCTAGTGAGAGGGAAGAGAAACTTTTTTTCTTTAAAGCAGACAGGAAGATGCTTTGGGGCAGTAGCACCATTTTCTAAGTGTGACCAGACAGCTCCTTATTTGAGGTACCTTTGTGCTGTAAAGGACACCCTGTTGATATTTTTTTTTTGGTGTCAATTCCTTAAAAGAGCCCAGAGCTTGCTCTTTAAATAACCCAGAGCTGACAAATGTGTCTTTTGTGGGGAAAAGCTGCACTTGGTTCTTGCTTTGCCCTCAACTCCAACATGTGCTGTAAAGTCAGCTCTGTCCCATCTCTCCCTGTGATAAAAGAGCAGGTTTTTGTTGCAGCTTTCGTGGTGAGCGGCTGCTGGGACCAGGCTGGAGAAGAAGGAGGAGGTTATGTGCATCTCATTAAGTCTCTTTTCTTATACCACTGCTTAGCACTGATCCTGTCCCAATCATGCTGTTCACTGCTGGCAACAGGACTCTCAGATGACCGATTTATTCTGTCCTGGTCTGCAGTCATTGATCTCTCTCGTGGGAGAAGGATGGGATATTTTCTTTCATCCTGTACTGTTTTAACTAAAGTTTTGATGAAAGAGAAGCAGCCTCCTGAATACAGTGCAGAGATGTTCATTGAACTTAAATGGAAATGAGCCTGCCAAAAAGATGAACAACTGACACTGTCAGCATGTTTAGAATAAATTTCCAAACAGCCCCAAAGAGTTAAATGCTCCACTTAGAGTGCGGTGGGAGCCCTGGGGACCTTCATAAGATCTACCCAGGAGGCAGTGAACTGGTGAGGATCTCCGAGGTTACTGCATGCCAGCCTACCCCCAAAACACTGCTTAGTACCTTTGCCCTGCTGCTGGAGCCTGGAGGATACCTTGCATGTTTGGGTGGTGGATCCAACTCCTCTGCCTGGTTGCTGCACCCGTGGTATTTGCACAGGTCTTGTCATTGGCATGTGGTACTGTCCTCCCAGTTCAAGAGTCACAAGGACATAGTGGAGGGAGTCAAGTGAAGGACCACAAGCATGATTAAGGAATTGGAGCATCTCTTGCCTGAGGAGAGGCTGAGAGAGCTGGGACTGTTCAACTTCGAGAAGACAAGGCTCAGGGGAATTTTATCGATGTGAACAAGTATCTGATGGGGGGCCTAAAGAAGATGGAGCCAGAATCTTCTCACCAGTGCCGGGTGTCAGTACAAGAGGCAACGGGCACGGCTTGAAATACAGGAAACTCCACCTAAACATAAGAAAAAAGCTTTTTTTCTCTGCACGGGTATCAAACACTGGCAAAGGTCACTCAGAGAAGTGGAGTCTCCATTCTTGGAGATATTCAAAATCTAACTGGACACAGCCCTGAGCAACCTGCTTTAGCTGAGCTTACTCTAAGCAGAGGGTTGGACTAGATGTTCTTCAGAGGTCCCTTCCAGCCACAATGATTCTGCAGTTCTGTGCCCCCAAAATTTAAGGGCAAGTGATGTCTTTGAGGCCTGTGCTTTGTAGCTAATAATTTCCTAGCTCAAAGAAGGTTCAGGAAGCCAAAGTACGAAACAGGAATGGCTGTGAGGCTGGTAGATAACTGCCAACACGTGGTGTGGAGGGATCGCAGTCCACAGGAGCAGGGTGACTTGTTGACGTAACTCAAAAAGGTGCCATCATTTTCTTTTCAGGGCTAAAGAAGATTAGTGTGTGCAAACTAAGGAAGTAGGCACACGGCAGTGAGTACTTGGAAGAGCAAGAGCTGTTTAATGTCTCTGGGATGTAAATAATAAGTCAGCTGAGATCTCTCATCATGAACATAACCTTTCTTTGTCTGACTAATAACAGGACTTGTAAGTAGAACTGTCAGAACCTCCCATCCCCCCAGACTCAAAAGAGGCTTCTTCTATTTCAACAAAGAAGTCAGGAAAATGTTCCCAAATGCCCTTTTCTTCATTTTCAAGTTGCTTTTCCACTGAAAAAAGTTAGGTGACTTGGTGATCCCTGCTGGAGCATCCATCACTTTAGTCTATGTTCATGTTCAGTAATAGCATTAGTGAATTGTCCTGGTTGTTTGGCAAAGTCAGGATAGGATGGGTAATTTCCCTGAATGTACTAGCTGGCAGGGTCAAAGGAGCAAGTTGTAATTTACCTTCTGACCTTCAAATCCAAATATGAAGGGTTTGGGGGTAATACACGCCATAAAGACACTAAACCCTAGAGCTTGTGGCCAACTAGCACTCCCAAAACGTGAAGAGAGCACCACAAACCACGCACACCCTGCCGTGTCTTTTTTAATAGCTACAGACATGTGGTAGAGGGGTGATGGTTGAGTGGAACTAACTCATCTTTCTTTTGGCTTTAAGGCTTCGTGTTTCCCTTAAAATGGAAGAATCAGCAGTGGTTTCTGTGACAGAAGCTGCTCCGTTATCTTTTGCCTTCAAACCCTCTGATTTCCACGAGATTTCATGCTTCTGGCTCTGGCAAACAGTTCTGCAGGGCCTTAATTTCGCTGGGGCTTTGTAAGTGTTTGTTGTCCCCAAGCGACAGTATTGCTTCTTCCAGGGATTGTTCCTGTGTTGGTATGTTGACAAGGGACCATGTCGGCCCCAGCTCTCCCTGCTCACTACTGCTGCTACCGGTATTGCAGAAGCCGTGCCCCGTGCAAGGTGCTGGGCAAGGACAAGCAATGGTCCCTTCCCTAGAGAGCTTGAAATCTCACTTATCCAGGACCATGCTCCAATGCCTTTATAGCTGATCAAAAACCAGCAACTCCCTCAAAAGCATGGTCTGACTCTAAAAAGGGGATGAGATTATGGTCTTGAGCAAGTCATCATTGCTTTTGGTATCAGNAGGTATTGCAGAAGCCGTGCCCTGTGCAAGGTGCTGGGCAAGGACAAGCAATTGTCCCTTCCCTGGAGAGCTTGAAATCTCACTTATCCAGGACCGTGCTCCAATGCCTTTATAGCTGATCAAAAACCAGCAACTCCCTCAAAAGCATGGTCTGACTCTAAAAAGGGGATGAGATTATGGTCTTGAGCAAGTCATCATTGCTTTTGGTATCAGAACAATGTCATGTTCACTGGTAGCATTATCTGAAATAAATACCAGTCATTTCTAGCCCCAGCAAGGTGCAACAATGAAAAGGTATCACCTCACCTCCTCAGCTAAGCTATGTGATAAATGTCCAAATATTATTTTTTTGTTTTACTAGGAATCGCACCAGGTTGGCACTTAGAATATATCGACGTGAAGGACTCCGTCATGGACAAGACATTTCGCTTCCAGTGTGATCGCTGGCTGGCCAAAGGTGAAGATGATGGGCAGCTCATAAGGGAACTGGCTTGTGCCAATAATGACATCCTGGAACCAAAGGAACGGACCAGTAAGTTTAGAGTTGACTTGTGGCATTTGCTGAGGATTTCAGAGGCCATGGGACCACAACTCCTGCAAGCTGCACCACTAAACGTTTCCATGCAACAGATGTTTGTATTTGCAGACTTCAAGGGCTGGATTATTTAAGGTACTCTTTAGTTCAAAAGTGCAATGCTGTGATAAGAAAGAAACAAATCAGGATCTGTCAGGAAGAAAAAGACCTCATTCTGGTTTGAAACCTAAGAAGGCCCCATCTGTAGTGCATCGATCCAGCAGTAAGCCATAAGGACATGGCAATGGTCTCATTAGAAATAATGGGTTTGAGTCTTTGAGGCAGAAAATAAGTTCAATCCTTAAAGCTTTGTACATAAAATTGTTCCAGCTTCCTCCTTAACATGTCCTGGGCTACTAGCTCAAGTATGCCAGCCTAACATGGCAACTGAGCTTAACACACCATATCCCTGGGTCTGCTCTGGGTAATTCCACTGAGTCCAAGATAATTACACCGGTGTCTAATGTGGTGAGCGAGCGAGCAAGCAAGAGCTATTTAACTGCACTAATGATATGCAAAGTGCATCTCAAGAACTCCTGCACCGCAGCGCTCTTCTTCAGGAGAGTTCTGGAGAGTCAATAATCACATTACTTCAGTGTGATTTCACTCTGCCCCTGCAAAGAATCAACCTTGTGATTGCCATGTTGGGTACTTAACACGCCACCACAGCATCTGAGCACATCCTGTTGGGTGCATGGATACCATCACTGTCCCTGTTAGAAACAGTGGGACAAAAACTGTGGGATTTGGGCTGTGTTAAAAAGGGAGTGCTTAGCACAGCAGGGAGCTGGACACAGCTTGTTCAAGAGCAGCTCCCTCTACTCTTCCTAGCTGATCGAGCAGTCCTCGTGTTTTTCATGGGCTCTGTCTCTGCATGAAATCCAAAGCACGTCAAAGTCAGAAGTCCCACAGATTTGTGTGTTTCCATCTTTATTTTGCAAATGCTTTCTTGTGTGCTGTGACAAATATTAGTAAGAGAGTTTTTAAGCAAAGTGACAGACAAATGAAGAGATCTTTCTGGCCATCTGCTCTTCCTTTTCTGTTTAACGTGCCTGTTAATTATGCTTTAAAGCCTATGAGATTGTCACAGTAACAAGCGACAGAGAGGATGCAGAAACAAAGGAAAACATCTGGATCATCTTAGAAGGAAAGCTGGGCCGCTCCAAAGAATTCCTTATGGAAAACTCCTCCAAGAAAAGGCGATTTGAAAGGTAGTGGGACAGGGTGGTGGGCTAGAGGAACTCCCCACCAGCTGTGTGTCTTCTACGAACACCACCTCTTCTCCAGGACAGTCTACAGAGTTGTGTTTGTACCATGCTGTTTCTGATCCCCCTCCAAAAAAGCCTAATGGCTTCTCGCCTGGAGTAAAAGGAGGATGTAAAATTAGTTTCTGATGGGCAGGCACATAACAGGTTTAAAAATGATATGAAAAAGGCATTTGGTAAAAGGAAATGTAGATGGGTTGGGGGGTGGTTTGTGTGTGACATTTTGTATGAGTACATAGAAATGGGCTTCTGGCGAGCCTCCGGGGAGGCTGTGTGTTTCTGAGCTGGGAGGAGCAGAAGGAAGCTGGAGGTGTTTTTAGTTCCTTTTACAGCATCTCACTGGCAGTGGGAAACAGAGAGAAAGCAAAAATAGTTGGAGGCTAAATGTTGTCAGAGCTGCTCAGATTTTACTTTCCAGACGAATCTGGGGGGCAAGGCTGAAAGATCACTGTCGTGTGAGGAAAGCTGAATATCGGCCTCTTGCGCAGACGAGCTGGAGGCGCGTATATGTAACGTGGGCAGATTCCTTTTCCCACGAGGGACCAAAATGCTCCAGATGTGAGATGGGTTTTTTACTTTGTTTAAGGACACAGCATGCCCTTAGCAGGTGGGAACCTCTTCAAAGCTGCAGACACTACTGCTTTGCAGGCAGGAAAGGTTTTTCTTGTGACTATGTAGAAGAAGGTGGAATTACAGATGATGTGGACTGTAGTATGAATGGCTGAGATTTCATGTGTAACATGAAAGATTGAGAGGAGCTTCCTCCTGACCTTCAGCTGACGGTGTCCACAGCGGAGTTAAAGACACCACTCTCCAAAGCGTTAGTCACAGTCCATCCTTGGAGGCAGGTTGGAATATGGACCAGTCCAAGGAGATAAACCTAACAGATACACAGGGGACATGACAGGGAGCCAGCCAAGGGTTTGGCAGAGACCTATTGTTTCTCTAAACTCTTTTAAAGCTGAGCTTCAGGAAGGGTGGCTGAACCAGAAAATTTAAAACAGCTATGGTGGGTAGATGTGTAACAGATACAGTATCTGTCAAGAATGAATGAATAAGTGCCAGAGGGGAAATTAGTCATTCTTTAGCTTCATCTGTAATGAGGCAAATTGATTTTGTATGTGGAACAGCTCAGGTTTATCCTGGAAAGTCCTAGTGGCAACAATTTAAAGAGTCACCCCTAATCAGAGAAAATACTAAATTTAAATATAGAAATTATACTTTGTGTTGAGTTGTTGTCGGTTAAATCAAATGACTTCAAATAAAAGCTTTTCTTCTATCTTCTGTAGCCATGTGCAAATTACTTAATGTCCATATGAGAAAAGTCACTTCCAGCCTTCAAGATACTAACTGAAACTCCTCTATGTTTCTTGCAGGGGAGTATCAGACACATTTCAGTTTTCTTCAAAGAACATTGGTGATGTTGCAGCCATCTGTGTTGGTCACTGCCCAAAAGATGGGAAGAAGACATCTGCAAAAGCTGATATCTTCTGGCATGTCCAAGAGATTATCGTAACGGAGATGCAACTTTTCAACAAGTAAGTGCCTTCTCATCTGCAAGGAGCCGCTCCAGGAGGGCAGCTCTGCATGCGTCCTCCTGGAGCACTTCAGACTTAAGCAAGAGCAGAAAGTCTTACCAAATCTTAATCCCTTTCTGAAAGCTAAGGACAAGCTGTTTGGTGTGTTGGGTACAGAACGTCCCTGCCTGACTTGCTTGTGCAATTTCTGAGTTGTTAGAGAGAGCATTTACTTATGCAGATAAGTTTATAAACAAGTTGGCTTGGGTGAATCTCACAGCTATGACAAATTAATGTCTCAGCTCGTAGAAAATACTTTGAAATTTAAGGGGTTTGTAAGATGTTGTGCACAGACTGGACTTTAGGTAAGTCTTGTAAAAAGAGCTCCTAGAAAAAAGTTGAGAGTAAGACAAAACCTGAACCTCTGATTCGGACCAGTTTGGATGAGAGATCCTTTCCACCAGAACATGAGGAAGAACTTCTTCACCATGAGGGTGCCCAAGCCTGGCCCAGGCTGCCCAGAGAAGCTGTGGAGTCTCCTTCTCTGGGGAGATTCAACCCTGCCTGGACACGCTCCTGTGCCCCCTGCACTGGGGGCGCCTGCTTTAGCTGGGGGGGTTGGACTGGGGGATCTCCAGAGGGCCCTGGCAGCCCCCGCCATTCTGAGATTCTGTGATTCTGTAATGTGGTTCAAAAGGCCCACTGGAAAGGTTGCAGTCATGCAGCTCAGCTACTCTGATATGAATATGACAGAAATATACCATGGCCAAAAACTGAACTTGCCCGAAGAGCCCTGAGCACATCAGGTCCTGCACGCTTTGGACTGATGCTCGTCTTTGGAAGGGGTGACATTCACAACTCAGGGCGCAGACAGCAAAGGGACTATGCAGGAACCAGAGAAGATCGTTCATTTGCAGAACAAACTGCTCTTCAGAGAAAATATCCACTATGTTAATTGTGGATTTCTTTTCTTTTCCATGATATTTCCATTGCTGCTAAAGAATTTGAGGACTTCATTCCAGCTGAGACAAATGAGTGTTTAAGAAGAAATCCTTGAAGTGGGGTTTTTTTTTAGAAGCTAAGAGTCTCTTCTAGCAAATTAATCAGGCAGCAGAAGAGCCACAATAATATTTGCTGAATGAAAACTCAGTCAATTACATACTAAAACATGTTCTTTTCTCCTGGTGGTGAAAAACTTGGAACCCTGAAAGTCCAGCTGTACAATCAAATCCATGCACTAAACTTGTCGGGAGCATGCTGAAACTGCTGAAATAGCATGTTTTGAAGCAGCCAAAGATCTTCTCATAAAGCCCTAGTTTTTTAAAAGTTGTATTAAATTAAAGAGGCCAGCCAGGAGATACCAGTAAAGCCTGCAGCCTATCGTTGCAACGAAGCAGGGCTCCAGCTCTGCAGACACAGCACTTCACAGCGGGGTTTGCTTTGCAAACGATCAACTGGAGCATATTGCACCATGACAGCAAGCTCTCTCTTCAGGTACTCCCAATCCCGAACATCCAAAAACCCCACCCTGTCAAGCCAAAGACCAAATTAAAAGTTAGGAGATTGCTGCAGCAATAGTCTTGAATTATATCGGGAGTTTTGCCTTTTAGTGGTAGATCTTAGCGTGTCAAAGGGCTGTGTTTAGAAGCTTTTTCTTGCAAATTGCAGGGCTAGAAAGGTCATCGTTTTTCTTCTTGCTCCTCGTGAAGGCTGGCATGCTCCATTACAAATCCAGACCATCAGAAATTATGTAGCCCAGGAAATAAAACTGCAGCATCAGGCAACACCTCCACCCTGCTCTTACGCAGTTTTTCTGTCCCTGAGCCTAAAATTTTGCTCCCACCAGGTTTTCTCATTTACAAAGTTCCTTTCCAGAGAAAGGAGTGCTTTACTTTGGCTGCAGAAAATGTCAGAAGTGTTGGAAGTGCATAAGAAGCACAGTACTGCTGGAATCGCAGTAACCCTTCCTCCAGGTGTTTATTTTACGCACACATGCTGCAATCCAGCTACGCTCCCTCCAGGAGGACTTGCTGCAGTTTGGCGAAGGGTGGGGAGGGGGAAAAACTCATTTGGAAATGATCTGCATCGTTGGAAATGAAATACATCATTAAGAGCAGAGTGCTCCGGCCTCTGGCCGGGCGCCAGGAACGCAATAATTTATGGATGTGGTATGTGCTCCCTGCACATCACTAGAGGCAGCACTGCAGAGCCAAGGGCTTTCGGCATCTGGTACCTATCACTTTGGTGCTTGATGGGTTTTTTTGCCTGCTAAGGATGGGCTGGGTGATCTAGATGAGGGTTGTGGGGTGGGGATTTAAACCTCCTCCTCCCGTCTTTCCCATTTCCTTTTTCCTAGTTCCTAGCCCAACGTTAACCATACCACCAGTGAGGAAAATTGGTGATCTCGCCACTCTCAGACCAGTTATACTCAGCAGTGCTGGGCTGTATTAGGTGTGCAGCTGATTGCTTGTCCTGCCTCAGTGTGTCTGTAAAGGGACATGCCGTTGCACAGGCAAAAGAGGTGACAAGTGCCCCACAGCAACCCTCCCACGTGCAGCGTGTCTGTGGCTACCTGCGGAGATGCTGGGTTTTCCCATTGCAGTCGCAGTGTTCAGTCACAACTGTCTGTCCAGGGAGAAACTCCAGTGCTAACATATACATGGAAAACTACTGAAACAGCATTAATACTGGGCAATTTGGTAGCATGCGCAGTCCATGACATTTGCCGAATAAAGTGGCCATCCATACCGTTAACGTCCTGCTAATTTTCCTTTGGCAGATACTTTTTCAGGTGCAATGCGAAAATCCCTCTGCGTTACAAGAGACGGGACTACAAAGTCTTTGAGTGTGCCAAGGTCACCGAGAGCTTTGCCAGCAAAGCCCGGAGCTTGGTGCCAGTCAAATACGAGACCATCGTGGTCACAGGCTTTGAAAAGGGCGCGGGGACCGACGCCAACGTGTTCATCACCATCTTTGGGTTGAACGGGGACTCGGGAAAGCGGGCACTGAAGCAGAAGTTCAGGAACCTCTTTGAGCGGGGCAAAACCAACAGGTTTTACCTGGAAACACTGGACATGGGGGAGCTAAAAAAAGTCCGGATTGAGCACGACAACAGTGGTCTGGCGCCGGGCTGGCTGGTGGAGCGGGTGGAGATCACCAACTCGGCGACCGGCGTGACCACTGTATTTCCCTGCGGGAAGTGGCTGGATGAAAACCGGGGTGATGGGTTAACCTGGAGGGAGCTTTTTCCTAGGTACTGAGGAGGGTCGGGCTGCAGGAGCATTTCAGTCCCTTCTGTATGCATATTTTTCTCATTATACTGTTTTATATTGCATTTTACTTTTTAAAACGCTGCCTTTTTTATACTGAGAGATTTTTGGTAGCAAGACGTGCTTCCTGGGTTAACATTTTGTAAACGTAATACTGCTTTTTTTAAAGCTCATATAAAATTGTGAATGAAATAAATACATTTCTCGGTTATTTATGATTAAAAGCCACAACTAGCAGAGCTGTAAACTATCCTTGAACAGCTCAGATGCTATCTTCTACTTTCAGTGCTTTGCCCTGCCAGGGCTGGGAAAGCCCTCTGGCCTCCACCTCTGATGGGCTCCCCGTTCAGATGAGCGAAGAGGATAAGAGAATTGAGTCAACACATTTGAGAAAATCGAGCTTGGAGATCCCAGTTTTTCCCACTTCTGGCAGCTGTGAGCACTGCATGTCCATGCACACACACGCAGACCTCCAGAAGGCACCGCATCAAAAGCAGTGGGCACAGCAGGGCTTTCTGCAGGGAGGTTGGGGAGGACGCATTATCCACCCAGCCAGGTCTCAAGGGGTGGTTCCTGGGTGGTGCTTTACACCTGTGGGCTTTCCCCCACGGGCCAGACCCAGTTCTCAGGACGAATTTGTCTGGGTCTGCCCAGAGCCGAGATCTATAGTTGCGGCGGCCAAAGCAAAAGACCTACCAGATAATCAATTCCGCTGCAAGGAAGCTGTGCTAACTATATTCAAAGCTGTCTCAGCATAATCTTACCCTACATGGTCTGAATACAAACTCTGTTTCGGAGCAGCTGCCGTTCATTTTATTTTTTTTTCTTTTCATGAGGATTGATGTCTTGATTTTTTTCTGTGCTGGAGAAGGGACTTTCCGGCCGCAGTAAGGACCAGTGCTCCTGTAGGTGAGCTCTTCCCAGCTACTGGCATCTCTACAGGTACCAACAAGAAAAGCTGTTTACAGATCATTACTTCTGGAGTCCCATCTCGCTCCCCAGGGAGCAAAGGAGCTGGACACGTCCTTTGGAGGAGAAACAGGAGCTGCCATGAGAAGACAACCTTCCTCCAGGCCCGTTTGTGTCCTAGAAGAGGTCGTTTCCCCTCCCAGAAGATGGTTTTAAACAAGCACTTCGTGCAAATGGGGATCAAACGGGACAAGAGTGCATTAAACCTGCTGAGCCCACCCACCCCATCAGTCCCTGGACTGGGGAAATGCTTCTGCTGGGACATGAACAGGACGTGCCTGGCCACAAGGCAGGACTGTCCCACTGCTGAATCCCTGCCTGGTCATGGGCAAAGGAGCCCCCAGCAAAGGCTAGTGGTGCTGAGAAAGGGGTTAGGGGCGTATTGCAGGTGCTGTCAATTGCTCCTGGATATTTGAAAGCTGCTGCATCCCACCAAAGCCCTGCCAGGGAAGTACTGCATCTTTATTTTCCGCAGCAGGCACCACCAAAGAGTCTTGAGCTTATTCAGGGCTGTCTGTGCCAGCTCGCAAATAATAGCTCAGACTAATTCATTTTAGAAATCTTTATGGTAACTGATGGTTTTGGAGCAGAGCAAGTTGCTTAAATGAGCTCAGTAATCAACCTCAGCAATGATCAACTACTTGCTGATGGGAATAATAATAGCAGCCTTTACTGACTGTATTCTCCCTCCTCACTGCACACTGCTGCTAGTGAGCTCTGAGCAAGGACCAAGCCGGGAGCTGGGAGCTCACAGGAGCAGCAGAACAGACCTCAGGAGGGCTGAAGGCAGGTGCTGGGATGAGCAGGCGTGTTGCACCCCTGGGACTCTGCTGGGATGGGGCTCGGCCTCCCCAAACAGTCAGGGGGCCCCACGAGCAGAGTCTGGAGCATTTGGTCTTGCTGCATTTGTGCAGCATCTTTGCAAAGCAGTGGTTCCCCAGTGGGTGTTTCGAAACAATAAAAGGGTCAGGTTTTGATCTCTCTGCTTTCCTTCCCACCCTAGTCTACCAGGGCTACAAGAACACCCTCCCTAGCAATTGATTTGTCCTCTTTTTAGATGAATGTGTGCTACAATGAAATAGGAGGGTTTGGGTTTGGGTTTTTTTTTCCCATTAAAACACTGTGGTCCCAGCATTTCCAGTTGACTCCAGTCAGCACCTACTAGGTGCAGAGATGCTGGTTTTGCAGCATCCCTGCATCGGCAGCAGTTTAACCCCTGCCAGCCCCTGAGCAAATTCACCACGACACACGTGGGACCTGTGCTGTTCCATGCTTCCAGCCCTTGGGGGCAGTGGGGGCAGCTCCCGATCCACACACCATCCCTGCGTGGGGCAAGGAGGAAAGAGAAACCCTTACCTTGTGTATGAGATGTGCTCGCATCTGGGGTAGCCGCATGTAGCAAGCAGCTACAGCCGCGCACTGAGGTCTTGTTGAAGCAGGAGTGAACATCTTCGGGGTCACCAAATCACTGCGTTGGTGGGAGCTGGGATTGCAGATACCTGGGTTGCCGTCACAACCACCTGCCATCCCTGGATGGGCATGTTTAACGCAGAAGCTGTGCTGACCTCCAGGCAATGCTGCCCTGAAAAGGGCCGAGGGGTCATTTGCTGATACAGGGTCAGTGACCTCACTGCCTCCCAGGAAGGAAACCCTGGCAAAGTATGAAAAAACTCTGCTTTTTTCTTCTAAAGACTTCAAAAATGCCCCTTATTTGTGCAAAACTCAACTCCACCCTGGCTCTGGGGAGTCGTTCTGTTGCTACAACAACTAATGCTACAAAAGCAATAAAGAGTGGAGTTTTTCCAAGGGCTGGATCTGCATTAAGCTGCTAAAACCAACACGTTCTTGGCCTAGCGCCGAACTGGGGAGGGGAAAAGCCAAAACTGTCGTGGCGCTGTGCCTTTTCCAGGGCTCAGGCAATCTCTGCATGCTGGGGCAGAGCACCCCAAAGCTGTATGTCTGGCAGATGCACAGCTCCTGATCCCCCCGCCACCCTCTATTGTTTTTTTTCTTTTTGAGTCTCTCTTTCCTAACTGCTGGGGTTTTAATGCACGTGCCTTCATCCCAAAAACGTTAATGTAGATGAGAAATGAGAGCGAAGGACAAGGACGGTAGCACTCAGCGGGAGTCTGCAAAACCAGGCTACCCCATCGTCTCTGTGGTCCCCATCACTTTGGGAGCCTGATGAAGCACTGTGTTTACAAAAGCGCTTGGGTGATACCAGTGAAGACAAGTATAACCAAGGCATCCTTTGCAGTGTTGGATGCTAAGAGGGGCTGGCTGTCTCTTGCTGCAGGACACAGAGAATTACTTGAAAACCTCTATGAAGTTGTTGTGAAACATTTTTGATAGCATCAGACACCTACACCTACCTTATGTGAGTGAAGGCAGAATAACTGAGGGCTGTGAAGCATCCGTCTTAAAATCTCCCCTGCCCCATCGTTATGTGTAGAGGTCCATTCTGACACAGAAAAAAGCTCAATTTAAAAAAGCAACAACAACAAAACCCATATTTGCTGATGGGGTTGTACAGCTCTGAGCTGCAACCTGTGGGCACGCTGAGGATTTAGATTCTACAAAACACAAGTAAAGGCTAAGCTTCCCAACCCTGGGCAGCTGCTGCGAGAGCAGATGCTCGCAGAGCATAAAGACATTGCATCTTGGCCCATGCTGTTATACCTTATTGGGCACAACCCCTCTCCCTCCCCGGCACAGCCACCAGTTACTGCCGTCTGCTCTCCGCAGGGCTGTAATGGGATCGCAGCGGCATGTTTGCTGCGGCAGCTTTGAAGCAAACCCAATTGCCATCTCAAGCAACTCTCTCAGCGCCACTACCCTTTTGAAGGACATCGCAAGATCTCAGCTAGCAACTGAGATTTTCCTCAGATAGACCAGCTGGTCATTTTTTAACCTATCTTCTGTCTTCCGAATCTGTAAATGCTTCCTATAATGGGAGCTTTGTATTGTCTGAATATGGTGCATGGCTGCAGTTCCCTTCGGCTATGGGAACCAAATCTCTACGATCAGCAGCTGCCTGTCTCACAGAATTATAGAATCATAGAATGGTAGGGGTTGGAAAGGACCTATAGAGATCATCTAGTCCAACCCCCCTGCTAAAGCAGGTTAGCCTAGAGCAGGTTGCACAGGAATGCATCCAGGCGGGTTTTGAAAATCTCCAGAGAAGGAGACTCCACAACCTCCCTGGGCAGCCTGT
>VZSC01007203.1:157047-206736 GCA_013398225.1 Steatornis caripensis
TCCTTCTTGCCCTTTTTGAAGATTGGAGTGACATTGGCTTTCCTCCAATCCTCAGGCACCTCTCCTGTTCTCCACGACTTTTCAAAGATGATAGAGAGTGGCCTAGCAATTACCTCCGCCAGCTCCCTCAGCACGCGTGGATGCATCCCATCGGGACCCATCGATTTGTGCGTGTTCAGTTTGCCTAGCTGCTCTCTAACCCAATCCTCATCGACCAAGGGCAAGTCTTCATTTTTCTGTGCTTCCTCTCTTATCTCCAGAGTCTGGGAGTCCTGAGGGCCAGTCCTAGCAGTGAACACTGAAGCAAAGAAGGTATTCAGTAACTCTGCCTTCTCTGTGTCCAGTGTCACCAGGTCACCCGCCTCGTTCAGCAGCGGGCCCAAATTTTCGCTACCTTTCCTTCCTAGTTTCCAGGACGTATTTAGCCTAATCGCGCAGTCAAAGCTGGGGACTGGTCTCAGCTTTTCTACATGAAACGCATGAGGGGGAACTGCTGAATCGAGAGTGTGTAGAAGCAGAGACTGGCACTGTTCATTGTGGGAAAAACATAAAATTGCAAGAGGAACTATGAAATGAGCTGTGCAGGATGCAGAGTTGTGTGTATAGCCCATTGGATTCTCCAACAGGTAACAAAAGGACTGAAGGATTGAAAATAACCTCAAACATAGCTGTATTATTTTGGAGGAATTTTTCTTTTTTTTCTTCCAATAATGTGTATAGGATAGAGTACTGCATTGGGTCAAACCAGGACAGTTTCTCTTTCCTTAGTTGTTAAACAGGAGACCCACAGGGAGGGAGATGTTTCTCCACAGGAAGGATGGAGGATCTGTCGGTATCTCTGCAGGACCTGCTAGAGATACCCTACAGGCACCACGGGATGTGTTTAGAAGAGAAATCTCCCTTTAACAGGCAATTTCCAGCCTGGTTCTAGAAAGTGATTTTGGTACCTAATCACAACACTGGTGCGGCGGGACATAACGCGCGGTGGTGTGGAGAGGTTCACCTCGCCTCTGCCGTGGAGCTCAAGCACAAACCGCTTCTGCAAACCAGCTGCGCAAAGTATTTCATCCCCCCCCTTGCCCATCAAAGTCCAAAGGCATAGGCGGTGAAAGGAGAACTGACTCCGACCCAAAGAAACAGGAAATGAACAGTAAATAAAGACCAAGCGATCGCCTTGCTAGGTGACTTCTGTGTGCCACAGGTTTATAGTTAGCAATGCAGTTTGTTTTATTAGTTATAAATAAAGTACAAAAAATCCACCAAAAGTGAATCTAAGCATTTACACAATTTCTAATGTCTTTTCATTTCTTCAATGCACTATTGCTTTAATATTAATAATAAATATTTTTCTAGCTTTCTTCTATAAAATAGTCTATGTAGCAAAATGTTGCACAGCACAACAGAACAGCAGTAGGAGTACAAAAATGTGGGTGATCCTTCCACCAGCACGGGTCATTAAAGGAGAGGATTTTTGTTCGCTCGCGTGTTGTTTTACTCATCCCTTTTGCGATGTCTTTGTGTGTGGTGGGGGGAACAACCAACCCCCTGTCCCCTCACGGCTCAAAATCACAGCTCCAGGCTACAGGGGAGGAGTGTTAGAGAGCAGCAAGGAAAAAAACCTAGGGTAAGGCAAAGTCAACAAAGCAGAGCAGCACCCTGAAGGGACAGAGAGAGAAATGTTAAGGTACAGTCATTTTGTGCCTTTCTAACCCCAAAGAGAATTGCATCCAAAGCCTTTTTGGGGCAGGGTGGGGGGGGAAGCTACTGGCTGAGAGCATGCATTGAACTCTTGCTTCTGTCCATATGCAGCCAAGCACCTGTGCCGACCGAGAGCGGTTATGGCTTAAAGCTTAAAATATTATCAAGGGTGCTCTAACCTTCCTGCGAGGCTCAAGCACTTGATATTCGGAAGCCTTTTGGGAAAGCGCAATGCACTGCGAGAGTGGCGCAGGCATGGATGGGGATGGGGATGATTGGCCACCACTGCAGGAGCGGGATGTCAGCCCGGGGCTGGTCCCCTCCTTGCCGACACGAGGGCTCTGGTGCAGGTCCCAGCTCCACACTGGATTAAAAAGCTTCAAGTCAAGGTTTCCCCCGCAACAAGGGGGATGAAACAAACTGGGAATTTTTCAAGAAAAGGTATTTTGCTCCATGCACGCTTTACAACTGCGTTATAGCAAACGCTCACGGCCAGGCGTTGCAAAGGGATCTCAAATCACTCCCATGTCCATGCCAGCCCCTCCCAGCTAGACGAGGGGTCAACCCTTATAAGTAATAATTAATCCCTTGGTTTTGTTGCCTCCAAGCTTTGGCTCCATCGACTGCCTCCTTCAGCCTCCCTGCAGCACCCAGCTGAATGCGCACACAGAGGGTGAAAAGATCCAGACCGAGCACCGATACGCACCAAAAATGGAGCAGAGCCAGCACGCCTGGGCTTCCTTGCTCGGCTTTTGAGGCAATTTGCAGAGTCTTGCACTAAATGCATGCATTGCCCCAAGCACAGCCTTGTAGAGGGGGCCGCTGGGTGTTATTGCAGAGTAACACATGCAGCAACAGCAGCAGCATCACCAGCGGCGTCGGGGACAGGGCAGTACCAGGAATCAGCCAACATGTTTTGGTTCTGCAGAGTGCCGTTAATCACCTTCAATGCGCGAGGACGCAAGTGAAAGGATCACCAGAGTTTGATTATGAGTGCAAATAATATTCATATATATGTGCTAAACACAGTCACTATATTGCAGTTTTCCACTATGTCACAGCATACAGAATCAAAGGTTTGCATTTTTATGGAATGTATCCAAGGTAACAGCACCACAGTAATACAGTTTGTAATCACACACCCTGATTTTTTTCTCTTTTTTTTTGACGAGATAAGCATTACCCCCCACATCCCATGTTTAAGTTTTTTTTAAAGTACCGATGCATGCAAAGCATTCCATTCCCAGAAACAATGCAAAAATGAGGTAATAGGAGTAATAAAAAAAATTAGTATTAATTTCTAAATAAATAAATTATAATTAAAAATGCAAAAAACAACTATAAAAATAATTAAATAAGAACCCACAATATCTACAAGTTAGTCATAAATTATGATTGTTAAATATAAGGCATTTAAACTCACAAAACCCTGTAAACTATCAATGTTTTGTTCCTAGAGATTTTTTGTTGTTTATTCCGTTTTGTTTTTAAGCTCACCCTATTATCACAACCTACTCGTACAAATTATTTAAACGCAAAGGAACCTGACACACCGATGCAACTCCAGACGCCGTAAATTCGCACACATCTGGGGGTCAGTCACTCACACGAGACCACGGGAGTTTGGTGCTTTTCTTCACCAAAGGGGTTTTTTTTTCATTTTTTTTTTTAAAAAACTGTGCTTGTTCATTAGGCAAATAGTAATACTTTCGCATAGGCTTTAAGAAAACGCGCGGTTCGGAAGCGCTCCTCATTCCCTCCATGCCCGGCCAGGATTCCAGTCGCCCCGTTCCTGCTCCTGCTTCTCCCCCCAGCTCACGCCGGGACAGACCAGACTGGCTTACAGTGCATTTTACCAGCAAAGACTTGCTTTGCTTGTCCATATTGTTAGTAATATTAGTATTATTTTTAATGCTGCTTCAATCTGCTGCTGCTGGAGCAAACCCCATAGGTACTGATGGACCACTCCTTGACCCATGGACATTAGGGCTGGGACCACCACATCCTCCAAGAAGCCATCGCTTGTGCTGGGTGGCAAATATATCATAGAATCACAGAATCCAGAACACTTTGGGTGGGAAGGGACCTTTCCAGGCCATCCAGTCCAACCCCTCCGCCATGGGCAGGGACACCTCCCACCAGACCAGGTTGCTCACAGCCCCGTCCAACCCGGCCTTGGATGTTCCCAGGGATGGGGCAGCGACCGCCTCTCTGGGCAACCTGTGCCAGAGTCTCACTGCCCTCAGCGTAAACAATTTCTTCCTTGTATCTTCCTTATATGCCATCATGTGTCTGCCTCCACTTCCTCCTACCTGCATAGGCACAGCAGGAGAGGGTCTCCTGCATCCTTCCACCCCATGGGCCTCCCCTCTTTCCCTCTCCTCTCCAGTTAGGAAAAAAAATATCTCTGGGGTGCCACTGAGGTTGGTGTTTTCCAATTACAGCTCATGGGAATCCCGCGGTCTCCCAGTTGGTAATTTATGATTGTTTCTACTTGGAGAGCATCGTTCGGCTCCAGAAAAATGGGGGCTCAGGGGAGCCAGAAATCATTCCCACCACATCAACATTTTAAACATATAATGTTCCTGACCAATTCTCCTTGCTCCTCTGCATCTTTCTTTTGCTCCCCTGCCATGTACAAAAACTAGTATTTAAAAAAAAAGAAAGAGAAAAAAAGGGGGGTTGGTTGTGAATGCTGGTTCTACAGAGGGTTTTCGACTCAATTCCTACAGCTGGTGTGCTGAGGTCTTTATTTCAGTAGAGTTTGGATTGCAACAACTCACACCTTCGGGGACCACTTCCTAATTCTGTTTTGAGCATTAATGCAATTAGGTTTCATCTTACCAACCACCGCATTCTACGTACAGGTACCCCCTGAAATGTGTATACAAACACACACAGGTGCATGTGCACGTGGTTTGAGGCAGGGTCACAACCCAGCCCCTCTGGAAAGCAGCAAACCGCCCCTTCCAACCTGCCTTCCCCTCCTGTGCCAAAATGCTCAGGGTCTCAGCAGTGCCTTGTGATCACTGAGTTTTCTTCCATTCTGTTACCAGAGGTGCTTTTGTGTGGGGGAGGAATTGGTAGCGTGCATCTCTCAGCTCCTCTCCAACATTATTATACCCCAAAGCACAGCTATAGGTGCCGACTCCAGTAACCATCATTTTGGACCTGTGCTGGCAGCGGCTGCTGAAGACAACCAGCCTCACATCTCCTGGAGAAAGCATCATGGCAATGGCAATCACGAAGACAGCCCTTCCCTGGGTTTTGATATGCCAATCTACTTCATTAAGATACAGAAAGCAAAGAAACAGCATCTACTCCAGCATCGTGTCCCTACAGAACGCGTCCAGCACCAGCAGATAAGCAGGAACGAAGCTTCTCCCTATTGCTTCATTAATTTCATTCCCAATTTTTATTTTTTTAAGCATCTCTAAATTTGCAACACACTGTAAACACAAGGAAAGGAAGCACACATGGCTGAGGCAAAGAGCACAACCCTTCTGACTGTAAACAGGATTTTGCTTTTTCGCCTCTTCCCTCCCCAAGGGTAGGAAAGCTTGACCTCTTTATTCTCCCTCTGCAATGTATTTATCAGGCACCAAAATAAGGAATCTATGAAAAAATATTTGGTGCAAATTAGGTAACAGCAACATGTCCACCACAAGATGAGTAGGGCATCAAACACGACATTTCTTAAGCTAACATGCTCGAGCTGCCATCCATAGAAATAGCTAAAGGACCCCTAACATGTTTCTACGTATTCGAGAGGTATATATACAATCCTCATGAAATGCAGGATTGACAGGCCAGACTACCACAACTAGTTCCTTCATGTTCAAGACTAAATCTTCTGCAGCACGGGGTCTCTGAGCTCCGGGAATGCCAGCTCCCTTTCACCGGGACGTATCCTGCATATGTGCAATATCTCCTACCGCTAGATATTGTACTGCCACCTCCTCCTCCTCCTCACTAACGTGCCTGCAGACTTTTCCTCTCAATCAAATGGCTCAGAAGGCAAAAATTTTGCTGCAAGGGTTTATGGCCATATGACCTGGTAAGGAAAATGGTGTGTCCAGCCAGTCCTTTCAGCTGTCCGAGCCGAGCTGTGTTTCAATGTCCACCCTGCAGATCGGGCACTTCTTGCTGGTGGCCAGCCACTGGTCCACGCACACTTGGTGGAAGAGATGCATACAGGGCAACCGCCTGCAGAGAGAGAAGTACCACTCCATTAGGATGGAGGAGGTCCAGGGGACTGAGAAGAGCCAGAAAGCAGCAGCTGGGGCTGCTTCAGACATGGGGAAGCACCAGTGTAGTGACACCAGTGCTGCCCAGGTCCTACAGCCTCCCCCACCAATGTCAGGTCAGAGACGGTGTCCTTCTTGGCTAAAAGCATTTTAGAAAACCATACATCCTCCTGAACTGAGTTGTTTCTATTATTAATTACCCTGGTTACTGCTTTTTAACCTTTCAGGATCATTAGGTTATACTCCAAAGCCTCTTGGTTCTTCACCATTGTGACTCGTTAGGAGTCAGGTGGGTCCCCTCTGCTCCTACATTGGTGTCTGGTGTGCCCCAGGGAATGTGATTGCTTTTCACCTACGTCAACTTTGTCTTCTCTTCGCTGACCCTCATGAGCTGGAGGAACCTCAAAGCACAAGGACCCACAGCAAGAGGGTCAATTATTCTTGATGGCTTAAGGCAATCAAAGCGTGAGGAGCAGGACCAGGTAGTGCAGCTGCACTGCCCACCTGCAACTCCTTCAGCCAGGTAGGTCAGCCCTTTGCAATTGCTTGTCCCCGTCCTCTGCCTCAAGCAGAGATTTGACTTGGCCAAGAGCCTGGGGATCTCTTTGACAGACGACTGGTGTTTTGTTGTTGGCTTGGGATGGCTCCCTGTGACTGTGCGGGTGGAGTAATCTCACTTATTCTGCAATGAAACAGCTCCATCCTGGCCACAAGCCAAACTCCCCTGGACTTCACACCCACACTCCCTTTTATCATACTTTGGTCATCTGTCAAGCTCAGACATAGATGTCCCTGAGCTCCAGATGGCTGTCTGAGACCTGCGACCCATCCTCCTCTGCCACCTGCCACCTGGCCCATTGCCATCCAATGGCACAGCCTTAAACTGGGTGATCCAAACCCCGGAGGTACTATAAAACCTTAACACTCCTGCTGCTACAGAACTCTTCCTACCTACAGCCCATACCAATGTCCATCTAAACGGCATTTTGTTTCCCAGATCCTGCAACAGCCCAAGCAAGTCTGGGGCAAGAGCAGGGACAACCCCACCAGCACATGGCAGCATTAATCCCAATAAGCACAACTCAGATGGCATCGAGAGGCAGAGGAGCACATGGAAGGATCATACCTGACGTCTTCTCCATCTTCAAGCATGGACAGACAGATTGTGCATTTCTCGTCGGTATCTGACTCCTCTCCATCCTCTTGCTCAGCTTTGCTGTCCTGTGGTCTTCTCTGCAGCAAGGTTAAAGACATAATTTGGTTAGGACTCGACTTTCTAATGCTCTCCCAAGCCTGGGTAGTTGCAGGAAGGCAAGTAATAAGAGCTTCACCTATCAGCCAGATAGTCCAGCTTGGAGAAGTCAGCCAAAACAGCCAGTGAGGGCAGAATGCCACCAACATTCTGCTGGTCGGCACATCACCTCCCAGGACCAGTGGCAGTCGGGCCAGTGGCAGTGCCTCAAGGACCAGCCTGTCCTCTGCTGCCCTAACACAGCCCCCCACAACTTCGTCCATTCTCCTTGCAGTGGGAATGGCCCCATGGTCTCCTTTGCTGGAGGCTTCTCATGGAGACCCCAAAGCACATGGGGCCACCACTGCAGGAAGGGCAACCACCGTGCCCCATGCCAGCTTGGCCAAAGGCCTTGCCCCTCATTGCGTCATGGGGCAGTGCTTAGCCTGTCAGGTCTACACTTTTCTCTCCCCGGCACACATCCATTCCTATTAATATTATTTTTCTGGATCCACTGGAGGTGTGGTCAGAGACAAGCACAGCAGGAGCTGACTCATTTCAGACTTGGGCAATGCAATATCCCTACTTGTTACTGCCCAGCTGGGAATGACCAACATGTGAAATTACTATGTAAACAAGCACTTTTCCCATTTTCTGTTTAGCACGACCCAAAAACATTGCACCCTTACGGGCAGGAGATCCACTCCAACAGAAGAGAAATCTCTTGCAAAACAAGGGGAGGACAAGTTCCCCTATGCCATGGACCAAGTGCCCTCACGGCAGGGTGAGCGGGCAGCGCCGCTTGCATGCAGAATGGAGTGGGTTTGCATGCACGAAGCCCCCTTGGTGTGTGCACTTCCTTACCAGGTGCGGACAGGGGGGAAAATGCACCCGCTGGGTGGGAGAAGGTTGAGACCCTTTTGAAAATTTGGGCCGCAGCTTCCTAGCCTAGAAGTGAGAAACAGCCAGCTGAGCTACACCACTACTTCAGGCCAGGAGCCCCACAAGACATTAAAGCACCAATTCTGTATTTTATATTCCTCCCCCATTTCGGGGAATATTGACGGCACCGGTTTGACAACTCTGAGGACTGCGACCCACCAAAGCCCTTCTTTCTGTCTACTCCGTGCCCACAACCCTTGGCCAACTGAGAGGGTCTGGCAGCTGTGCCATGGTTTCGGGGCGCTCACCTTCTTGTACTTGTGGGGGAAGGTGAACCTCTCGATGGTGTTCTGGACGGCACCCCGGCTCACGCTGCCCAGCCTATCCTCCAACTGCAGCAGCTCCTGCAGCACAGGAACACCAGCAAAGCACCATCAGCATTGCTCCTGGGGCATGAGGTCCCACCAATCCACCCCACCTGCTGGGGACCAAGGCTCCCTCCTGCCCTTTCCTTGGTGGAAATGTCCATCAAACCGAAATCAGCCATGCTTTAATGATGGGTCTGAGCTCTGGCTCTTAGGCTAGTAACTAAGCGAAGAGATGGATATCGAATATTTCAGAAATCAGGGTGAAATCTGAGCTCTGTTTGACAGGCTGGGAAATAAATCCTACAGAACTGGAGCACTTTGTTCACAGAAATGAAGCGGGACAGAATCAACCCGAGACAGACCGGGCATCCAGGCACCCTGGAGCAAACTGTCTTTTATAAAACCCACTTAACCCCTTTGCCTCCCACTTATTAAAAAAATTGCTGCAAGACTCAATGCAACTGCCACTCCATCAAACAGACTTACAGTTTTATGCTAGATCTTGCACAGATTCCTAGCATTTAAAAATTTAGTAATAATACCAGTCCTAGAGATACATACTTCATAGCTGTCCCGCACAGCGGATGTGTGCCTGCTGGCGTTCAGTCCCTGAAGAGCAAGCAACTGAAGCTGAGGATAAGGGTAATTTCTGATTTCGTGAACAACCTGTGAGAAGTGAGGGAGAAAAATAAAGCCACCTCTACTTGTACACAGAACTCCCTCATATACTCTGATTTAAATTTAGTGCTTTAAAAATTCAAAATGAAAGAGCAGACTGACATCTTCCCCAACTGAAGCCTTTTAATAATCAAAAAATGAGGTTTTATTAAATAGATCTCTTATAAATGGTAACTAAGAACATGCATTTCTTCTGAATAAACTCTGTTATAATTCCTGTTGCATCTATAACATCACCATTCCAAACTTTCAACATGGATTAGCTTAAAAAGAGATTTTGTTTTATTTATTTTTAAATGGGTGGATTTCTCTTTATCTGAGCTTGGCTTTTTTTTAAGCTTTGCTGTAGTACACAGGTGTCAGGGTCCGACTATGGGCACAAGCAAAAAACACTCTCGTGGGATTTCTGAGGATGCTTTAAGGATCAGCAGTGCTTGGCATGGCTGAGCTCCAAATGCAGCACCCTGCTAGGAGAAGGGCCAGCAAATGACCCCAAGTCAGCCCACCTTCTTGTCAAATCCCATGTCCACCCGCACAAGACATCATGGAAAACCTTTACAGATGGCATCAAGGCTGATGCGGAGAGAAATGATGTGATGAGGGATGGTCCTCAGGTCTGAGATCAGGGAAGGGAGTCACCTATTGCTAATCCTTCTGCATACAAAAAGTCCTGGGAGTCCACAATTTGTTCCGGTACTAATAATTTTATTAGTAATAACTTCTGAGTCTCTCACATTCTGCCCAGGTTTTGCAGACCAGCTTGTGAGCGTGGTGCCACACGCTATGGACCGAATCTTTCCAGGGCAGCTGAGCTTTTCTTTCCTTTCTCTAATCCAGAGCGCAATGATGCAACATTATCCTTTCAGACACTCCCTCCCACAGCCAGAGATAAGTGGGATTCGCAGAAGACAGGTGATAGAAAGATAGCAGCCTTTATTTTGACTGCCTTCTGGCAGACAATGCATAAAACATTTCTCAGCAAAAGCATTTTACTCACCATCTGTGTCGAGGATGTGCTTCTGGCGAAATGGTGCATCCGAGGTGTAGCTAAGTAATGCTGATAGGGCTGAGGGACGGGACGGACCTGGAACTGGGCATGGGTCAGTCCTGCATCCACACTGAGGTCCCTGTGGGCATGAGGATGAAGATGCAGCTATGACTGCATGGTTTTATTGCATGGCTTACAGCAAGTCAGATCGTGCTCAAGGGGCAACTTCCACTGGTGGGGTCTGGGCTGCTGTGGGTGCCTCAGCCTGGGGTGATGCTGCTGCTTGGGAGGGAGTTTTCTCCAGTTTGGGCAAATGCCCACCAGGGCAGCATGAAGGGATGAGGGGTTGCTTTCGTGCCAGTTACCATTTGTGTTAGCTGGCGCCAAGAGCTGCACAGACACAGCCTACTAATTTTGGAGCAAGAGTGTTTTGGTGGCTCCAATCAATGCTCAGTCTCGGTAACTCAGCCTGGCCAGACCAGGTCCTCCGGGTGCTGCCATCACTGCAAACAATTACATTTTGCCTTGAATATTTTGCAGAAATAGAGCTCATTATTCAGAGGACACACTGATGAACCATTCTGGGCCGTCGTTAGGAGCCAGCTAGGCACTGCATGGGGTTTTTTGATGTGGCTGGGCTCTCCTTGGAGGTCTCCCGGCCTCGGCCATAGTAGGACTCAGCGAGACAAGGGAGACTGTGCCTCGCCTGAACCCAGACTCAGGGAACTCTAGAACTGCTGTTTGTGCAGAAAATATAAAGGTTTTCAGAAATTTCTGGATGAGACTGCTGTAGGAAAGGATGTCACGCAACCGGCGGGCCCATGCCAATGAAGCAGGACAACCCTGATGGCATCGATTTCCTGCACGCAGCCTGGCCCAGGCAAGCAGAGCTGGGGCTCAGCTTGGTGAGTTTGGGCCCTTTGTTCTTCACAAAAAATAAAGCAGCTCATTCCCAGGACCTGGCATGATTAAGATCCCAGCAGATGCTGCAAATCCGCCCAATTGAGCCTGCAGAGACAGACTGCAACCCCGTCCCCAGGTCGTATGGAGGGGATGGAAGGAGACCTAGCTCAGCATCTCCGTCTATAGTCCAATTAGCTGATTCCTCGTCTCTCCAGCCAAAGAGTCTCTCAACAAACAAGTGCTTTGAATGTCATTCACTTTATCATAATTACAAAAGCTGGTGCTCTAATAACCGCAGTCTTCACATTTGCCAGAGCTAAGCTAATTAGAGCACAGGGGTGGCTTCCCTTTTCAGCCTCGAACTTCCCTTCCCTTGCACTGAGGACAGTGGCAGTGAGCACCATGGCTTGTTAGGAGCAACCGAGACGTGTCCTCCAGCAGCTGTGAAACTGCTTTTGCCCAACAGCAGATAACAGACGTGAGGGGACAGTAAATGCAGAAATCTTTTCCCCAGAACAGCATCTGTACCAGGCAGCCACTTTGGTGCTTTAGTACTTGCTAATAAGACCCCCCACACCAAGTTGAAGCAAAGAGAGGAATCATATTTGCTGGCCCTGTGCTAGCCGTGTGCTAGCCAGACAAAACCTGGCAGAGGATAAAACACAGCAGGTGACTGGCAGGAACACAACCAGGGTGAGAATCCACAGGACTGGGCATTTTCCAGCTCCTGAGTTGCAGCTTTGGATATTTATCCAATTGCTGAAGACTGTTCCCAGGTGGATGGAAGGCTCGACTGGGAATTGGGAGGCTTTGGGTCCGTTCCCAGCCCTGTCACTGACCTGATGTCTGACCTTGACCACTTTTTCTCTGCCTTCCCATATTCCCTGTCTACAAAATAGGTCTGATTATCTGCAGAGTGCTTTGAGATCAAGGGCTGAAGAGATCTCTCAAAGATGAATGGCCATTATTAACTTGCACAAGTAATTGCAATGACAGCACTGCTGAACTGTTTGTGCACTGGCACACCTAGATTCTAAAAAACAGATACTGAGCTCCTGAAGCAATGCTGTGGGTCTACAGAAGGGCCCAAAGCACAATACTGCATGGAATGGTGTTTTCTCAGGCTTTGCAGGGGAGTAAGCAGAGCACATTAGCTGAAGAAAACCAAAACCAACCATTGTCTTCTAGCCTGTGTTACATGGACAACGGTACAGCACCTTGATGCTCAGGTGCGAGGTTCAAGAGCTATGATGCCTGTGGTACACAGGCTGCCAACAACCAAAAAGTGAAACATAAGGACCCAGATGAAAGGTTGGATGGTCATCACGATGCAGAAGCAGAAGATGACTGAAGGAACCAAACAAGAGTTTATTTCTTCTTCACCAGAAGATTTTAATCGAGGTTGGGCTGTCCAAGATGACTGATCACCCCCAGATCTTCCTTCCATCCCTGGTTCCCATGACAGTGCCTACCACCTCCCGCCTCTGAGCAAGCACTGCCGCTGCTCGTGCAGTGGTAACACATTAGAGGAAAGTTTTCATACCTGTCACTGGGCAAAACTGTACATGTGCCCTGAGGGGAAGTGAATCATCCAAATACATATACACAGTATATGATTTCTGTCATCCCCACTCCTTAGGTTTTATAAGGCAATGGAGCAACACAGGGGGAAAAAGGAGGGAGGAGGAGGGGAACACAAAGCAATGCTTTATCAGATCCTCCTAATGATTATAATTAAATGCTCTGAGACGAAAGAGAGGCAGAAAGAATGGCTCTATCCAGATGGTACGTGAACTGCTTTGCCAACTGATCTGAACAATGTCATCCTGGCCAAATTCGGCTCACAGTGGTGCCAGTAATGAAACACCTGAGAAGAAAATGGCAGACGGATCTGGCCATAGTTTAGGTTGCCCATTATTACCCCAGAGGGGGAACAGCCCCCCACTCCTAGTGTTAAAAGGACTCTCCATTTGCAGAGTGAGGAGCTCAGATGTTAGGAAATGGCATAATTAAGATTTCCTGTGACATTTTGTTTCAGTCTCCTCGTGCATACACATTCGGATTGTCTCTAATTACATGTTCACATGCTATTTTTTCCATTCAGTGCACAGAATGGACTTTGCTCAGCTAACAGGCAGCTACTCAGAAGTATGTTTTTATTTTCTTATTCTTCCAAGTAGGGCCCAGTATCTTATTAACTATGCAAAAGCTCAAAACCTGCTCTGAAAACGAAAGGATCGATTGCCTGCTCGGCTTTTCCAGGGTACCAAACGCTACAGCAGGGGAACAATCAACAACTATTAATTTCTTCACACCACCCTGCGGGGCAGGGCAGCACTGTGCTCCCCAATTTAGACCACAGAAAATGTTGTAGCCACTATTTTTCAAGTGCCTCGTGGACATCAGAAAATCAAGTTCAGGCAGAGATACTGGTCTACATCAAAAAGACCCTGGCTGTGCCCTGCAGCAGAAAAAGCCACTGGAGGAAAATTAATGCTTGGCTGCAGTCTTCATCCATGGATGGAGAATTAAGGACAATATTGATGTCTCGATGTTATCATATACATGCATAAAGGCTTTAGCAGGCACTCATGGCCCTCCCAGAGATGAGTTTTCCCATTGCACACTCCCCACATCATATCTTTTGGGCTGAACCATTAGCTTTCATGCAAGCATTGATCCGTGATGACATTCACCAACCCTTGCATCCTCCTCAGGACTTTTTAAACACCCCATTCAACACATTAGTGAAATGTGGAAGACTTACCAATCCGTGCCTTCAGCTAAATACCTGGGCTGGGGCCCCATGGGTTGTGGAGTTTGCAGTTGGTGACTGAAGTCAAAGCTGGGGTGTAGACGGTGAGGCTGAACTGACATGCGATCTTGAGCCCGCCTGCAGGGAGGAGGAGACCGGCGAGTCAGCCGTGCAGGGGACACTGGTACGTATGGCTCCTGCTCTGAGCCCGTGTCAATAAACCAGGCAAAACCTCAAACAGTTGGGCTTGTGAATATGTCTCCAAGAGAATAGAGCCCAGGCAGGTGTCAAGGATGATGGGAATAGGAATCCAGAACTATGTCATTTACTCACGGTCGCCACGAACATAACACAGACTTCCACTCTCACCCCCTGTGGCATCCACATACGCTCAAGTTTTCAAGAGATGCTATTTGGTAGCAACATGGAGAGAAGAAGAGGAAACCAAACTTCTTTCTTAGCAGCTTTTTGCCATTTGCACTATTTTCTTTTTCTCCAGTGTCAGCCCCATAAACAACATCCAAGATAAAACCTGTCCCTGGTTCAGCCATTATCCATCATCATAAAGAAGTTGCAGGTTGTCTCATCTCCCTGTGCAGTCCATAAACTCCTGGGGAATCTCATTCATAACAGGATTACTCAGGAGTAACCCAAAGCAGAATTTACTCTCGCTGGCTTTTGCCGACATTTCTCTGGATGACAGACAGGCCAGGCTGGGATCCTGCTCCTTCTCTCCCAGCTCTGTTGCCTTTGCCCGCAGGGAAAGGAAAGTGGTAGAAAATATAGCAAGGTTTTCCTGGGGATTTGAGTCTCTTCTCGTGATTATTCCCTGTCTGAACTACTCAGGAGAAGACCGTGTGCTGCTGGATCAGTGTCCACATTTGGAGAGAGGCAAGGTGGATGCACAAGCAGGATTTCCACTGCAAACAGACTCATATCCCTTGCCCCCTACTGAGTCCCTGATTACGAGTGAAGCAACCGTAAAGCAATTCTGGGAAAACACTAGAGCAAATGGAGCAGAGAACTGCTAGATAAAGAATTTTTCATGCAGCCACAGCTCAGAGGCTTCACTTTTAAAGGCAGGACCCAGAATCCCATTACTGGGACCTCATGCTCCACACCTATAGGGTTTCTGACACTCTCCTCTGATGCACCTGTGCTTTCAGAAACAGGCTGTGGAACTGGGCAAGGGGTTCCTGCGCTTTTCCACACCACAACACACTTGGGAATGGAGCACTGAGAGCATTTCCCAAAGCAGCTTCTGCATGGAATTGTGCTCCATGCTTTTATTTGAGTTCAGCTTATGACTAAGAGGTAAACACTTGTATCATCACTGCCTCATCCTCGCACGTATTTGCTACTCAATTATTAACTAATCATTAAATCCACCTAAAAACCAGCTTATGCATAACAAAACAACGATGAGAAGAACACACAATTTTCAGACAGAAAGCGTATGGAGAGAAAGCGTTTTCGGTCTGTAGCATTCTTTCCAAATGAAGCATTATCGCACAGACTCATCGTCTGATTCTTGATCCATGTGTACAACCCAGTAATAGCTTCCATATGTTTCAAAAAAACTCCTCTCCTACATGCTACCTAAACCTCTCTCTCAAGAAACACAACCAGGACAAGGCCAGGCTTCCATTTCCACCTCTGCTGATTTACAATAATTCTCTCTGCAGTCGTCAGCCCAGTTTGAACTTAGGCTGCTTTCCATGACTGAATATGCTGCAGGTCAATGGCGCCATTCCCTCACAGGTCTGGGAAGCCTACATAGGCCCAGAGGAGCAAGATCTTCATGTGCAAAACCTGGCAGGACAGGTGGATACAATCTCTTACATGGTTTTGAAACAACAGCTACGAGGAGGCAGCTTGTGCCCGCAGTCTATTTCTCTCTCTGCCATGCAGGACAGGTGCACTGCAACACCAAGGTGTTACCACCATGATTCTCCTGTAAGTGACAATAACAGGTGACCTTGGGACATAGTAGATGAGCATGGTATGGATCCCCACGAGAAAGGTATACCTGCAGGTGCAACCTGCCCTGCAGCTTCCCTTCTGCCGGATGCATTTTAGGGGTACGCAGATGAACTTGTGACGAAAACCCAACGTTACTAGCAGGTACTGCCGGGGCTTTGCACTTTGCAAAGAAGCCACTTTGCTGAAGTGAGGCTCACGTAGTTCCTCAGCATCCTTCAGGAAGAGTGAGACCTCCTTACCTGGGATGGGGCATGAGCCGGCGGTGCTGTGCCTCGAGGAGCTGCTGCTGGAGGAGGTATTGCTGGTGAAGCGCCTGAGGTAGGAAGGAGGGTCCAGCCACATCCTGGAAGGGCAGGGCTGGCACCGGCGCCAGGGGCTGGTGCAGGGCGCCACTGTGCTGGTGCGCGGGGGCCATGTGGGGGGTCAGCCCCGGCTGGGGCTGCACCGCGTGAGGCAGGGTGAAGTCGGCGGAGAGCTGAGGCTGGGGACCCAGGTGGAAGTGCCGGCAGGAGGTAGCATGGGGATGCTGAGACCTTTGAAAAGGAGCACCTGGAAGAGAAAAGCATGGCCATCATGGGGACCAGTAGTGGCCAGGGCACCCCAGCCTGGTGGTTGCTCATTCAGGGCAAGAATTGAGCAAACAGCTATTTCCCTCCTCTGCCAAAGGGTTAAAATGAGAGAGCAGGTTAGTTGACATTGATTACGTGGAAAAATTTTGATTTTCACTAATAGTTATTCTCCTCAAAATACATTGGAACCAAAACACAGGTTTGGGTTCAAAGAGAATTTTTGGCTCCAAATTGAAGTGTATACTGATGAAAACTGCTGCAGTTTGTTTTCAAGAAGAGAAAAGGAACAAAAATTTTAATAGGGTCTGTAGTGAAAAGACAAGGGGTGATGGTTTTAAACTAAAAAGGGGAGATTCAGACTGGATATAAGGAAGAAATGTTTTACGCTGAAGGTGGTGAGACCCTGGCACATGTTTCCCAGAGAGGTGGTCGCTGCCCCATCCCTGGGAACATCCAAGGTCAGGTTGGACGGGGCTCTGAGCAACCTGGTCTGGTGGGAGGTGTCCCTGCTTGTGGCAGGGGGATGGACCAGATGACCTTGAAAGGTCCCTTCCAACCCAAACCCTTCTGTGATTCCATGAAAAAAAAATCAACATTTTAGAAAAAGAAAAAACCCCCTGTTTTCTAAAATATGATTTCATGGGTTACGAGCTCACCAAAGTTTTCAAAGCTTGCTGAGTTTTCATGCAATTCAAGGTATTTCTTTGCCTGTCTAAAAATGCCTGATAGGCAAGGAAATAATCTCTGCCCTAAGAAACTGACTCTCGCTGACTGCAGGATGTGAATGAGGCACCTTCCACCTCTGACAGCCAGGATTAAGACCGTGCGTCTTTGCTGAGCCCCTTCAATGGCCCAACCTCGTGAGCTGCATACAGGGAGAGAGCGGCTGCAGGAAACACAACACAGACTGCTCCGAGACCAGCCATGAAACCGATGGGAATGAGAAAGAAATGAGGTGTGAAAGATATTCGTAGTGGAGGCTTTTTGCAAAACATCTGGCACTGACTTGCACCTCCCTCAAGATCCTTGCTTGGTTGGGCCCTTGTCCCAATGCAGCATGTTAATTCCTACATTCCCAGAGCTTTTAGAGGCATAAAACTTTAGGCTCTTAAACTAGGGAGAGAGGGAGCTCAGAAGTGAAGGATGAGACTCAGGTGAGGGTACTTGAGATGCCCTTTGATGAGAATCAGCCCCAGGATAGGACACCTACCACTTTACACAGTCTTTTGAACACCTCATCTTCCTAAAAACTCCTCTTTTTTTTTATTACTATTATTTTATTTTTTATCCAGGAACAACAGCACCAAAAGACACTGAATGTCATCCCAAGATATAAGCCAGCTGTGCCTATGATGCCTTCTTCACCCAGGTCCGTTCTGCTCACATCTCCCTTCTAACGGCAGGCAGGGCCAGTCCATCACAGCAGCTCAGGGAGCCCTGAGTGCCTTCTGTTCATGTCTGTATGGAAACAGGAGACGCACAAAGCCAAATGCCAGCAAGAGAAACAACGGGAGAGGACCTAACAGAAACTAATAGTTTGCAAAACTGCAAAAGTAATTACACACAGCATCTCTTAAATACAAACAAGTCCTCCGCAGTGCCCCTCTGAGAGAGGTAGCGGGTAACAAATGCATGTGCCACCAGCAGCAGAACTTCTTAAGGTCATAATTTCGCATGCTGTCAGATAACAGCATGATTCAGCTACCCTAATTGATTAAAACCAGAGGAGGTGGGGTCAGACCCACTGTTCCCTAATGATGGAGCTGCAAAAGCAGACCCATGAGCCACCCATGTATCCCATCCCCTGGGACAGCAGGTTATATTTGCTGCTTTTGGCTTGGCCCAAATTCACCATATCCAACCAACAGGTGAAGGCTGAGTAATGAAATGGGGATCCTGTGCTGCCCTGGCCCATTGCTTAGGCTGAGCAACACCACGATCATGGGGAGACGCCTCCTAACTGCTGTGTTTGCTGGGTATTTGCAGAGTGACTTATGGTGAATTGCTCAACCCTTAATGGCCATGGGTCCTCCCAATGGAAAACAGCTATGGCAAGTCACAGGTAAGCCATTTTACATCTCCAGGACTTCATGGCACCTGAAGACAAGGTGCCAGAGCAGATTAAAGTGCTAATCACTCTGCACAGCCAAACACAACAGCGTGTGCCACCAGGCAGCAATTTAATTGTATTTCAGAGAAAACTGACTTAGGAGGACACAAGACAATGAAGCTTAATGGTATTTCCCCCATGTTTACTGGGATAAATTTTGTAGCTCGTAAGTAAAGCAGAAAAAGCCATTTCTCATCATCTGTGTCTCTCTCATCTCTTAATGCCTGGTCCAACCTTAGCCAAAGATTTCCGGCTTTTTGCTGTATCTTGGGAGGCCTTAGTCTGATTTAGCGAAAGATCTGCAGGAACTTTGGTGCCAGAGCCATGATGAACTAAAGAGCACAAGGTGGCCAGATCACCTTGTCAGAGGTTTTGACTTGGGTTTTTCCTCCCACACCAAGACAGTCTTTGTGAGGAACTTGTTCATACACTTCCCTGTGGTTCAGAAAGTGCAAATTCTATCTCTGATATCTGGGCAGGAAGGCATGCAGGGCCCATGCAGAGCCAACATAACTTAAAGTAAAAGCCTAACCCATTTTCTTTTGGTACAGAGTGTTAATTTGCCTTATTTTTAGGCACTACTCAATTAAAGCAAGTATTTTTTTAGTGTTTTTTCTGGTACCTCATGGTGCAATGATGCATTTCTCTCCGTAGGAGAATTACTATCAAGATGTGACCCAGACCGTGTGATTAAATAAAACCTATCAATTTGTCTTAGCATAATTCACTATCTTGTGTTGTAATTGTTCATTCCCTACAACTAATCCAATAGATGATGAGGATTTTGACAGCAAAGCAAAGACTTTGGGGAATAGTTCAGCAAATCTATGCTTATTAGCAGTCACCAAATCATACAGCTGGCATAACTGAACCAGCTTGCCCAACAAATAGGCAGCCCTTGCCAAGCATGGCACTGGTGGACCTGAGAAAGTCCTGGTATAAAACCAGCAGTGCACAAGAGAACATTTCATCTCTGAGTTATTTGTTTTCAAGTTTACCCTCTTCTGTTCATCATATCTAGCCACAAGGGGCCTTAGTGGAGACTGCTTTCCAAGTCCACATGTTGATCTTGCACACACAACGTGAATCCAGTGTTGTCTGGCTGACACCAGCTGAGCAGCCTTACTCCAGGTAAGTCACCACAACCAACAGCAGAATCTGGCTCAAAGGCTCTCACCACTATTCAACATAATGGAAGATCTCACATTAGCTGTGTCTACTAATGATTACTCCACTAGCATATCTTCCTTCTCTTTCCCAAGCTGCAGTTTGGTCCTAGATCATGTTTGCATTGGAACCGACAGGCATCGCCCATAAAACGCTTCAAGAAATTTGATTCATGGATTTAATCTGCTTTTCGCCTGGACAGTAACGTCTGCCACAGCAGAGACCAACCCATGACTAAAAGCCAGTCCAGATACCCAACACCAGCTTTTGGATGAACAAGGGCAGGGCTGACATGTTCATTAGCTAAGCTTTGAGGACTCTTCAGCAGCAAAGATGATGAGGTTGGAAACTGTGCCTATCAAGCTCCAGAGCCACTAATTGCATCCTTCATGAGCCACGTTCCCCACCGCCTTCCCCAGGGGTGGCTGTGGGAAGGCAATATTGCTCCAGGATTGGCAAGGCAGAGACCTTATCCCAGCTCAACAAGCTTGCATTCTTATCCTCATCCTACAGTAGAATTATCCTTCTCCATCAGGATACTTTGATTTTGAGGGAAGAGGGGTCAACCAAATCTTGGATGTCTTTCATGGCCTACCCTAAAGGCACTTAACAGGTTCATCAGCTTCTGTGGCCTTTGCTTCAAACACTTGTCTCTTACAGCTGAAGATGAAGGAGGAAGTCAAGTGTACTTGCTGCAGAGACAACGCAATCCTGGCCAGCCCTCAGAGACTTTTGACCCAAGGACAACCTGGAAACCTGTGTCCCCATGCCCAGCCTGCTGATCAGGAGGAGAGGGTCCACCCTGCTGCAAGAGGGTCATTGACCTGCTCCTTCCGGTGGCATGAGTGGCTCCAGCTGCTCATATCCGGAGTCATGCAGGACTGATTTCTCTGGGCTCACTGTCAGGCTGCCCACCAGCCAGAAATCCTTCTTTTCTTGTCCTGTTGTTTCTTCCTTTCATCCACATGCTGTTGCCGTGACAAATGATGGCAGCTCGGAGCAACATCAGATCAGCAGCTCTGAGATGAGCAAGGCATCACATCTGTGTCAGCAAAGCAGACAACTTACTCCAGTTTTGTGCAGTCTCCCATTAACTGGTTGAGGCCAGAAGCCACTGAGATCAGAGACCTCTGTCTGAATGCAAGCACCTAAATAGAATTATTTTGCCTCAGAGCAGGGTAATATTTCCCCGTCTTCTTTGCATTTCCTTTCCCTCTCCATATTAGTACCTCAAGCTCTTCTCTTGACCATACATATTTGCAAGGTCTTCTGTCTTTCTCAGCCTGCCCACCCACCCAATCTCCCAGCTTGGGCAACCCTTGTTGCCTTACCCCCCTCCTTGGCTTCAGCTAAGCCACGAAAGGTAGCTAATGGCTGATCCTGGCTAATCCAGCTCTAAAAAGTGCTCTGAAGACTTCTAAAGCCTAACACACGGATGCAAAGATGGAATACAGAGGAGATGTGAACCAGGTCTTAGGCAAGCTCCCTACAGGGTGGGAAAGAGGAGCTACGCGGTCCTCTGACGTGCCTGGGGCCAAGCCTAGCCCAAAAGAGGCTACAGCCTGGCACAGCGGTGTAGGATTGTGTCGCCATGGATGACCCGTCTGTCGCGTGCGTCTGGGTGAGCACCAGCAACACCTCCCTGCCTCATGTGGTGCTCTGATAGCCACTGCATCCACTCTCCCTTGGCTTCTTCTGTCGCATCCCAAAGCCAGGGTCAGCACCAGGGGTGCGGGAGTCGGCGATTCATTAATTCCTGCCAGAACACAAGCGCAGATCAGCAGCTGCCCCAGCCGGCCTGGCTCACCTCCGCTACCACAATGGACACCGTGGCTTCACACCGCGATGCCGAGGACCCGCCGTGGAGCTGGGTCTGCTGTATTCCCCACAGCTACGCAGCTCGGCGATGCTGTGGCCCCATCTCCCTACTTCACCGTGAAGATGATCTTCAGCTAAAACATCTGCAGGGAAGATTGCTTAACAGCTATTTACAAAATACCCAAAACACTTAGCTGGCAGACTGGCGATACAGGCTGCAAGTCTCAAACTGAGGAGGTATAAATTTGTTTTTAGAAAGCCAACAGATGATGCAGGCGCATGGATAGCTGAACTTGTTTGGCTGCTCGCCACCGCACCGTTTCCACCCTTCGCTCACGCAGGCCCTGAACGCAGCGGAAACCCGCGGGGAAACTCACCGCATCCTCCTCGCCACCCCTTTCTCACTTCCCCTGCTTTTTCTTTTTTTTTTTCCTCAGTTCTACAGTTATATTTATTGTTTCTATACATTATCTGAAGCAGCATGTACTTTTTTCATTAAAATAAATGCTCCCGATTCCTTCGTGCCCCCAGGCGAACCCTGTAAATGATAAGTTCATAAATTTTTGCAGGTTGGCACGTGACATTGAGTCACAGACATTTACTGGTCTGATACTGGGTATTTCTGTCACCGGGGATCCTCCTTTAGCAGCAGCCAGGATTTGACTATGCATATGCACATGCAAATTTATCCTTCCGCCAATATTTCGTCCAGAAAGGCTCAAGGGATCCATGTGCTCATTAAACACCGACCCATCTCAGAGATGCAAAGTCCCTTGGTAAACCCTGCAGAGAGACAGGGGATGCTATGGGTTTTATGAAAAGAAAAACCCAGAAAGCAGAATGATTTATTTCCACCCCCTTTCCTCGCAGCAGCAATATTTGTGAAGCGGTCAGGCTACTGGTGAGGGACACAGGACCAGAGCTGGTGCTGGGCACAGGTATCTTGAGAAGACAGCTGCAGTCCAGGGAGCACAGCCACCTTCGAAAGGAAAACAAAATCTGTCTTATGCTGTTAAGCTGCCTGCGATGCATGTGAATTTTTCCCTTGGGCAAGGCAACCCGGACGGTTTGTTGAGGCGTTCACGGTCCACGTGCAAGCGAGCGTGTTGGGGCTGGGGGGTGGGAAGGGAGGCTGGGGCTATTTATACATCTCGATCTTGTCGTGGCAGAGAGGGAGATGGCAGCTCCTGGAGAGCCCTGGCTTTACTCACTTCACTCACAGATTTTGCAGCCGCGGAGGATCTGCCCATTGCAATCGGCAGAGCCGGGGGCCGGAGCCACGCTGTCTCGGCCATTTCATCCTGATTAGAGTTCCCACAACCCCTCCTCCTGCCCTGGGATGGCAGATAAACCCCATAAACCGGAGCCTTCCAGGTTGCCCCTCTGAGAACTGGACTCTGCAGAGAGCCTGTCAAGCTTTTAATAGCCCAAGCGCCTACAGCTTATTTCCATGGATGTGCATTAAAATTCCCCTTGGAGACAGGAACACGGTGGGAAGTTACCGTTCATCCCGACATATAGAGCTAGTAAAGGCTAAAATTGTGGGACCAGCTCCGGCTTCATGAGGACTGCGTTTACAAACAAGCTACTAATTACCTGGTGCTGTCAGCCGCGTATTAACCCTTTGGAAATTATTTGTGAATGTATCCTTATTGAATGAGTTAAATTGACTTGCTAATAGGAAATGAGGGATGACGATACACTCAGAAAATAAAAAACTAAAGAAATAAACTCTCAGACCAAACCCACAGTATATTGAGCTGCATAAAAATGTAGCAGTCTTGCACAGAGGGAGATGTCACGCCGTCTCACTCCTGTTATAGGATAGCAAACGGCACGGGGAGGAGATCGGGGTGGGGAGGATGGAAGAGGAGGAGGAAAGAATTTGAGAAAAATTTATCAGATGGGAAAGAATCTGTCTCACTTTCAGCACCCTCGCCAACAGCTTTCTCATTTCGTTTAGCAAATGGGAAGAACCGTGCCAAAAATAATAGGCAGCCAGCTCAAATCCAGCCCAGGGTGCAGCCTGCCATCCTACACATCTACTGCCGTGCAACAGGTAGCGAGCTCCAGCGCCAGCCCATGGCCTGGCAAGGAGGAGACCCAGCACATGTTAGTGACTGCTAAAGAGCATTTTTGTTTGCCTTATTTGCACAGCCTGGCTGCGCAGTGCTAGGGACCAAGTCAGGATTGAGTCCTTGCAGTGGGCAAAGGGCTGGTGCATGGTGGTTGGTGAAGCATGGTTGGGTCCTGGTTGGAAACATGAGGTTTTGGAGGCTTAGCATCCTCCTGGCTCAGAGTCTGGTATGTTTGATGGAAAAGGGCTGCAATGGGGTTTAGGAGAGCGGGGCTGAGGTGGGCTCCCTCATCACCATTTAATGGTCACTGCCACCCAACAGCCCTTTCTACACCCCACTTCTATGGGCATCTGTGCAGGCACAGCAAAACGCAACTCAGCTCATCCCCAAAACCACGTAAACACAGATCTCGGAGACTGCAGATCACCCCTGTCTGCTCATACAATCCCCATTCAACATCCTCTCACCCTAATGAAGCCTTTCATTAATTGCTGCTTGACATGAGCTGGTGCGGCCGGAGCACAGGCTCTTACACGCACCCGTGGTTCCCAGCACCGAGCAGAGCATCTCCTCCCCTGCACACCACGGTGGGGAAACCACACGCAGCCCTGATGTACCTGAAAAAAGGCTGAGCTGGGACTCCTTCCAGAGCCCAAGCTCAGCATTCAACAAAAACAAACAAAAAAAACCACTTACAAGTGGCAATAACCAGCATTTATCAGCACATTTCTGTCAGAGCTGAAGCGATGCCGAGTGGTGGGGATGGGGAGCAGCGAGCGCTAGTGATGGGAGATGGCCAGGCAGCCTGGATCCATCACAGGAGGGGGGGGGCTCTTTATACAGCGCTGGCTGAGTGTTTTTTTCCTCTAACCCTTTTCCAATAGCTTTTAGGGGGAAAAAAAAAGGTTTTGTTGAAGATGATGTTTCACAGGAACGTGTTGAATTCAGCAATATTTTCTGAGGAGGAAGGAGAAACACTTCAGCAGCATGGCTACACTTGAATCAGTCTTTTTGCTTTTGTACTTCGCACTGTGTTTTAATTATAGCTTTATTATCATGCGCAGCATTCGAGGGTGTATTTATGATTTTCAGATCGTCACACACACAAAAAACAAACGCCAAACCGCGCTGAAAGAAAATGTTTTCTGACATTTAATGGTCCCAGTTTCACTCCTCCCCTCCCAGGCTCTCATGTGCCTGGAGGGACGGGTGGCCCCAGCAGCCCCGCGTGATGTTTCCCACCCAGCCCAGCTCTTCCTCCCCAAATAACCCCATTTCTCACAGTTTCGAGCCCAGCTCTGTGTGTGCCAGAAAAAGGCACTGGAGGAAACCCAGCTTTGGAGATGTTGCAAAACCCCTCTGCGACTTTTTTCATTTCTGTTCGGTCTGAAGGCGTCGGAGAGGATGGAGAATGAATGGCTGACAGGAATCGCTCCCCCTCAAACCCTGCGCTAAAGGCAGGGGTTGCATCCCAGGTCTCACCAACATTTTTGGGCTGCTCGGCCATTTGCAGAGCTTATGCCTGAGCGAAACACCTGTGCTGCTGAGGGCAGAGAGGGTTTGGCCGGTACCTGGTTTCAAAACATTTAATGGGGCTTTTGGCCATCGGTCAGGCACCCTGATCTGCTCACCCATCCCTTCTCCCCCACCATCACCCCAGCCAGCTCCTCTGTGTAACCCAAAACCGTTTTACGCGCCGTACAGTGGGAAAGGCAAATAAAAGCAGAGCTTTGCCCAGTTTGTTTGCAGGCACTTGGGCTCGATGGCTCTTCTCTGGGGTTTGGAATGTTAGCCCAATTAAAAAAAAAAATTGTTGAAAAGAGAGTTGGAGCAGGCCAGGGGCCCCTTTCGTCAAAGAAGGCGAGAGAGCTCATCTCTCTGTTGTTATGCATTACTAGCAGGGTGTTATAGTCACATGAATCAGTCTCAATGTGGAAATGGGAAAATTAACCAGGGGAAGAAATTAATTCTCAATTTAAAAATAAAAAATTGAAAATCCTGATCTGAGAGCAGCCTATTACTTGGCTCTGCCTGGAGAGAGCGATGGGGAAGCACTTGGAGCCAGCCCTATCCCTGCCCTTGGGAATGTGAAAACGTGCTGACTTGTGCACGCAGGAGCCTTCGGCTTTGACAGGCAGCGATATGCTGCGGCCAGTTGTTTGGAAAAGGAAATTCAATACTCGGGTTTCCAGCGTTCCCTGGCTTTCACAGTGTCCAAAGCCCTCCCCACACATTTCGAAGTGCTCAACACCTGTCTTGAAATACTCTTAACTGCTCCTAATGACTGGCCGTGGGGCTTGCAGCAGCTCCCTCCTACCAGTAATGATATGGAGGACGTCCAGAAACGGGCAAAAAGCCAAAAAACATGGGGGAAAAAGCCCAGCTAGACATTGCAAGGACCTGGAAGGATCTTGAGTGCTGTGCTACATTGCTCACAAAGCCTCTTAATTCTGTGGCAGCCCAAACCGAACCCTCCACCCAAATGCTGCCTCGCCTGGCGGGTCCGAAATCCAAATGCAACTTTAACCCTTTTCCGGAGACGGTGTTAATGGGAAGAGCCAACGCTCTCAGCTTTCTCTTGGCCCTGTTTAAGCAAAAGGCTTTGTGATCCCTGGTTTCAAACGTACCTCTGCTCAGTATCAAGCCACGCTACGCCGCAGCAGCTCAGACAGGAGCCGAGCCCTGCGGTATGCCCATACCCCCCAGGCACTGAGGAACCAGGGATTACCCCAGACCCAGCACAGCCCAAGGAATGGCACTGCTCTGCCCCGCAAGGCTGTGGGGACGCAGCAACAGCACCCCAGTTCTGTGCCGGTCCCAATATCTCCTCCTTCCTCGGCAGCTTTGGGGTGAAGACCAGCAGTGTTGGTGGCAGCCCTCTCCTCTCCGCATACCTTGTTTCCCCTATCCATAGGGATTTCCAGCAAATATTTCCATCCTGTTCCCCCCTTGTCATCAAAGGGAGGGGGGAGGTGCTTTTCAGGGCACAGTGTCCTTGACCTGCTTTAAACCTCCTTGCCATGGAGAGATCAGAGCAGCAATTTAAACCTGTCCTAAAAACATAGAGGACGCTGTTTTGAGGGGTGTTATTTGCATGAATCCCATCCGTCTCCATTTTGCATGCATTGGTACTGTTCCAAACGGGGCTGTAATCACCAGTCGGATTTTCCTACTTGATTTATTTATCTACAGCTTAAGCCTGGAGGTGGGAGATCCCAGCCAACACATCCATACAGCTCCAGAGCGAGTGGCAGTGATTTGGGGGCTGGGTTTGGGACACGGGTGGAGTGGTTTGCCGTTTCCGGGAACAGCACATTAGCTTAGATGGGAGACATCTTTGCAGTCAAAGAATCATCACATCATTTATGTTGGAAAATATATTTAAGATCATCAAGTCCAAGCATAAACAGTTCAGCCTTTCTTTGTTGCTGGCTCTCTGGCAAATCATCCCAAAAGCTAGAACTTTTTGACAGCGGAGCATAGCTCCAAGTTTTGTTTCTCCTAGCATCTGCAGGAATGTGCCCCAAAACCAGCTGTCTGACATCATGGGGAGGGTTTAGCCCTGGGGAGCAGCAAGAAGTCAGGCTGGTTATCAAAAAAGGGAGGTGGCAAGTGCTGGGTGTGTCGTTAGTGCCACTATTAATGCTGAGGGCTATTGAGTAGTGGTGAGAGGGCAGGATGAGAGTCAGGACGTGGGACATCCGCTTGCAAAGGGATCGGTTGATCCCATGTTGCAGGTCACCTTCTGGATTTCATGCTAAACCTTGCAGAGACATGCCAGGTGCTGTGCATGGCATTTTCCAGGCTGCACGAGACCCTCAGTGGGGCCAGGAGGCCACTGCAGCATGTGTGGTCCCTGCCACCCAGCAAAGCCAAGATACTGCACAGTCCCTCTCGATTTTTTTAGAGACCGCTCAAAAGCCACACCAAAAAATGCCCCTACTCACCCAAAAGAACAGCAGGAGCTGTACAGCAGCTGGCACTTCTGCCAAGTGACAATGTACAGAAGGCAGGAATATCTTAACAAATGCTAGGGTACAAAAAATGAAGATTATCTCTTAAGAGAGAGAAGAAACACTCCTGGTAGATGAGTCCATGGGATGCAGCGAATGCAATGAGGTCAGCAAGTCCCCCAGTACAACACTATAAGGTCCTATCCTGAGCCCACGAGCTCACCGCCTGGTCTGAAAGCAGCCCTCAGCATGGGGGGTTGCACCTGTGGAGTTCCTGCAAGTTCCTGGTCCCCACTGGACCTCTTCATGTAAATAACCTAAATGACTTTGGAGGTTAGATCCTCACTGTGCACTGGCTGGAGGTGCCGTGCAGGGACCTGTTTGCACTCCCAGCATCACGGTAGCAGCCGGGGCCACAGCCCATCCAAAGGACATGAAAAGAAGCCACATGAGACGCAGTGGTTGCCAGCAGTGAGCTGGCGTGAGTCACGGCAGCTCAGCGGCTCTTTACGCTGAACTGGCTTGAACTCAGGTCTGCGAAAACCCCAGCTACTGTGGGCCCTGATGTGCTACATCCTAGCAATTCCCCTTTTATGCTCCATGAATAAGAAGTCTGTAGCTAAAAATCGAAGATCCTGGAAGCCTGTTCCCTATTAAACTTAATATCCCGAACTTTATAGGTACGTGTCACTCCAGGAGAGAGCACGCTGTGTTTAAAGTACAACCAAAACATCAGTGTCTCTTAGCGGAAATAGCTTTTACTTTACATTTCTGCACGAGGTCCTGGCATGAGTTAGTGCTGCTAAGTCCTGCTGTAATAATGTATAAGGGAAAACTCTACCCCGACAGCAAGAAATAGGTATTTTATAGGGCTAAATGTAAAGTCACGCATCTCAGAAAAACCATACAGGTCCTATTTGCAGGTGGCAGGCTATCTGAGGGAAAGTGATTTTTGGTAATCAGCAAACCATCAGCTCCCAGGGCCCCAGCAGCATCTGAAGGCACAAGTGTTTGCTATATAAAAAGCAGGGGGTAGGATCACTTGGGAGCAATAAGCCCCTTATATTGATGCCAAAGCCAGGAAAGAGGCTTGGATTGGAGCCCAAGCGTGCCACGCGTGCACCCTGGAGGGAGGCACTGCAGGAGACCTGTGCCTCCACGTTGGAAAGAGCAAAGATGAGACTGTGGTTGGGCACAGCCTAAAATGGTGCCTTGTACTGGTTGGGCAGGATGAGGCTCATCAACCTGGTAACAAACCTGACAAAACCCATCGGCCGAGACTGACCTGCAGCCAGCACAGGCTGAAACACCGGGTATCACATACTCTCAGCCAAAATCCCCTCCTTAGCACCAGTGCTGACAAAGCCCAGGCTGGATGGTTTCCTAAAGGAACGTCCCCTCACTTCGGCGAGAATTAATTTCTGGATGTGGGATGAAGAGGGGACTACAGATGTCCCGTCCAGCATGAAAATCCACCTGCTTGTAGGTATTTTCCCCTCCCTCTGAAGTCAAAGCATGATTGCAAGGGACTCGCTTTTTCACCACAATGGGAATAGGAAATCAGGTTCCTGCTTATTCCATCAAGAATATCCGGCAGGGCTGCAGGCGGCCCGGCAGCAACCGGGTGGGATGCTGCAGGTACGACTCCACATCACAGGCAGCATCTCATTTCCCTGCAACCAGCTTCTGAAACAGCTCAACAAGCACCTGGCACCCCTGAGAGAGTTAAGACTAAGTCGATGTTTCCATCATCAACCTCACTTTCAAGGGGCTCATAACTCTCAACATTTGTGCTCTTGTGAGGCCAAAACTTGGCACGGAAGCCCATGGCCCAGATGCAGTTTTATTTGGTAATAAATAGTTTAAATCTCATAAGCTTTTTTTCTTTTTTGCTTTGGCTTAAACATGTAAAATGGGAAAAGAAAAATGTGTAGGATTTTTTTCCCTACCTTCAGACAATATTGGAAAAGCAGCTTATACTGAATAATGTCAGGGTTTTTTCAGATACACACAGTCCACAATGCTGTTTCTCAAATATCTTGCCTTTTTAATATCCGCTCTTTAACAGGATCAATGTTCTTCGCCCAGCACAGCACCAGCATTGCAGTCCCAGATTTCTGGGGGTGACTCGCAAAGCCGGATTATTTGATCATTGGCACATTAGGCCTGATGTTCAAAAAGAGCTAAAACACAGCAAAACTCCCCAAGCCCTTTAATCAATATCAGTAACGTTTTGAGGATGGATCGCTGTTTTAATTGCGCCCCTGTGACACCTCGTTTCTACAGAGTTCAGGCAGTTATTGCAGCCCAGCATTATCTAACCAGTCCCTGGGTGAGCATTGGTTTTCAACTGCTATTCGCCAGAATTTTAGCACTTTCAGATATACCCTACGCTCAGAATTCACTCTGCCAAGGCCAGCTACTTTCCAGGGGCCAAAAGCCAAGGAGACATCCCAGGACCCCAGCCCGAGTGCTTGGCTGCCGTTCAAAAGTCCACCTCAGCTGGAGCAGAGAGAAATAGCAGTGATTTTGCTCATACGGCTGGCTCCAGACATTGGAGGGTCCCAGTAGGACACTGGGCTACTGTCCAGCTGGTGCCATTATCCAAATGCTTCATTATCTGCAGGGCTGGGATTTTAAGCAGGAGGCAGTGGGCAGCTGCCGGGTATGGCAATGTTGCACTGGTAGGGGGAGCTGGGCTGATGGTAGGTCAGGGTCAAGCAAAGTGGCCTGAGGAGCACTCTGTAGATGTCACCTTAAGAAAATGTCCTTTCCCTGGGGTGCAGGTCCACCCGTTGTCCCCTCTGAGCCACATCCCCATTTGTTGGGGATTGAAGACAACCCTACAGGGTTGGAAATTTTCCTCCAAAACAGCCTCCCTCCAAGCTCTCCATCTCAACGATGGGCTTGCAACACAACAACGCGCGCAGAGCCTCCCCGTGGACTCATCCCACATGTCAGCCACCCCAAGTCTCAGCAGACCCAGCAAAGAATTACTTGCAAGAGAGGTACAGGGAATTTGCTGGCTGGAAGCAACGCAGGCGGCTCGTGCGGCATAGCCCACCCCTTGTCCCAGAAGGTCCCGGTCTGCCACCAGCCCTGCATACATGTAGTCTCCAGAAGGAATGGGATAACCCAGATATGGTATGGATTTGCACAGGACCCGGGTGACTCACTGAATGAGGGAGTGGTGAAGCACAAGAAAAACTCAAAATATACAGGTACACTTTGGGCCATCTGTCCTTCAACAACACAAGCCGCATTATAGAGCACGTAGAAGATGTCACAGCAAGGGGTCACTCATGTGAAACTACTCTGACATGGCACAGCATTTGCACCCAAGGAAGAAGCATCCTCCTGCTGCAACGAGGCCATTGCAGGGATTTTTAGATGGACAAATTGCAACACTGCGTCCAAAGCTACCTCCAACCACAGCAAAGTTTTCCCATGTAAGATGTAACCCAGCTCCCACAGCTGGGTCTCTGGAGAAAACAACAGGCATGGTCCACGGTCAGGAAGCATTTGCTTGACATCAGGCCAGTGCCATGTGTGTCTGCTGCAAATCCGTGCATACTGGCTTCAATTTCATTGCAGGAAAGACAGCAGCAGTGGGTCTGCGCTCCCTGTGCTTGCCGTAAATGAATGGCTTTTATTTTGCTTTTAGATTTGAAAGCAGTAGAGGGTCAGTAATTAAAATAGTCTAAAGTAAACCCAGCCACCTCAAACAGAAAAGCAGAGCCAAAAGATTAATCCACGTGAATATTAAAGACACAGAAACTACTGACAAATCCAGAATAAACCAGGCTGGGTGATGAGGGAGGCCCATATGCAAACCTGCAACCCCTGGTTTTATGTTTTCTCCACCGCATCAACCCCTTGGTTGGACATGACAAGCACCTCGTGGGATGGAGGGCGCTGGGGACCTCGGGGAGCTGCTGGGAGAACAAAGTTCTTCTCAGCAGGGGACAAGCCAAACCAGGCGGCCTTAAGGCACCCAAAGGGAGGGTTACCAAGGCAATGGCAGGCGAGTTTATCTCCCTTTACTGTGTTCTTTCAAAGAACTGCCTCCTCCCATCGCACGCAGGAGCAAACCGCCTGGCCGGGACCCGAGCTGACCTCTTGTTATGATTTTTACCATTCCTGACAGTGGTTTTGCCGAGCTCACTCAGACAGAAACATTTTTCCCTCTCTCACGCGGACCCTGTTTTTAGTACATCAGCCTTGGAAACCTACACGCTGCCGTTCAGCATCACCCGCAAGCACAGGAGGTACGGGGAGTCTACGCAGCCCTCAGCCCCCCTGGACCAGTGAACCCCCTTGCAGAAGCCCATTAGCAGCACCAGGTTGCCACTGTTATCTTACTTTCCAAAGCCAGTCTTGCTGTTGAGAAACCAAACTGGCACTCCAAGGGAATTTGGCTCCTAGGGCTGCAGGTGCTGCTCTTGACAGAGACAACAAAATAAAGAAGAGGTTTGCAGTTACAGGTTGCAGAATAACCTGTAAATTGTTGTTTATGGGGCTGGTTAAGTGCCCCATAAATACAAATAGTGGCCAGGACTGGAGTCACGTGAGCTGTCAGCTGTAGGGAGGAAAGGGGGATGCTGTGGCAGGGAAAGCATGTGTCCCCAGGGCTTTCTGCGTACCAGGCACTTTCTAACTTATCTGATGCATCCACCCATGTGTTTTCAGGATCAGTCCTCGCCAGCCACATTTGAGGTGAGATTTCTCTCATGCCGATGAGTTATTTCATGTTTGCAGGGTGTCTCTTACAGGCTTTTTGTGGTTTTAATGGGTGTGAGGTTCAGCTGGTCCTCAAACTCCTGCTCTTGGACCTCTGTATGTTGTAGGAGACCCAGTGTCAGGCACCAGAAACTGGTCTAGGCAGAATTACTGAACCCAGTTAGACCAGCCACTCATGCCAGCACAAGACCTGAGGAATTTGCCATTTCGTTAGCACCATATTATTAGGAAAATGTTGGTGGTCTTGGGAAGAAGCCTGCAGCCTTGTTGAGCTCTTTCCACACGAGTAACTCCCTGGTTAAACTGACGCTTTGACTCTGTTTTTCCCAGATGAAATTTGTCTTCAGTACAGTTCCTACATGGGTAAATTTTATGTCAAATGAAGCCTGTAAAAGACCAGATTTTCAGACAAACACAGAATGTGGTGATGTACCTAATGGATATCCAGAAATGGCCAAGCCGACGCAAAAACACAGCAGACCATAGTCCGACAGGACTGACAGTTCCCGCCTCACTGGGGACATAAACAAGCAGTTAATAAATCTCAGACTGTCTCAAGCTTTCCTCCACCCCCAGAAACTAATCTTTCAAAACGATTGTCCATCCATTGAGGCCATCCCCAGAAGCCAGGACAGGAGGATGGCAGACGGACAACACTCTGTTTCACAGCTGATGATTAAACTAGGATGACGATGCTTGGTAAAATGCCAAATTAATTAGCGCTAGCCACACGGTCTACAAGTCCCTTTTGGCTTTAAAAAAAAATCTAAGAATTTTCCAAATTCATTTTCGCATACCTCACCAGCCTGACATTTTCCCTTGAATTTGCTGTTCCTGAAGTTGCATCTCTTTCATAGAGGGCTTGTGCCATTTTTAGACACCGTGAGTTTGAACGTGCGGCAGAAGGAACTCAGAACCTTTATAGCTCTTGGCCTTTTGGAGAGGATGGACTAATCTTTGGCTGATATTTAGCAGAGGCTTGCAGTGCCGCACATGACCTCCTGCTTGATATTGTTATGACCTTTCAGCTTCATTTGTGAGACCATCTGAAATTTGTTTGATTTTGGTTCCTCTGCAGAGCCTTCAAGCAGAGTTTTCGTGCCGTGGTGAATCACGGCACACACAAATTAGCTGTTTCTGTACTTAAATGGCACGAAGGGACACTTACCCAGCGCAGTAAAAACCAGGCTTATTAATGCACCCTGTTTTACAGAGGAGTAGAAGGGAAATGGGCAGAGGACAAATCTGTCCTGGCCAGCAGAAGTGGTGGATGGTGGACCCGGAACCCAGGACCAGATGCTCTCCTCTGTGCATCTCCCATGAAAGGGTGTTTGTACAACCACAGGTCACTGCCATGCTATTCCCTTCCCCACTGCCTCTTGGTGATGCTTCAGGGACTGAAGCCACCTTGTTCCCTATGACCAGCCAAGGTCTCCTATATCACCCCATGCTTGCAGGGTATTTATGGATACCACCCCACCCAGGGGTCCCATGGTGATTAGCGTGTTAACATCGCTAGTAAGATGAACTGAAGAACAACAGGGCTGAGTTTCTACCAGCAGCAGCCTAGGTACCCTGGTTTTTGCCCTACATGAACCATTTTTCCCAGCACCAGGTGGTTTTATGCCCTGCAAGCCATGGATAGACATGACCCAGAGCAGGAAGACTCATCCCAGAGGGTACGGGGTCAGCCCCAGGGAGGTGGACAGCAGATTTGCAGACTGTAAGATAGCTCAGCTTTGTCTATGTAGATCACTCCTGCACCTTAGGGAGTGGAGACCTTTCCTTCCCAAAGGATGACAGAGCACCTTTTACAAAGTCACAGCCCCAGATGTTCAGAAGGTGTTCAGGAAATCAGAATTCGATCTTTTAGCTGGCACCATGCTAGTCCAGAGCTTCCTCCTGGCTCTGGAGAGATGTCTTCATCTGCTCCAGAGTGAGGAGGAACCACGGTTTTCCCTGCCAAACAGCTGGGATCATGGGCTCATTCTCTGGTTTTATGTTTTCCTGCAAGAGCCCTGTACTGGGGATCCCCTGCCTGCACATCACCTGCCTGCTCTGCTGCACCAAGGAGCAAGTGGGGCTCGTGGGAAGAGTGGAGTGGGCAGCAAACTTGGTTGGATGGTTCCAGCCAGACACATATTCGTACCTTTTATCTTTGGCACTCACAGGGCAGGAACTGGCCAGTGCTGGGTCTCAGGCAGAGCCCAAAGCCCTGAGCCGCAGGCAGAGGGCTGTGCTTCTTCCCAAAAATGTCGAAAATCCCACGGGAAGGGAGGAAAACATCCTTTGACTGGCCCAGCTTGTGACCCATCTGCACAGATGTTCTTGACTGTGGACAACCTCACTGAGGCAGCATCTCAGATCAGTGCAACCTCCGCAGTTCGCAGGCATATCATACTAAATCAACCCATTGCCTGCACTTCCCAGGGGATCAAAGGCTGCGACTGAGCGCCTGAAATGGAAGGAGACCAAGTCCACTGTGGGCACCCAGACAGGTTTTAACGCTTGACCGTTCCCAAGGACAGACGGGGACAGGAGGTAACATCCCACTGGGTCAACTGGGGACCCCATGGGGCAATGGGTGCATCAGTAGAGACCCTATAGATGAGGGTCTTGGGAGAACAGGGCCTGTGCATCTCAGCAAAGCAAGGGAGACCAGGAGGGCGATGTGATGGCTACGGGGCTGGAGATGCACCTATGCGAGTGGGGCCAGGAGCATCACGAAATTTCCCACCAGGCCAGGGCAAACAGACTGTACCACGCTGCTCCCCACAGCACACAAGACATTACCATCAACCCATGCAGTTGCAAAGTGGCAAAAAAATACACTTCTTTTAGTTCCATGTGTGACCTCTGGCCCCTAAGGATTTTTACTAATTATTAAATTAAATTTATTTTGCTTTCTTCTCAGGGCTGAGGCTTTGCATTGCTGTGCCTGTTTTGTTTCTGTTACAGCCTGCTGGTGTCCAGAGAAACTTTAAATTAAATATTGGTCACGCATTAAGGTCAGGCAGCTCAATTCCATTAACGAGTGGTGAGACTCAGCCTCCCTGTAATGAATGCTGCCAGCACCTCCTAATGATACCGGCAGAGGAACCAAGCAGCATCAGCACAGAGTGATTGGCACCCCACTGACACCAGGGATCACAAAATTGATTTTAAAAGTGCATTCATCTTCTACAAATCATGGCTTAAGTTTTCCTGACCTGTGACAAACCTGCATGAGCTTCAGTTGAAAGACACAGCCAAGAAGAAAAAAGAAAATAAGAAATTCCACAAAAACCCTAAAAGAAACCCAAAAGCAAGAAATAGATTTCAGCAGGGTTGTTCTGTCTCAGTTCCCAGCCCTCATCCCCAGCCATGTATTTCTGTCGCTCACTTTATGAGCAAGGTTAAAGTTTTTTTCATTCGGCTGCCTGCTACAAAGAAGGTACGGAGGATTTAAAGATGCTACAAGATCCTCCCTGTTGCTGGACTCATGGACGCTGCATCAGGATAAGTCCACCCCAGTCAGACTTATTGGGTGCTAAGCTCCATCTGCTTTTCACAGCCCAACAGCCACTGCCACTGGGACACCCACATCCCCACCCCTTGGGCTCTGCACAGAAAGCAGCTTCGAGGAGCTGGCAAGTGCATGGCAGAGAAATGAGCAACAAAATTGCCCACGCCATCACCTTCCTGACCCCTTCCAGCATGGCCCCGTGGCCAGTGGCCCGCTACACCTGCAGTTTCTCTCCCCACTTCTACAACAAAGTTGTGTAGCTACTGTCACCCATGGGCAAACAAGGACCCACTGCTAAAAATCGTCAGAAAAAGCTTTTCCTACTCTTTAGCACAATTAACTTGAACTCGAGGGTGCAGCCAGCTCATGTCTGTGCTGCATCAGTATAAGCTGCAGCTTCTTATAGAGCCTTAATTTATCAAAGCCCCAGCTGGGTATCGAGATGAGGATGTTCTCCACCACATAACATAGGAAGAACATGGAGAAGAAGCTGACTTGGGCTAAGTCAAGGGTTGCTCTGATGAAGCAAGATAATTTCAGTTGTGTGTGACTACCCAAGGTCTAACCATCTGTGTGCCCAACAACATCGTTTCAGAGACATGTTGAAAGTGTAATTGGATTTGGGGAGAAGAGAAGGAAGATAAAGAAGAAATTTTTTATGATGAGGGTGGTGAGATACGGGCACAGGTTGCCCAGAGAGGCGGTCGCTGCCCCATCCCTGGGAACGTCCAAGGCCAGGTTGGATGGGGCTGTGAGCAACCTGGTCTGGTGGGAGGTGTCCCTGCCCATGGCGGGGGGGTTGGACTGGATGGCCTGGAAAGGTCCCTTCCAACCCAAACCCTTCTGTGATTTTAAGGGGATGAAATAGGACTTTAAGGCACTACCACAGCATAAGGAGTCTGGGTTTCAGGCTGTAAGATGTCACATTGTTATTGCAGAGGCATTTAGGAGGTTTATAATAGCTCTTTTACTCTGTAAAATTCATCCTTTCTAAAGCAAAACATTTATTCCACTGAAGTACAAATAAGAGTTAAATACAAGCAGATCAGTGTAATAGTGTAGTTATTCCTATTAAAGTAACTGTAAAACTAACATCAAGGCATTTCACGTTAATTCCCTCTCAGTGACTCCAGATCTGATTTACTTTGACGAATCCCCTGCTATTGAGAAGTGGCCACAAGAGTCCGTGGTCCCATATCAGCTGCCATTGCAAAAAGTCACTGTGGACTCAAAAAGTCAAGATCTATCAGCTGCATGGGGAAAGCAAACCTATTGATCAGAGCAGCTGAAGCTGTACGGTTAGTGTCAGCAGCCAGGTTTTCCCCCAGATCATTATTTTAAAGCAGATTTCATAGAGGACGTGGGGCCTGGTTTTCTCTTCAAACTACTGCAGAGGGTGACCTTGGAAAAATGTCTCTCCCTGCATTAAAACAAAACAATGTTAAAACAATTCTTAGTGGGTTTTTTTTTTTGAGAAAGATTTGAGGTTTTTATTTTGTATCCAAAAATCTTGGCTTTGTCAGTTTTCTGTTTTATTTCTAAATCTATCTCATGAAGAAAGCAGAGACATCTGACCAAGATTTTATGGCTGAAAACAATTCTTTGGATACCTCCTGTAACACGTTTCCTCAATAGTGACCACAGAATGGAGGATGAAAATTAGAAATCCACTTTTCCCCATCCACATTTACATTTTCCAAGGAATTTTACGTACAAAAGAGCAGAATCATCTGCATTTTCCTTCTTACAAGATGGGCACTGGCGCGTTGTACAGATGGAGAAGTGCAGGTGGGAGACCAAAAGCCCTTACTTAACCGTAGGGAAGGCCAGAGGGACTAAGAGGGGATCCATAGAACTGGGGGTCAGCGTGTTGTGCCCACTGCCCACCCAGATCCACACATGCTGTTTGGGCAAGCAGGAGCATGTCCAGCACTTTGGGGAGAGCCAATTTCTGCTCCAGGTCTTGGACAGCCCAGCTGCTTGGCCTTGGCCCAGACCCATGGTCGTTTGGGATCTTCCCCATGGAGATGTGGCCGTGGAAGTGGATCTCCCTGCCCATGGAAAGTCCCCTTGTTTGGAGGGATGCCCCTGCACCAGAATGGACAGAAAGGGTCCAACATTGAATTTTATGGCAAGGCAGAGCACGTATGCACCCCTGCCCATGCCATCTGACTGCCCATCCAGCCTGGGAGCTGGTGTACCCCCAGAGACTGCTGACCAGAGAGCAGGCATCACCGACGTGCTGTCATCTCCATCTTCACCCTTGAATATATCCCAGACTTGAGTGGGTGAGACCCTGAGACACTCAATATCTGTGAAGGTAGCCCTGCTCTGAGCAGGAGGCTTGGCTGCAGACCTCCAGAAGTCCCTTCCCAGCTGAATTATTCTGCAACTCTATCAGCCAGTGCAAGATGCTCTTAAAAAAAAAAAAAAAAGCATCTTCTGAGGCAGCTGGGTATGTGCCTCCACATTACAGCTCTGAAAGCACCAACAGCATGGAAAAGTCTCCTCCACCCTTGCACGGGGCGTGCTTGTAAGCGCACACACACGTAGACAATGGTGCAGTGCACAGCAATTCTGCATCACGAGGAGCATAGACTTCACTCAAAGACTGGAACGAAAATAGTCCTAGATGTGCATTTTCCATTCATATTCTCAGTTCACAGTGTAAGCAAACCTTTAGAGAAAGTAGAAAAAGATTACAAGATTTTTCACAGTGCCAACTGCTGAATCCAGGAGAAGACTTCTGCCCGAGCTGAAATAATGCAGCGTGAATAACGCTAACCCATGTAATGTCTGTCGGACAGTGATTCTGGCAAGCATCAAGTAGAGGAGAGAAAAGCAGCAATTACAGAGATGTGTTTCAGATTCAACCCAGCTCTGGGGGGGAAAAAAAAACCCAAACAAAAACAACACATCTATTCAAGCCACAAAATCCGCTGACTCCTCAGAGCTTCCAGTTACAAATAAAAAGGAATTAAAGTTGGGATCTGAACTTCTCAGTGATGTTAATTAAAGGCTGGTGCCTCTAGAACACCAGCTGAGCTGCACACCGCTTGTCTAAAATTTCTCTTGTGTTTTTGAAAAATGTAGGCTACAAAGCATCTAATCCTGTTCCTCCATCCAGAAGAAGCATTTTGACCGAGCAAATCAAAGTGAACCCCATTAGGAGGTGCTGGCTGGCTCAGAAGACGTCCAAGATAGGGCAGTTCTGCAAACATCTAGCCCCGAAGAGATGCATGCAGGCGGTCCCCAAGCCCTCAATACCCTCACACAGAAAGTTAAGATGGGCAAATCTTGATTTCTGACATTTTGCAGCAGGATCGTTCTTATTTTTTTAGAGAAACAATGAAAACTGTACGCATGACAAACTTCTTCTTAGGACCCTTGGATTCGGGTCTTTTACTCTTTTGCTCCAATGGAGCCTATGGATTTCTGCTCTCTGTGTTTCAGGGTAGCAGCTCAGCAGTGTGAAACCCCACTAGCATTATCCTGCTTGTAGTTTTAAGTGCAGAGATGTCCTGGTATTACAGATGCAGCTTGGGCATGGTTGCTATACTCCTGAATGCCTCATTTTCTTGATGGCAAGTGGTGGCGCATTCAACCAAAGTGCCCAGCCCTTCAGAGCACCTCAACTTGCTTGACAAAGGTCTCCTTTTCTCTTAATATTGTGGAAACCAGTCAACGGTCACTTCCAACCCATGACCAGCATGGGTGCAGTGGAGACCCACAGCTCTAACCATTACCAAGCCGCACTGATGAGCATCCCCAGCCCATGGCGTGGGATCTTTCTATGTGTTGCTGCTTTTCCTTGACTTTCTGGTCCATCACCTGCTGCCCCGAGAGCCTCACAGGATTCCCCCTGTGTGTTGCCCTCCCTCTTCCACCATCACCCAGCGCTTCCACACCAGAGCTCAGCTAAACTCTCCCACAGAAGCAAATTTGCCAGGAATTTTAAGCCGTGCTCTTTGGAGAGAGGAGGGTACAGAGCTGAAAGCCACCTTTCTCTGCATGCAAGGTGGTATGCATGTGGACACAGAGAGATACCAGCTCCTACAGCTTAAGGATTGCACCACAGCCGACCCCAAACCTGCCGAGAACAAAGCACTTTTTCACTGCTTTTTGGCGTCTGAACCTTGGCAAACAATTTGCATTTTCATGTTACTGTTGTGTTGTGGGCTTTTATTCTTTTTTTCAAATCACAAAGTCTCATTATACTTGTTGACTTTCTCAAAGCTCCAGCTCCCTGGCGTGATGCAAAAGTGCATGCGTCACAGCATCGCTAGAAATGGATTTGGTTTTTATGCTGTAAAAAAAAAAGAAAAGCAGCCAGGAGCTGGGTCTATTCATGGGCTGGAGAGGAGTGTTTTGGCTCAGGGGGCAGGGTGCCAGCTCTGCACACCCACTCACTCCGTTAAACTTGCCTCCAATGGGCTGCTTTCAAAGAGGACTCCCCAAAGTCCTCTGCAGAGGTGGCAGCTCCGAGTGGGGTTAGTTATTGGGTGCCCTGGTATATCCCTCCTCCCCTGCACCATCCACCTGCCTGGCCCTGGCTTCCAGTAAGAACCCAGCACCTCTTTGACGCCCTTTGGTTCTCCCGCTGGCCTGGATGTTACCTCCCCACAAGGGATGCTGCCAGTGAGTTGGGTTTCTGCAAAGCATGGCCATCCCACTGTTTCCCATTTGAACTTCAGGGCTTTGGGAAGGGGCCCTTGCTGCCTCCCTGTTCCCATCACGGGGCCAGAAAGCTGTGACCAGTTGTGCCAGTGCACCAAAAACAGGAGGTGGCAGAGAGGAGAGGGGCCAGCACTCCCTGTTCAATGCGATGAAAGAGCAGCAGCACTTTTGCACGGGTGTTTTCTGTAAAGCATCCATCAAAGCCACCCCCCCTCTAAAAGCAATATTTTCCAGAAGTGAAGCCAGGCGAGGGATGTGTACGTAGAGCCTGCTCAGCACCACCACACCATGATGCTCCTTTCCCCTTGCCAAATGACCAGTGTGACCATACTTTAAAGCTAGTACTCCAGTTAGGAGAAAGACTTCCCCGTCACTGTGTTCCCAACACCAGTTATTACAGCATCAATCCCAGCCATCTCCAGATGCAGCGGTCAGAGGACAGCACTTACTCTTCAGCTTCCTCAACCCTTCAGCCTGTACAGAGCTCCCGAGGAGGTCCTCCATCTTCTGGACACATTATCCCCATGCACAGCAGTGCTTTACCCTTCCCTCCACCAACACACATCAGACCAGCATGCTTGAGCAGCTCAAGTTTTTCCAGCAGGTTTGAGTCCCAGAGCCAGCAACAGCCCTGAGGAAGACTTTGGTGCCTGGGGAATGAATGCAAGAAAGGAGCAATTCAGAAAAACCTGTCACATCCACGGGGGAATACATGACAGATACTTAAAAAACTTGTTGGGAAAAGAGAGAGGTAAAGGCAAATAAATCAAGTGAAGGTAATACCAACAGCAGCGCTGGCCAGGAGGACTTCTCATCTGGCATATGACTAGCCTCATAATGCATTTGCTGAAGAGCAGCAAATTTTGTGTCATGCAGAGAGCCAGAGGATGGGTCTAAGCCTGGGTCTGCCAGCATCGAGGTCAGCCTACGCTGAAAAGGCCTCCTCTCATTGCTTAGTTTCTAACAGAAGAAGGTCCAACGAGAGATGCTGGGCTGTGGATAAGGAATCCTAGGACAAAGACAGGGGTTCAGCACAGCTGGTCCCGCAGTCTGGATGAATGCACCAGTCAGCCGACATTCCCCAAAAACTGCTATGAGCTTCCTGGGCGTTGTTGAGGTCCGGCCTTTGATTTTGTTAATGGAGCTCAAATTGTTTGTTACAGTAAGAACAGTCACACCGGACACCTACAAACGTACTTCTGCTTCCCTAACAGCACCCCATCTCCCTTGAGGAACTGCTTTCTGTCCAAGGGATGGGTGGGATTTACCTTGCCTCCCTCACCCTTGGTCCATGTCCTATTTTTTTAAGCTTGTAACCTCCTCCTTGTAATATTTCCCTTTCCCAGGACACCCCTACACCCTATAGAAGAAGCACCTGGGGTAGCATCAGGTGCCATCCAGATCTGGCAATACGGCACTCTCCTTGCAGATGACCCAGGGCAAGATGATATGTCCTTATCTCCAGGGTGCTCCTACGGTCTCCTTTGGCAAAGCACCCAGTATTTCCACCAGTCATCTGGCAATCAATCACACATGCCAGACACATTTTCCTGCTCAAAATCAAACAAGGCCATGGAGAAGGTAGTCGTTGCCCCTGCAGGCTGAAGTAACTCAAGGGGATGAGCCCAGCGAGCAGCAAAATGGTGGTTGAACACCCCATTCGAGACCTCAGCTCTCATTTTCATTTTGGAAATGGCCTGTGGTCCTCGCAAGCCTGGAAACCCACATTCGTTGCCAATAGAGGTGAGAAGGAAGGAGAGGCAGGGCTGACATGACCTCGCTTTGTAAGGGGTCAGGTACATTTTGTGACCTCCCACACAAGGAACACAGCCTCTGCTTCTCCAAGACTCGCCTCAGGCATTAAAGCACTTTCTGTTGATTAAATAAATAAGATTCCTGCACACACTAATGCCACAACATGATTTCACAGTCCAAGATCACAGAGGACTGGGGCAGTCAATTTCTGGCCATTTCTTGCTTCCCAAGTGAGTATGAAATACTAAATCCATCTCTCGGATATGAAAAAAAATTACAGCAAGGTGAAACGTTTCTGTATGAGAAACGCAACTGAAAGACTACGATGAATCGGTTTTATTCCCTGCATCCAGTTGATGCCTTTCCATTTTTTGCCACAAGATAACATTTCTCTTCTGGGGTTGTGGGCTGTTTCATCTCACTTCAAATGAGCCATGTAAAAGCCTTTCCCCCAGCTCCTCCCTCTCATTTTCTGAAAATCTCAAAGACAATATAAACCCAGGAAAATAAATTTCAGCCAGTGAACCAGAAAATAATAGTCATCGTAGTCAAAACCAGATATCTCAGTTTTTACGTAGCTCTAGTCCCCAGCAACTCAGATCAATAGAAGTGCCATCAACTGAGCTGCTGGTCCATCACCCATCGCTCACCCGTGCATCCCCTCGCTGCTGCAGGGACCTGACTCCCCTCACTCCAGGACCCAATTCCTGTACAAATTCCTCCACGTTGCAAATGAGTCGCTGTTTTTTCAGCTCCAAGGAGCGGCCTCAGAGACAGAAGTCCATCCACAACTCATTAATTTAACCCAGGAGGGAGTCGGACAGAGAGCTGAGCGACAGATTAAGGATGGACAATAGGTTTTGCTTTGGTGAGAGCTGGAAGGTGACCCACTCCCTGGGCTGTGGGTCACCCTTCAGCCCTTGCAGATGGGAGGTTGAGGGGCTCTACCTCCCCACATCCCCCTGACCTCCTGCCACCTTCTGCCTGCTCCCCTCCTCCCCCCGCCCCAGATTCACTCGTGCTACCGTTTCTCACCCAGGCCAGATTCGCACATGAGTAACCAAAACACCAGATGGCGTAGGTCAGTCTGCACACCCCAGCCAGGTTTGTTGCCACCTCCAGACTCTCCCAGAGCTTCACTTGACACGCAACACAACCATTATCTCAGGTTCATACAGAAGTTGCCTACTCAGACCAACAAGGGCTGAGCAAAGCCAGCTCTGCTTTTGCTACATGATGGGTGAAGTTTTCTCTGTTCAGCCTCATGGAGAGCCACCTGCAGCCCACTGACCTTGAAGGAAGCCTCGCCAAGAGGAGGGAGCTCGGGGCTGCTGATGGAATTTGCAGGTGGCCATTGTGGGAGGGGAGCCTTTTTTAACAGGTTTGCATGCAACTGAGACATTCACTATTAAAAAAAAAAAGCCTTGTAATCCCAAACCCACTCATGTCATGCTATCTCTGTGCAGAAAGCCTCCTCGTTCCTTATCTCAGGCCTTGGAGATTTGTGGGATATCACAAATAATGTATGGACAAGACAAGACTTCTTCCAAGCCACTGGTTGCTCCCAACATCCATGAAGCCCCACCATGACAGACCTGAAAAGACCAGGGCCTGAGGATGCTGCATCTCATCTGTTTTCAGTCCAGCCCTGCTGTTTTCCAGATGTTTTGAGCAAACATTTTGGGTTTTTCCCCACCTCGTCCTTGCACCTTGGATGTCCATCTCCAAACCTTATCAACACCATCGCCTCCCACCAGGAAGAGCAGAGACCAAAGATGCTCGATTTTGGCCAAGCAAAGCTTAATCCGCTCCCGGTCCCTTCTGGGTCCTAGTGTTGAGGGAATATCTTAATTTCAATTAGCCACTCGTGCAGTAAAACCCCCCCGAGGAGGAGGCGAGCTGTCAGGATCTGACCCTCCGGGGCTTACCACCGTGGTAATGCGAAACCAGGCACGCCGGCAGCAAGATGTTTATAGCCCAGTGATTCATAATACTGCAGAGTTTGCAGGAAATGTAACACCATTCATGATTAAAAAATGCTCTTGTTTTCTGCTAAATATATAAAATAATCACTCATCCCTTGAGCAGCAGATGCAAATTATACATAGTATTAGCCTCATATGCCAACCGCTATAATTCTGGTGCAGCATGAAGCTGTTTCCCAAGGCTCTAGAAGTCCCTTAATCTGCTTTTTGACGTCAAATGACAAATTTCTTGCCTGGGATCATTAACAGGATGACTAATGAAAGCTGATAAGTGAATTTATAAATGAAATTAAAGATATTAATATTAAAGGCCAAGCCACAAGCAAGAGAAATGTGGATTTAGCAAACCACAACAAGAAGCACGGTAATCTGCATGAGATTTACAACTCCTTTCCCTCCGGGCACATTAGAGACGTGGTATTTTCCACCTGGAGGTTGTGGAAACTGCCAGGCTTGATGGACACCTCTCCCGAAGCAATAGTACCTCCATTACCTTCACACGCTGCCTGAGATTTAAAAAGCTCCTGCTCAAGTTTGCCAGCGAATGCCACGCCAGGGCTGAAAACACACTGGTAGCCTTGCAAAGATAAAACTGCATTGCCAAACCCTCGTGCAAGCAAAACACCTTTAGACTGTGGTCAGTTTGCTACCAGAGACTTTAAAAAAAAAAATCCAAACGCACAAAACAAAAGACCTCAAATCAGATTCTCATCTTACTCCTCCCAGTACAAGTGCCAGGCAACTCTTTTAATTGAGGACTTATTTTGGATTTATGCACATAGAAACAAGTTCAGACCTCTTCAGCTCGGTGTCCAATCCCACGTCCAGGCAGCTTCACCATGAACCCGCAGCTCATTTCTGACTGCAGCTGCTCCTTGTGGAGCTTTGGGGCTCACAGGAGAGTCTATCTAAGTCTCCGCTCCCACCAGCTGATGATGATCAACCCTGAATGGACCAGACAAACATCCTCCACCGCCCCAAGGAGCACAGACAAATGAGATCCTACCCAACGCTGCAGGGCTGCATGAGAACAGGCACCTCATCTGCTATCAAAAAAACAGGAGAAAGCTTCCTTTTGTCTGTAGGTGCCTGGTTTTCAAGCAGGGATATCATGGAAACAGGTTGGTCGGGCAAGTGCTCGTGAGCAGTGCCTCCTCACACAGAAAAACCAAGATCCCTCTGAGTACATCAGGACCTTGAGCTGGCAGCATGGCTGAGGGGTCGGATGCTATCAGGAGGAGATAGCCCAGAGACACAACAAGAAGTACTGCTGGCGAGGGCACATTTGCTATGGAGACATTTCCCAATCGCACTCTCCACTGGAGGAGCCAAACGTGGGGAGCAGCCGCAGCACAGCGGGTGCCTGAGAGAGCGTGTTTCTGAATGTCTTTTAGAGATGCCTCGAGCCTGGAGAAGACAAGAGCAGGTTTTTGGAGCAGCCCCTAACCCAACCACGGCGTTGGGTGCCTGTACACCTGGCCTGGCAAGGCTGTCCAGCTCCATCAGAGTCCTGCTCAAGGACCCTTCAAAGAAGCCCCAGAAGGGTCCCATGGCCTGTCTTTCTCCTCATTTAGGGAAAGGGCTGCTCCTTGTACCATTTGGGGATGGAGGTGGAGGAGTANTAACCCAACCACAGCATTGGGTGCCTGTACACCTGGCCTGGCAAGGCTGTCCAGCTCCATCAGAGCCCTGCTCAAGGACCCTTCAAAGAAGCCCCAGAAGGGTCCCATGGCCTGTCTTTCTCCTCATTTAGGGAAAGGGCTGCTCCTTGTACCATTTGGGGATGGAGGTGGAGGAGTAACACACAGTAACAGCTCCACAGCATCTCTTGAGACCCCCAGGGGAAAACAGCAACAGCCAGTGGCTCCATCTAAGCTGACGGTCACCTACACCTCGGCGCGTCACCTCCAGGCAGGGCAGCCACCAGGAGTGGCCAGGAGTACAGAGATAAAGTGCAAGAGATGGAAACATCCAGTTATTTCTCCGAGCTACGAAAATCCTCATCCAAACATCTCGCTGCAGGTACATCCTCACTTCGAAGCGTCCCAGCCCACGGATACCAAGCTGCCCTCCATTGCCTGTCCCCATAACCTGCATCTTCACTGCTTCCAGCATCTGACTTGTTCCTGACCCCGCCGGGCTTATTCCCTCCAATCAAAGCGATAATCTTCATTAAAGAGCTACAAAGCACACAGGTACAACTTCCCTGCAGGCACATTTTACAGCCTTTAAAGAGGGGGGAGAGAAAACAAGAGTGGTTAAGGACACTTACCAAGAGGGATCCACCACGGCACATGCCAACCAGCCCAGCTGGGGCTGGGAAATGTAACAGACCGGCAGGCAGCAAAAATGGGTGAGAAATGGTCCTAGGAGACTGCAAAACTGAGCAGAGGAGGAGCAGGAAGGGTTAAGCAAAGGTGATGGGGAGGCACGGAGCAGACACGGGTCTGCTTTCCCTGTGTTCTGTCTCTGCCAAGCTCTGCCAAGCTCAGCTCTTCAGCATAGGAGCCCGGTCCCTGCAATGACCAGGATCTGCTGCTCTGGCTGAAAAGTGATTTTTTTTTATTATTATTATTTTAGAGGGAGAATTTAGCCACTCCTGAAAGACCTGGGTTTTTCCCTAAGAAGGTTTAGGAGAAAGACAAGACCGCACATGGATTAAACTGGGGAGTCTCTCATGAGATCCTGCGTGGACCTGCTCACGGGCATGGCACGGCTTGTGAAACCCCGACCCCTCTGCCGACTGACCCACTCCATCTCCCCAAACTGAATCCAAAAAGGAAGAAAATTAGAATTTTCCCCACTGGGTCTTTGCCCTGCTGTCGCTGCTGACCTGTAGGTCCCTGCCCTGGCCCCACTGCAGCCACACGTTGCCCTTCTCCTTCCAAAACCTCCCGAGTGTTGTAGATGACTTCCGAGTTTTGAGCACGGAGTTTGCCATAAGCAGCAATTTGAAGCTTTACTTTATATACTACCCTTTGATGGAAAAGCCTTGTGCTGTCGCCCGACTCCAGGAGCTGCGGGTTTATGTGGAAACACCCAAATACCGTGAGACGCCCAAGAGGCACACAACATTTAACAGTGCCATCGCACCTCTCTCAATCGCAAAACCAACTCCGGTCTTGGAGGTGATGGATATCGAAGATGATCCAGGTGTAGGAGAAGACCTTCTGCAAAGTCTCCCTTTGCATTTCTGGCGCATTTGCACAATGCTCCCCAAAACGAGCGTTCCCAGGTTAGGGAGGGATGGAAAGGCGTTTCTCTGCTGACCTGCTGCAGCACGTGTCCCCTTTTGAACACCTCTAGAGGTAACAACCTTCCAGTTCCGACACGAGGCAGCCCCAGCGCATGGTTTGGGTTTAAAGCAGCGTGCAAAGGGGCTGAAGGGGATGCCCGTGCCCTCGCTACGCGGTGTCGTACCCCACGGGACCCCCGAAAGAGCCGTCTTCCCCTCTCCTTCCACCCTTGCACCTCCAGCGGTCACGGCCATCCTCTGCTTGGTGGAGAGGGACAAGCCGGTGTTGGACGTCGCACGCGCCCCGTGGCACTTCCGGGGGGCTTCTCCTACAGGTTTGGGAGGACGGGGCTCCCGCGCAGGCCCCAGCAGTGCTCCATTCTCCCCTTTCCACTAACGAGGTGCCCCCAAATTACATGCAGGGTTTAAAACAACAACAACAACAAAAAAGGAAGCTCAGACTTACTCTAGGACAGTCCTTCCAGGAGGTTCGCGGAGGAGGACTCGTCGCGAGAGACCGGCGACTCGGTGAAGCCCGAGGCGGTTACGGCAGCGTCCTGGCACCTACGGATCTCGCCCCGGGTTTGACAGCCCCAGCTCTGTCCAGGACGCACCGAGCAATGCCAGACTGTGTCCCCACCGTGTCCCCACCACCTCGTCCCTCCCGGCCACGGCAGCTCCCAGAGTTTGTGGCAAACACCCCCCAAACCCTTCCCAACTTCGCAACTGCGTTTGCTTTCTCGCTCAGGCACCAACTCACCGGTTCTTAAACAACACATTTCCACGGGGCCGGATCCGCACACAGGAAGGTAAATCCACATCAGCTCTCATTAGGCTTTGCTCATAGTTCCCAATATGAGCAAAATGTGACCACTATTTACCTTTTTTCTTAAAAACGATGGAAATTGTGACACCACCCCAGGCCCCGTGTGAGAGAGAGGATCGGTCCAGCTCCCGTTTGGCATCATCAAATGCACGCAGATGTGTGTAAGCCCTTTACACAACCCTTACAGAAACGGATCTCAGAGCCTGTTTTGCCCGTGTTTGGGATTATCCGTCTCCCCGTTATTGGAAGAAGTTCTTTTAAAGCAGCCCAGGAATACAGGTTGGTGATGGAGAGAGGTAGAGGCTTTACAGAAATCACTGCGCGTGCCTCCACACCCACAGCAGCACCGCCAGCACATGACCCGTCTTGGATTTCCTCAGCCCGCGATGCTAAAACCAAAAAGGATTATTTTCTTTGGGCCAAGTGGCTTTTCAAGGCTCGAAGTGTCAAAGGAATCAAAGTCATTAAATCGTGGATGCACTTGATGGATTATGAGCTATGAAAGCCTGGTGGTTACCGACTAACAAGGCTGGGAGGTGGAGGGTGGAGGGGGGGAATGTTTCCTCTCGTAAGAATGCGTTTCTAACAAGACAGGTCAAAATATGATGCGGATGATAAATTGCGTAGCGTGAGTCGCCATTAACCCAGCAGCTTTCTGTATCATTAGATTACCGAGGTCTCCTCAGCGTATATCGACCAAACAGTTTGGCTCTGTATTAGCGCTAATTTGCAGAAGAAGATCCAGGGGGGGTTATTACGCTTGCTGCAGTGAATCCACGACTCCTAACAAAGGGCCAGCTGCCGGCAGGTGTCCGTAGTGCGAGGTGCGTTTCGGAGGGGACTGGGTTTATCTGTGTCAGGGTTTCGGGGTGGGGTAGGGGAGGGGATTTCCCCCCCCACCCCCCATGCCATAACCCAAATCATCTCACTTGGGGGGGGGGTGTTGAATTTTAAAAAAAATAAAAAAAGAAAAGAAAGAGGACACAAAAAAAAAAAGAAGAAAAAAACCACATTGGAAAATGATCAGCCCCAACAGGCATGCACGTCTCCCTTCATGCAAGCGAGAAGCATGGCCTCCCTCCTCGGGATGCCTACAGGGACATGTGTCAGGCACGGAGCTCAGCGCTGGCCCGGGGTGAGAATGGAGCGAGAACAAAGGGCCACAGCATACACTACATCCNAACAAGACAGGTCAAAATATGATGCGGATGATAAATTGCGTAGCGTGAGTCGCCATTAACCCAGCAGCTTTCTGTATCATTAGATTACCGAGGTCTCCTCAGCGTATATCGACCAAACAGTTTGGCTCTGTATTAGCGCTAATTTGCAGAAGAAGATCCAGGGGGGGTTATTACGCTTGCTGCAGTGAATCCACGACTCCTAACAAAGGGCCAGCTGCCGGCAGGTGTCCGTAGTGCGAGGTGCGTTTCGGAGGGGACTGGGTTTATCTGTGTCAGGGTTTCGGGGTGGGGTAGGGGAGGGGATTTCCCCCCCCACCCCCCATGCCATAACCCAAATCATCTCACTTGGGGGGGGGG
>VZSC01007203.1:209559-255400 GCA_013398225.1 Steatornis caripensis
GTTAGCTGCAATTTTGGGGCGTTTAGCCACCCCGGGAGAGACTCTGCACCCAACGACCACAGCAAAATGGATCCACTTAACAGGAATTTACAGTGCAATGTACTCAGCTAAACAGGATGAAGGTACAAAAATGGCTGTTATCGTCTACAGCTACGCTGNGCGTGTGCGAGCAGATGCGTGTGCAGGTGCACGCGCGCGAAGGCGCACGCATACTTTGGCACGTGCGTTCACGTCATGGTGCCCGTGCACGGGTGCACGCACACACGTCCGTGCGCGTGTTCGGCTGCAGAGGCACACGTGCGTGCCCACGCGTGCGCAGCCCCGCGTACACGCGCGAGGTGGGCGCGCGCCCCCCGGGGCCGGCGGCCAGCACACGCGTCACGCCCCGGGGGCCGCAGCCGTGCTCTCCCCTGCACGCATCGCCCCGCACCGCGGCCCCGTGTCGGCACGCAGGGGAGACGCGCGTCGAGTCGGGCCCAAAGCGGGGGATGGCACCGGCCGCAAGAGCACGGGGGGGCTTGTCCCCGTGTCCATCCCCGTCCCCGACCCCGTCCCCGTCCTCACAGGCGTCGCGGCGGCCTACTGTGTTGACGCCCCAGCCGCTGACAGAAGTTATTCATTGGGACACCGCTGACCCAAAATGGCTCCGGCGGAGCCCGCGGGGATGCAGCGAGCGCATGGAAACCCTACGGGGCTCGGAGGCGCCCTCCTGGTGGGGCAAAGAGCCCCCGTGGCTCCACGAAGGACCCCCCTCCTGCCCCAAATTACAAAAACCCCAACCATAAGATCATCCCTGTTTATTTAAAACTGGTTTTTACCCTGCTGCAAACTGATTTTTCGGTGGGTTTTTTCCCCACCCTGGCCAGGCGGCCGCTGTCTCGCCGTGGGGAGCCCCCGTAATCCCCGCTTAGCTTTATCCTTCCCGTGCATCTGGCAGGTTTAAGTGCTCGGCAGCCTTGTAACGTCTGCGTGCGATGGGTTTGTCCGCCCGGATTATTGCGTTGGGTTTGTTGGTGGGTCTATTCCATGGGGTTTTGGGGTTTGGGGTTTTTTTTTGTTTTGTGTTGTTTTTTCCCCTGATCGGAATTAAAACGGGGGGCTTGGCAACCTGGATCCGTTTAACCCTTTGCCTCCCGGCCCCACAGCCTGCGAGCAGACACCGGGCCCGGCAGCGGGGCCAGCTGCCTGCACGCCATCACTGCCTTCTTCAGAGCCCTGAATTCCACCCAAAAGAGCTCTTTTGGGTAAAAATCCACGCCGCTGCTGCGCAGAGCTCCCTGCACGTCAGAGCAGGAAAAGCCTCAGCTCCCCACTGCCTCCCAGTCCCCACCCAGCTGCGTCCCAGTTTGGATTTTTCCCTCCCCCCTTGCTCCCTTCCACGTCTCGCAGGTCGACCCCAGGAGGGTTTTCCCTGAGGGAAGGCTGGATCTTGTCCCCGGCTTGGCCAGACACGGTCTGCAGTGCTCAGTGTTTGCAGATACCATGCGCCGTCCACCCCAGCACCAGTATTTCGAAGGAAGGAGCAAACCCGGGCTCTTTCTCCATGCTTATGCCACAGCAAAACGCTTCCCACGCGCCCGTTTGTGGTGCAGCACGGAAAAATGACTGCTTTCCACCCGTTCCTACCAGCAGTGAGAAAACGTTTCCAGGTCCTATGCTTCTTTACCTGCACCATGACAGCTGCAGGGTGGGTCCCGGGGGACTGCGGGGCATGCGTGGACCCTGCAAAGCACCCCAATGTCCCCTCCATGGCCCCCTGAGACCGTCGCTGGCCCCAGGCCGGTGGCTGCAGCCCTGCCGCCAGCTCCGGTTGCCTTCGCCAGCTGCTCCCACCGCCCCACCGCGGCAGTTGTCATGGGTGTTTCGTGGGGCTCAGCCCTTGCTGCTGTTGCTTTTCATCTGCACATGCTTCCCCCCACCACCCCAGGACACTCGATCTGCCGGCGGGGCTTTGCGTGTCACGCAGATACCGCAGGCACAGGCTGACCTTAAAATTAGCCCTCGGCTTTCTCCTTCCCACATGACCGGTGCCTGTCAGCGTCCCTCAGTGCAGATTTGGGCATACCAGCGCTCCCAGTTTGGGGTATCCTCCCACTTTTTCCCCAAACTCTCTTTAAAAATCAGCACTGTGAACGACTTCTTCCATGCGATGTTCTCCAGCCTCGTGGATGCCACACATGCCACCGGTGTGCGTAAGGAGTAGATGTTTAGGAGATGCTGCAGCACAGGCATCGGCGCACCAGGGCTGTCTCACCCCTCGGTCCCACGGAGAAGGTTTCTCCCCTTAGCCAGGCACTCACGGAGGATATTCCATAAATATAAACGTGATACAGAACAGCTGAGAACTTCTGGGGCACGTACGGCCCATCAGCCACCGTATGTGGGCAGGTCTGGGGGTGACCATAACTCTCTGCTCATTTCCAGACCTGGCACTTGCCCTCTCTGCCCACCTCAAAGCTGTCGGTGATTTTGATGCAATACGGGATTTTTTACCTTCTCTGCAAAACTGAGCTGGGTGAAACCCTTTGGGAAGTCAGGATGGGATCAACTGGCTCAAAAACTGATGAAGCAGCATCCTTCAGACTTGGGGGAGGTTTTTTTTTTGGCCGACCTCTGGCAGGAGAGCGGAAAACCCCGGTGAATTACTTTTTCTGGCAGTTTCAAGCCATGGTTTGCTCAAGACAGACATCTCGCACCCCCAGAGGCCATTTTATGGCAGGACACGTAGCAATGGTCTTGATGGCATTAAAAGATCTGATGCGTCGCTCTTGGTGGGGATGAAGCACGTGGATGGCGCTGTCTCTTTGCTAGACCACGGTCTGAGCCTTCCATTATTTTCTGATCTTCAGCTACGTTTCAGATGACGATGTCTTGGGAGCACGTCTTGACGTCAGTGGCAATACAACCACGGCGTGGCCATGGCTGGGTCTCTGATGGTGCTTCTAGGGCAAGGGTGGTGGGAAGGGTCATGGGACTTACAAACCCCACAAAGAAGAACAGGTCTGGGGTTTCGAGGGTCTCAAGTCTTAGATGAGGGGAGACAAAAAGCTTCTTGGATTGGGAAACTGGCACGGAATAAGAGAACCTACAGGGAGAAGTGAAGGTGGAAAAATGAAAGGCAAAATGAAGAATGGGTAGAGAAAGGGGGAGAAATCTCTCCAGCAAACACCGGAGCATCGCACTGTGCCTGGGAGCGACAGCAACCCAAACCCAGGTGGGGAGCCAGAAAGCGGGGGGCTCCCGGTTCATGTGAAAGGGCTTTGTTTGAGATTTATTTACGTTGAAGTTTTATCTGTGCTTATTTTGCTCTTTTATTTTCTCTCTCCCCGTAATTTTTTGTCTTCTGCCTTTTAACCCCTCTTCCTTTCTCTCTTTTCTCCAAAAAACAGACGGGCGAGGTAGAGAAAGTCATTATGCATGGGCTTAACATGAAAATGAAACATTTCAGCATTTCAGTTCTGCAGTTCTGCAGGGAGAAAACAAGAAAACAAGTAAGAAAACCCTCACATCCAAAGAGCAGCCATTCGGGAGGTGAGAAAGAAAATACCGTGCCCCTGTTTTGCCAGAGCAGATACCAAATACATGGCCGGGGACTTTCTCTGGAGGAAAGCAGGAGGCAGCTTTTCCTCTTCCCCCGAGAGCAGGGATTTTCAGGAGCTCACATGTGCTCAGAGGGACCCAGTGCCCTCCTGGGCCCATTTAAGAGGGATCGCAATTCATTGCAGCAAAGGGGGACAGAGGGTCCTAAAATTAAGGTGCTAACATTGAACTGTTCTGCTTCGAGGGATTTCATTCTCCGTTTGCGCGGGTACGGCAGCCCGCAAGATAAAGTCATTTTCCTGGCACGTGATAGTTGTTGCAAAATGGGAGCTGGCGATGTTTCGCTGCCGCGAGTTCGGAGCGGGATATTGGAGCTGACAAAACGCTTCCTTCGAGTTACGCTTTTAACCGCACACCCTTGACGTCGACCCTGTGCCTGCCTATGGAGAGGGCAGGAGCTGGGCTTTAGGATATTTCACATCACCCTTTTTCAAGAAGAATGGCCCCAAACTCATCCTTTCTTCTCTGTCCTGCCCCTGTTTTTGGAGAGCAGAGGTTTTGGTGTGTTTTTCTTGCTGGTCCCACCGATGCTCTCCCCGTCCCAGCATCCCGCTAGTGGCTTTGGGATGCAACCGCGGCCGGTGCAAGAGCTGGGGTGAAAGGAAAACCCTCTCCTGGCACCGTGCTTGGCAGCAGCCTTGCTGCAAATCCCTGCAATTTCTGCCACTAATCAAGGACGCTGCAATATTTTATCTGAGAAATCTCCTCCTCGCTCTCAAGGTGGCTTTGCATTAGCCAAAAATAAGGCAAGGTCGATGACCCCTGTCTGCTTTCCCAGATCCCGGGCTTGATGATACCTGGAGAAATGACCCTCCATTGAACTCATCAGTGATTAATTACCTCAAAATCACGGCCGGGCGATTTAATTTCGGCATTACATCCAGATGATTCGATTTCTTTTGCGCTTCCTGGGGCCTGTTTCCCCACCACGGGATGGACGCTGGCTGCGCAGGCAGGGTCCGGCCAAGGCGATGGAGTCTGGCATGGTTAGGAAAACCCCCCCAAATTTGATGTTTTCACACCCACGAGCCCTTTTGCCTGTTTTTTGGGGGCACTTTCTGCCATCCTGGGAGACACAGCAGAGGGTGCGACAGCATCCCGGATTCCGTAGGCTCTGGCTTTGGTGCCATCTAGTGCCTTCCCATGGGCTGCTTCCAGCTCTGAAATATCTGCGGCCAAATTACATTAAAAATAATGAATATTACATCCTTTGCAGACTGGGTGCTGCTGAGAGCCCTCACCTCCACCCGCACGCCCCCCACCCCCAGCCTTTCCGTGGGGCTGGGAGCGGGTCGGGCTGAGCCTGGTGCACCAGGAATTAAAGGGATTCCTCTCTGGGGCACGAGGAAAGGGAGGCTGTGGGTGTAAAGATGATTTTGAAACATTTTTGAGAACTTTTCTGAGCATTTTAGAGGTTTTCCGTACCCTCGGGCAAGCTGGGAGCACTGGTCCAGGGCAAGACCTCACACTGGCCATGAACAGATGGAGGAGGTCAGCATCACCCCTCTAAAAACTTGGCCGTAGCATGCAGTGCTACTGCTTACCAGGGTATAAAAGATTTTCTTGGCTGGCAGGGAGCTCAGACTCTCCTGGAAAGCATGCTTTCCCAGCAGGGCTGCTTTAAAGCTTGCCCCAGTTCTTCCTCGTAAGCAGCTGGAGAAAGGAGAGATAGTGCAAGGAGCTCGTAGTTCCTCAGCTCCAAGTAGGATGGGGTTTTTAATGCCCTGAGACTACATTTTAGCAGCGTCCCAGCCACAGAAAAGGGCTTCAGATGCTCTCAGGAGGTGTGGAGGATGGCCAGGTGTGCACCAGGGGCTCATCATGTGTTTGCAATGGAGGAGATGAACTAAACAGCATTTTCAACTTGCCGAGTCTTGTCCGAGACACACCGTGAGCTGCCTTTTGAAGTTACTCCTCTTTTCATTAGGTTTTACTCACCACGTTTTGTCTCTTGCTCTGAGTGCCTTAAACCTCCAGCCTGCTCCTCACCTTCCCACTGCCATTTTCTAATGGCTTGAGTCTGCCCTGGGTCACCCCAAAGGTGACCTGCACCCATCTCCACACCTCTGCAGGGGACAGTGGTCTTCAAACCTAGGGAGAACTCACCCTGACTGGTGAAAATAAGATGGAAAAAATAAACCCAACTGAATGAAGAACAATATTGACACTAGTTTTGTGTCTCCTGCAGCAGCGGAGGGACATCACGCTGCTCTCCGGTCCCTTAATCACATCCTGTGTCAGGGCCTGCGGTGGTGGCATGGGCTTGGTTGCACAGGAGGAGTCCAAGGACTGTATTGGGGATGTCTGATGCTCATCATGAAGAATACATCTACAACCCCGTGGCAAACGAGCGCATCAGTACACAGAAACACGGTCTTCATTTATTCAAGGGAAGGCGTCTGGTTACTTGCTCCAGCCTAAGTAATGCATGATCATTTGAGCAGCTTCACACCTTCCCTGGAGCCAACAGACACCAAAAAGCCACAAGATTGTGTTAGATGTTAAGGGATGGGTTGAGTGTCTGGTTATTTAGCATGTCCTGGGGTTGTTGGAGCAAACCTTCACCCGGCCCCTAGCGCCTGGATGAGGGCATACCATACGTACACTGCTTCCCCTACGTACTCCTGGCTCCCACAATGGGCTTTTCCCAGGCCAGGCACGGTTTGTGGACACGTAGCTACGCCCAGTCACTGGATTTTTCATCGTTCAGGGACTTTTTTTAATGAGAGGTATTTGGGAGGTTGGTCAGGCAAAGCACAGAAATGGGGGTGTTGCTACAAGCTCATGCTCCCACATCTGATTGTCTGCCGGGATTTTGCCTGGATAATCTCCATCTCTTACCTGCCTAGAGCCGAAAACAGTTCTCTGAAGAGTGATGGTCCTTCCACAGACCGAGGGTGAGCTCCCGTCACTGCCTGCCCAGCCTGATGTTCAGCGTGGGATTGGAAATGTGACACCAACAGTCCAAGCAAAGACCCAGCATGCGTAAAGAACCATCAGAAATGAACACGATTTGACGAAATACCCAGACCTGCAGTTTTTCCTCCTTGGGATGCATCTCAAAGACAGGCAGGACCGGTCTCCCTGCCTCACTGAGGAAGAGATCCTCATCGGAGACCATCCCCACCAGGGATGTGTTTTGGATGCCTCTCCCCGCTGTGCTGGAGATGACCCTTCTGCCCAGGGGTTGGGGGTCTCCTCCAGAAGCAAGAGGCAAAGCTGGAGGAGCAGTTAAGGGGTCACCCACCAGCTGCCCTCGATGACGTCCCACTCCCGTGGGTGCCATCCTCACTGGTACCCCACATTGCGAAGAAGCCTCTGTCCTTCCCCACTCCCATGCAGCGAGATGAGAAGCTGAGCGAGTGCGGTCCCTCACGTTCAAGAGCGGACGCCGAATGCTCGGCAGAACCACTGCTCTGCCCAAATCTATTCATTAACCCGCACCACCACTTTAAGTGCGAAAAGGGTTTCTTAGGGCGCCCTTCCCTCTTGCTGCAAGATGAGGAGGGGGTTCCCTCCTCTCGGGGATGTGCTGCTGACCAAGAGAAGAAGGAAATCCCAGCCAAGGTGGCTTCCAGCCCATCGTCGCATCGCAAAGAGCTTCGCAGTGGCTCTTTGTGCAGACGATGGATCTGATTAGAGCTGTAAAGCATTAGCGGGAGGGAGGTGTTAGTGAGACATCAGAAAATAGATCCCAGGCGCTCGGCTGGCGACTTGCAACTGGCAGAGCTCCTGCAAGGCGTATTTTTATTTGAAGGTTTTATCACATGTGGTCCAGGGAGAGTGTGAATAAGTGGACTTGAATGGGAAGTGTAATCATGTGGAAAAGCAATAAAATTACCCTGTCATGAATCTCTTGTCACATCCTGTGCCAGGTAAGAGCTTTGAGTGAGAACACGTAACACAAGTGACACATTTCCCAATAGGATCTTAAAAGCACCACTCCAGCCCAACTACCTTCGACTCGAAAGCTCTTCTTTGAGTTTACAGGACTTCTGCTGGCTCATAACACCACAGATAAACATCTCCTATGTATCTACAACCCCAGAGCAGGGGTTTGAATGCCCACTGCTTCAAAACAGCACCCTGCCCTGGAGGTCTGTGCTACTGAATGTTGGAGCATCCAGAGGGCTAGAGTTGTAACGACGGGGGGAAATCAGGAGTATTTTAGGATGCAGAAAATTAAATTGGCTGGACTCGATGATCTTAAAGGTCTTTTCCAACCTAAATGATTCTATGATCTGCAGGTGGTGACGTTAGAAAAGATGCATTTCCAAAGGAAAGTCACTATTTGTATGAGTGACTGTGGCACACAGAGTTGGAGATTTCAACTAAAAACTGCTGATCACACAGAGCTGTGCAGCAGCACCATCAATACTGGAAGATGTGGATGAGGTCGGATGAGCTGGAGTGACGGATGTGATGTCGGAGTTTACTCGTGTCAAGTTTAAGGTAGCGTCATGGTTTAACCCCAGCTGGCAACCAAGCATCACACAGCGGCTTGCTCACTCCCCATTGATGGGATGGGGGAAGAGAATCGGAAGGGTAAAAGTGAGAAAACTCATGGGTTGACATAAAGGCAGTTTAATGGGTGAAGCAAAAGCCACGCGCAAAGCGAAACAAGGAATTCATTCACCGCGTCCCACAGGCAGGCAGGTGTTCAGACATCTCCAGGAGAGCAGAGCTCCGTCACGCGTAACAGTGGCTTGGGAGGACAAACGCCGTCTCTCTGAACGTCGTCCCCTTCCTTCTTCTTCCCCCAGCTTTCTGTGCTGAGCGTGACGCCATACGGTACGGGGTATCCCTGTGATCAGTGGGGTCAGCTGTCCCGGCTCTGTGCCCTCCTGATTTCTTGTGCACCCCCAGCCTCCTCGCTGGCAGGGTGGGGTGAGGAGCAGAAAAGGCCTTGGCTCTGTGCGAGCACTGCTCAGCAATAACGAAAACATCCCTGTGTTATCAACACAGTTCCCAGCCCAAACCCAAAACATAGCCCTGTAGCATAGACAGCTGCTATAAAGGAAGTCACCTCTATCCCAGCCAAAACCAGCACAGACTGGGACAGACGCACAAGGACCTGGCAGAAAGGAAACGGGAAAGGTTTGAGCATCCTTGATCACGGGCCAGCCAAAAGCTATCAGTGCTGTGAAGCCATGGACAAAGCAAACGCGATCCTCAGCTGTAGGAGAGGGCATTTTGTCAGGGGATCCCCCCTGGAAAAGGCACCGGTCAGACTGCGGGAGCTCTGCATTCAATCTGCATCACCTAGAGTCATGAAAAATGAATTTGACACGGGACTCTCTCTCGTTTCTTTTCCCAGCTCTGACATGGTTGCCCTGGATTCACCCAAAGCATGTAGAAAATTTTCTGAAATTAAACTTTCAGGCAGTTTTCCCCTGCCCGCTCCAGCTCTGCCCCAAGATTTACTGTCTGAAAGATCCTTCCTTCGCAGCAGCTGGCACTCAATTCTAATTTTAAACTGAATTACAAATCCAGATGACCAACCAGCTCCAGGAGAAACCTTCCAAGGGGCATTTATGAATCAGTAGTGGTAAGGACTCTCAGGAATGCATTTATACTTTCGTGAACTCCCTGGTATCGAGAGAGACCTGAGGGGGTTGGATCCTCAGCCGCTGTTTAGTTTCAATAAAAGGAGGGCGTTCGCCTTATTTGCACCAGAGACGAAAATAAACACAGGGTTCGTCTGTCGCCAAGTTTGCGTTTTGCAGGCGTGCTGCTCCGCTCCTTCACGGACGGGAAGGGAAACTGCATCCGTGCGGTGCTCTGGAGAGAAAGCCGCAGCAGCTGACATTCACAAATGACGACCCTGAAAAGGAGAGGGAAAACCAAGCAGTATCTCAGCATCATTTACAGATTCTCCAGGGGACTTGGGGACGAATCCACTCAGTAAAACCCTTTCAGGTCCCAATTTAAGGCAGACAAATTAGAGCTTCAGTCACAAAACTAATCTGCACTGCAATGATTTCACTGGGAAAGCAACAGAAAACCGGACCCGTTTGGGTAGTTTTTGTCAGTTCCTTGCATGGTCCCAGAAATGATGGTTCCCACGAAGCAAAGCGGCCCGAGCCCCAAGGGATGCGCCAAGTGCCGCGTGAGACATTTTAAGCTTTCCATTTGGTGTGTCCTGAAGTCCAAAGACTCCGGGTATCTTGGGGATGGAGATAAAAAGGTCGAGGAGGTAACACCAGCTGTCATCTTTCCACATCTGCGCCGAACTCGGAGCACTGTCCTCCCTCAGCTGGTGGCAACACACAGAATAAAACCCGAGCCTGGTGTCCACCATGCCCAGAACTTGCATTTTCAAGCTTCACAAAAGTCGAGAACTCAGCAGGGCTGAAAAGCCAACTCGCTTCACTCGTAATCAATCTTGACATTTAAAATACACGGATAAACAGCTCTCCTTGTTTGCACCACTGAGAGCCTTCTCATGTGAGAAAAACATCAGAACTATGGCGAGCTCCCCTATTTAGCTGGAAATGCAATGTATTTATTATTGTTGTTGTTGTTATTATTCCTATTTCCATATTGACTAGGAGAAGACTGGCAGGCAGCGGGACTCCCAAGTTTAGCACAGTGCGGTTAATTCTTACCATCCTCCTCTTTACTTGCGGCTGTAAATTCCCTGGTGTAACTCAGCGGTTCTCCAAACGCCGCTCAGCCTGGCACCAGCTCTCGCGGTCTGCGAGGACGTGCCCAGAGCTTCACAGCTGGTCTACGCATCCATTTGAAACGGCAGTAGATCTGAGCTGGTTGGCACTACCTGGCTGCGTGCGAAAACCCGAGCGTAACATCGGTCTCTCAGTCAAACAGTCTCACTGACCGGCAGAAGACAGCTGTGAGGATGGGAAAAGGGGATGCAGGTGGAGAAACGAAGGCTGCACGGGCACCTGAAGGACTGCGGTGTGTGGGAAGATGGGAGGTTGCACAGAAACCGCATCCCTGGAAGGGATTCTGCAGAGCACGATGGGCAGTGGCTGCTCGTGACTGCTACCTCCGCATCCTGCACCCGTGCTGCAGGGAGAAGCGGCGGTCCTGCCCTGGTCCAGGAGATAAAAGCAAGCTTTTGCGGTCAGGAAATCACATCTAACATTGCAGACATTGAAAATTAAATGTGTTACAGCAGGGAACAGTGCTGAAATCGGGCAGGTAGAACCCATTCCCAGAGCGCAAGGCTTTCTTTTGGAGCCATGACCGACAGCAGCGTGTTGAATGGAAGTGTAGGGGGGGGAAAAAATCCCGAACAAGTTGATATTGTTTAAATAATACACTCTATTTTATTTTGTCTTAAAATAGTTTAACCTTTATGCTACAGACTTGTTTCAAAAAACAGAAGGTCTCATCTTGCACCAAAAATATATATATTTATATATATATATATATATAACACTCTGTTTTATTATTATTTTTTCTCCAAAGACCATTAAATACTAGATGGAAAATGAGAACTAAATAATGAGTGTCAAGAAAAATCAAATTTTTTTAACCAGAGTCACATGTTTTAAACATTTATATTCTAGGCAATGATTTGTCTTCACTACAGAAGATTCCAAGTTCACACTCCAGCAATTCAGGAACTGCTAAAACCATGACGGGCTTGAGCCAATGCACACTGAAGTCGATGGAAAGCCCCGCATCGACTCCAGTGGGTTCTGGATCGGGCCCAAGAGCACTGGTTCTTAGCCGTACAATTTTCCTGCTGAGAAGAGCAAAAACCATGCAGGCACCTTTTGCTCTCTCTAAAAAAAAAAACAAAAACAACAAAACCTGACAAAAATAAAACGCTAAAAAACAAAACAAAAACACTTCCTAGCTATCCAGTGATTGCGGTTTTCAGAGCACTAGCCTTTCAAATTTGTGAAGAACGCGAGAAAATAAGTAGTGTTTTAAATAAAATAAAAGAAAACCTGCATCAGACTACAATACATGAACTCTTTAAACAAACACAGTGCACAATTGGAGGAAGTTTGGTTAGGACACAGTCGTTTATATATATACATGGAAGTCACATCATATACAAACTGAAAAACGAGAGAGTGAGTTTGCATTTTTCATGGAAGGACTACAAATGGGTCCCTGCAGCTTTCTTCAAAAACTGATCTTTAAAGGACTTTGCGACACAGGAGAAAGCAGCCGCGCTAAATCCACAGTTACCTTTACAGCAGGTGTGCTAGCCCACTAGAACGACGGCTGAGTCGTGTGATTAAAATACGAGGAGAAAAGATCCGAGAGCCACTACCGACCCCGTGCCCCAATAGCACGGGGTTTCCCCTGCTGCAATGCAAACGGGCTCCGTCCCCGCGCAGCTTCCCCCTCCCTCCCTCCCGGCCCCAGAGAAAAGAAAACGGTCACTAGAAGCACCATATACATTTTTCTGGCCATGCAGTATGCTTACGTTCAATGTTTTCAGAAGCTTCAAATTGGAATATCAATCCCTCACCTAGCTGTTCTTTAAAGTGCAGTCACAACCGTTCTGCTTAGTAAAGAAAAAGCCGCTTGTTACCAACTATACCACCACTGATGGGGTTTTTTTCCTTTTTTTTAAGTAACGGGACAACATAGGTGATTTTTTTTATTACCTTTTTTTGCTCACAGATAAAATTATTGGAAGCCAAATGAATTTAGAAACCAGCCAACACAAAAAGAAAACAGAACTTCCCGTGTCCTGACTACCCCCTGCTCAGCCTTAAATGGCAAAAAAAATCTGACGACAGAGCTGTACAAAATTTCCACTGGAAACATTCTGAATATGAAGGAACATTTTAATTGCACAATAGACATTTAAAGTGAGTATCGGCTTGTTAAAGTCTAATCTTTGGTTTTTGCCTCGAGATAGACAGGCTCAGAATGACAGGTGAGGGGCAAGAATTTCCATACACACTACAGAAACTACAGCCAGCTAAATTACGTAGTTCCACTGATTTCGGTAAATATTCTGGTAGAAAGCATTTCCTGGATCATATCCTAAAAGCAATTCCAAGACTAGGATAAGAGTTGTGACCTAAAGCCAGGAAAACGGTGCAGATCTAGTTAAAAATAAAAAAATAAAAAATTAAAAAGAACGCAACCTTAAGCCCTGATCCCGCCACATCTTTTAGGACAGAGCTTTAAGCACCTGAACGGCCGCCGAACTGTCCCTGCCAAACGCTGCGCAGCTGCTAAAGTGCTTTGCCAGACTGGGGCTTTGCAAGGTTGGTTTGTTTTTTTGGGGGGGATTGGGGCTTTTTGTGAGATGGCCAATGAAGCAAATAAGCAAGAGTAGAAATGAGGACTCGAAGCAAAATGTTTCATTTCTCTCCTACTCCAGACAAGACTCAGATATAGATAAAAAAATGTTCAGCTATATTTAAAAAGGAGACGGATGCTGGGTGTTTTTATTACTATTCTTTTTCTTGTGCTTTTGCAACGCTGCTACTAAGTCACTACTATTTCTATTTTAAACCGTAACAAGCTGTGGGAAATCAGTGAAACACAGTAGTCAAGTAGACAGAAGACTCAGCACTGAAAAGAGTGTAAACTATAAATTATATTGAAAATGAAAATCCTTTAATTAAAAGCTGTTCAGTGCACATGTTATGCGCCGTTTGTATTAAAGACAGTCCCTCCTGCTGGTAACATAACCGAATCAGCTTGGGCATAAACACTCTTGGCCCAATTTTCGGAAGTGTTGAATACCCCCAGTTCCACTGAAATCACTGAGGACACAGCATTTCTGAAAATCACTGATGCTCACACAGCAAAACACTAGCTTCTACCAACAAACTCAATATACTGATAAATTAAAAGTGTTCTGAAGTTGGAGGTGGGAAAGGGTGGGAGGACTCCACTTGCACACAGTTATTTCTTCAGATTAACATGCACACTAGTTATCGTAGACGTGTTTTAAATTTGGAGCTGTTGGCTTTTAATTCTGGGAGTAATCCTCCTTTGAGAAGGCAAAAACATTTTAAATGGTATCGAAACTATACTACGTTCTTGTGGGAATGAAAAAATTGGTGAGTTTGAATTTCGTAACGCCAGGGACAGGGCTTCTGAAGCTGAAGCTTTTAACAAGGAACTTCCGTGCCACAAAGGGGAGATGGGGTGGGGAGACAAACACAGTGACGCTGCATTACAGTAGATATTTGCGCCTGGTATCCTCATCCAAAGTGAGGTCTACTACTTCTGGGGGCGAAGACCAATTCTGCTGGGGAGTGACAGCTGTCCATGATGGTGTTTGCTGAGCGTTAATGTACTGTGAGCCCGAGCCATGCTTCCAGGAAGACACGCTCTGAATCACACCTCCCCTGGGATGCACGCACCTGCAGCAAGGCAAAAAACACAGCAGATTAAAGCTACGATTGAATTCACCCACGAGATCCTTAGCCACGGTGGTTTCTTGCTTAGGCATCTTGTTAACACATCCCTCTCCAAAACGTCCTCGTGGATCTTCCATTTGTGGAGTCCATGACATCTTAAATACCCAGTAACAAAGCTGAGACTAAACTTAGAAACTTGGAGCGGGTGGTGGTGGTGGTGATCAAATTATTTTTAAGAACTGAATCCTGCCAGTGGGTGTAAAACGTGTGCGTTTTTTATGCATGCACCCATGTGCGCACGGATCCCAATGATCTTGAAGAAGTCTGCCCCGTCACGTGTAGTGCCACACATTCATTATTCAGAAGCACAGCTTCCTGCTAGCAGTTTTACCCGTGGACATTTGAAATGTGAAAAATTTTACGTGAGGCTTGATGAGACAAAGAGAAAAGGTATCTTTCTCTGTGAAATCAAAACTGTGTTAAAATAATGAGACTTTCATTGCATTACAGCCTTTACACTTGATTTTTCTTTGGTCTTCTTAACTACGAATTACAAACATGCTGGGAAATGCTCACCGATAACAGTACAGCACCACTTCAGCAAAACATTTAAGCTTTTGGTGATTACAGTCAATGAGACTCAACCATGTATTTAAAGATAAGCACACACTCAAGTGCCTTGCTGAAGTGAGGTACCTATCTACTTATTTGCACGGTGTTTTTACCTATTATATTCACAATAGATACGTGACAATTGAAGCACAAGCTAGTAATAATCAGAAAAAAATAAAATGAAAGACAGACTAGTTTTGTTATATGATGAAGTGATGACAGGAATCTACTGGAGGCTTTAAGGCGATCACTCCATTTCCAGATGTAAATCTTAAAACAAGCACCAGTACAATTTTATACCTAGTGCTCCAAAAATTGTTTTGCTCTTGTAAGCGCCGGTGGTGGCTGTAGCTGCTCCTGGCTGCATGCAGAAAGCAGGAGATGTTTGGCTGCTGGGGTAACCTTTTCCCATTTCACTGTGAAGGCATGCATACCGTATTTCAGGAACCTGGGTTTCCTCCACTAGTCAAATATCCCTGACATTTACATGTTATTTGTTTTAATTTAAGGTAGCGCAATTTTATTTTCTCCAGAACTACTTAGGTTATGCTCATCTCTCTCGGCTCTGCTTCGAGTTTCATGGAAGAGAATGAAAAATCTCATTCTCCGAGCCCGAACTTGTCTGAATACAAATGTCTCGTCTCCTTCTCAGGTACGCTATTTAGTTTTGGATGCAATGTTCAGAATGACTTTTTTATTACTTCTTCAGTCTTAAAAATACATACTTGAAGTACGTATCTACAAAGAATTTGTAATAAGAGACCGGAATTCTAACAAATGTAGGGGATTTTATTTTTTTTTTAAAGCTTTCTTTTAAGAAGAATTATTTTTCAGCGTAACTGACAAAGCTTGTAGCCAAAGCAAAAGAAATAGGATGTTTGGTCTCAGGGACTACAGTCCGTGGTTCTGATACAGAACAGCCCTCAATGCTCAGGCAAAGCTAATACTAACTTTTCTTCCCTGAAGATGACAAAAAGCGAGCTATAAATTATCCCACGGAAATGATACCTTGCAAAAATAAAAGTGTTTATCCTCAAACAAGTCACACAAGCAGCCAATAGCAAAACGTTCCATCAAACATTAGCTTAGGGAACATGCTTTCCGATCTGTGGCCGAGGGAAGATACCGCACAAAGGCAACCAAAAGAGGCGGGGAGGGGAACCCAACTTGGAAAAAACAGGGCAAGATTGTTTTATACACATGCATGATTAAAAATAAAAATGAAATCTGTTGGACAAAAATTAAAACAAACTGAAAAACATGACTCGGGTGTCTTAAGTAGATGCCAAGTAATAACCCAATGACAAGAAACACCACCAATTCACTAGCAATCTGAAAAAACTACAAATGATAGGCAAACTCGAGGGTGTCGCAACTCATGCCAGCCCAACGATGACACGGAATATGGAGCACGATAAAAAACGGCGTGAGCAAAAGAACTGAATCCAAACACCATACTAACTAAGCATGCAAAAGACACTGATCAAAAACCTAAACCTTTTCCAAACGACAACCCTGTCAGAAGCTCATCAATACTTCATAACTGCAAGCCTAGACCTGCAAGAGAAATAAAACTCTAAATAGGATTCGAAGAACTGGAATGGGTGAGTGTTCAACGAAGCCAGTAAGAACTCATCTTTGGGAGATGGCAGATGGTTACACGAACAAAGAAGAGCACAAAAGTGTGCTTCACATCTGTCTTTGCTGAAATTATTCCAGTCCGTATCTAGAAACCCTGATATGAAACAGCAACTCCGCATTTACTTAACGTTCCCATTCTTGCACATGGTAAATATTATTGAGGCGAGCAGTGTGGAAAGCTTTTGAACAGGGGACCTCGAGCAGAAGGGTTGGGTGTGCATAGAGCTGGACAGATTTGCACAAACCAGTAGTGGAGGACAAGTCCATGCTGCTTATCATTAGGACAAAGATCCTCCAAGCCCTGGGTCTGCTGGATAAACAGCCTAAGGAATCAGTATCTTCTAAAAGAGTTAGCCATGCTAACTTTCACTATTCTAAAAGTGAAGACTAAGTCTCCCTTCCTTCGGCACCTTAAAATTTCCTTTTTTCACATCCACCAGCACTGGACTGTGCCCACACTATCTGTACAGTTTTCTGCCTGGGAAATTGGGTCCTGCACCCCTTCCTTCTTCCTTGCCTCAAGAAGGACGTGGCGAGGGTCAACAAGGAACAGCTCTGTTCCTTGTCGCTCACACCCCTTTTCCAAGCACACAGCAGGCAGCAGGCGAGCTTCTATTACAAAGAGCTTGTCTGTATGCTGTTTTAACTGGCTTTTATTCCACCAAATTACCCCTCCACACTACATGAAGATGCCAGTCTTGTTCAACTGCCTCATAATACCTTAAGCTAAGGAAAGATCACAGACTAAAGATGCAGAGTAACATCCAAAAAGGCCTATCAAGGCTAACAGCTGAGCACAGCTGGACAGCTTTCTATCTGAGCTTGAGAAAAACCTCTGGCTTCCTTACCCTCATCTTCTTTGGGGATTTGGACTTTCTTGTATCTCAAAATCAAACCAAGGCTCATAAAATTCCAATTTTTAATCTAAAGGGCCTATCTTAAGACATTAGCATTGAAAAGTTGATAGTATTTTTACAACTACTGATTAATTAACTGCAGGCTGATTAAATGCTTAAAGCGAATAAATATATTGAAAGGAAACAAGAACCCACAGAAACATTTTTGTTTACGTATTTGCATATTCACACTACACCCTTAAAATCTGAATTCCTAAGAATGGTTCCTGATGTATATAAATTCGGTATCTCAGCTGTGGTATTTGCTGTTTTAATACTACATACGCTTAGCCTGTTAATGTTTGATCAAGTTGATAACATTCTGAAGAAAAACACATTCTGACATCACTGTGACCAGCAGAATCGAAAAAACAAGCGCAACATTTGCTACCTTCTGGGCATCAGTCATGGATAGATAACTACAGAAATGGGAGTCAGCAGGTTTTTTCTTTATTAATTTTGGCAGTATGGATATTCTGATAAAATGGAATTAATATTAGAGAGAGAAAAAGGAATTCATACCTGGCATGTTCCTGAACTCCAACAATCTCTACTTCACTATCGGAAGAGGCGATATTAATTTCTTCATTGATCTGGGCATTACCGGAAGAGGTTTTGTCACTTGCAAGGAAGCCTGGATCCAAATGACCTACAGATGGGGAAAATGCAAATACAGCCAATGTTTTAACAGCTCGCACAACTCAGAAATCAGCAGGAACAGGAATTTCCCAAGCCAATAAAAAACAAAGACTGAAACACTGAGACTGGAAAATCTTATTAGATCAAGTTATCCAACTTCCAGTTCACCACCTGATACAGGACGACCACTGGGCTTAGTCCCCCTCAACAGCTCTAGTGGTGGTGTTAGCACAGAAATGTGAGCCAACCCAAGTGTTTAAGAACACTTGATGTAATTAGGCTTTCCAGCTGTTATTTCATGACGATGCTGAGAGTTAGACTGTGCCTAAACCTCCTTGAAATAAAGCAATGAGACAATCTGTTGTCAATAAATCAAACTCAGTGATACTGTCAATGGCACTCAACGAAACAAAGCCAAAAGGCTGGACAGAAACATCACACACCCCAAGGAAAATTATTTTTTTTTTTTCTTTAAAAACAGGGGAAGCTGGTCAATGAAAAAAACCCAACAAACCCATCAGTTTCTGGTCATGCTGCTTCACACACCTGCTCTAACGTTATTACAAATGCTGGAAAAAACCCCTATCTGTTTTTCATAAGTTCCATATACAGCAGTGTTGGTTTTTTATTACAGTTCCTCAGTGCTATCCAGTTCATCGGTCTGTCAAACAACTCCTCTCTAAATACAACGAGCATGGCAGGTTTTGTCTTTTCTGCCAAGCACTGCTAAGAAGGTCCTTCACCACAATTAGTGATGCTGTGTTGTGACGTATTAAAGAACACTTGTGCGGAAACCACAAAACTGCCAAAATTATTACTTGTTTTACAGAAAACAAACAACTTCTTAAAAGAAATTAAAAAATAAGATGGCAATAAAAAGAGATAATATCTACTTTTTCTTTCTCCAAAAAAACCCAAAAGATTATTCCTACTGTCTCCATAACCTGGGGTACGCCGGGCAGCCCTGAAGCAGATGACACTGCCTCCTTCTTGGAAACCACTCACTCAGCTGTGTTACACAGGGGAAGAATCATCTGTCGAGCAGGAAATCTGAGCTTAGATGAATATATTATGTACATCTTGTTTGACTGGACACCTCTTCAAAGATGAGAGGAGGAGGACGTAATAACGATCCGCTGAATTTCAAAGGTGTGCTAAGCTGTAGAACTGATTATACCCCCAGGTAGATCAAGAGGACACAGAGAGAAGAAATTAAAACAAAAAACAAGTGCCAGGGAACGTTGTAATGACTGCTTAAAGTACCTGGAAATGATGCAAGTGAATAGAGGGGCACAGAGCATACCGTCTGTTCAGTTTTTGGAAAGCGAAGACCCTTCGTGCAACATCTGATCAGGGTCAGCAAGGGAAGGAAACCCATGTGCTGCCACATACCCGAAGGAGGAGTTTCCACCTCAGAAGACAAAAAAGATTTGTCAGCTGAACTTCAAACTAATTAACAGCCCAGGCAGACTTTTCCTAACATTACAGTTCAGCTGAACATTTCTTGGCAAATATCACTGGCCGCCAGGAAGTCCCAAAATGGGTCACGGGTATTTCTTTAATAGAAGTGGCTGGGCACATCATGAAACATGAAATGGAAGCGCTCAGAGGCTGTGATTCGTGTGCTGGCAATGCAAACCGGGAGCTTTACATGATCACCTTGCCCTGCTCCTGAATGTTGCCACTGCCACAGCACAGGCGGCAGAACAGCAACGAGGTCCTCGGACGTCGATTCACGCAAACTGGCGTGGGTATCAGCCTGCCTTAATACGTCGAGTGTTGGGACTCAAAGCTGACGTACCACCGTTCTGCACCCTTTGCTAGACAGGGTAACACCTGGCAGAGGGGCAAAGCAGATCAGCTCTTAAATAGCCCCAAATGAATCCCCAGATGTACAAATGGGAGCCCCGAAAGAGCTTTCCTATATTACCATAGCTTTAAGTTCAGACAACAAAAACGTAATTAGCAGTAGAGAAACCACGATTAGTGGAGTAAATATTGCACAGTAGCTGGGTGTAAATCAGGATTATAGCACAGAGACAGACTTACAGCCTCTGGCCATACAAATTTCATGCCTAATAACATGCCTACACTGTTGGCTGCTTTGCATGAACGTTGGGATGACACCCAAAGGAGAGGTTTTGTTTACCCTACAACATCAGGGCTTGCAAAACAGCCCCAAATATTTGCCCGTGCACAAGGATGTGACAGTGTGTCCTAGTAAGATTTTTCCCTTAGATAAAGCTTACGTTGTTCTTTTCCCATGGGAACACATCGTTTAATGCCTGTTGAACTAGATACTGGCTGAAGATTACATTTGTGAACAAGACGTAAGATTTGAAAATTCTGCTTTCCAAACGTGCAATCCCAAACACGGTAAGAAAAGGCCGGCACTGACAAACGCGCAGTCAGACGTGTATGGAGGCTACAGGGCTCTGGGGTAGGAAGAAAAAGAGATTCATCCTTTCAGATGCTGACGTGGCCGTAGCGCCAGGAGCAAATTCGTCTGGACATGTTCCCACAGGGTCAGGGGTGAAGAAGTTTCTTGAAGTTTTCTAATTTTCTTTCACCTAGCAACCTCTTCCTTGCAAGTCCCCTTGGATATAGGTGGAGGAAGGAAGACAAATTTCTACCTGCATCGCAGCATTGTACTCACAAGCAGAAAATGGAAGAAACCTTGGTAAGAAACATTACCTTTTATTTCCTTACGCTCCTTTGAAATACCAATCCATTAGTGCTATATAATAAAGTTAATTTCAGCTGTTCAAATTGTTTAATAAATCACTTTATAAAGGAGTGGGCTTGTTAGGGGTCAGATAGGTACCATCAGTCAACTGCTATCCTGCAAAAAATACCAGTGAGCTTGGAAAACACCGGCTAACTTCAAAAGTGCTGGAACAACATCCAGCCACAGATCACAGTGAAAATAATGCAACAGAGATTCTCATATTCAAATAATGGACTTGTCCACTACACAATAATGGAACATTTCTTTCAAAATCTGCCACATACTTGTATTTCTTTAAGCCTTATCGGCATCGAGAATTAGCTCAGAGCTACCAGGACACTTCCAATGTAGATGCCCTTCGGCAGGCTTATGCTTGGAAAACACGGCATGAGATAAAAAACCGCCGTGCTCCACCACCGCAGGCAAGGCTCCGTGTCTCACACAGCTAAAAATCTTAACGGTGTATTAAAAAAAACGAGTGGGAAGGAAGGCAGCATGTTGCATACAAGGCTATGGGATGAAGGAGATAGGAAATACTCCCTGTTAGCTTTCTGCATCTGAAACACAGTAGCATTTCACGCTGTTCAACTCTTTTGTTAGTGACCAGTTGCAAGCACTTGGCAAAGCTGAATCATTTTTATGAGCTACATGAATTTCTCTGAATTCCACAGTACTCCTGCTCTTGCTTTCCTGGAAAAAATTTCTTTGTTGTCTCTTGATGCTAAGCTCACTTACCAGCACCTTTTCACCCTTCATCTTTACCTGATGCTGGCTCTGTCCAATTTTCTAAGGTATGTTAGAAATGCAGATGGAATATGGGAGTAACTGATGCTTGTATTTTAAAGTAATAAAGAGACAAACAAAAAACACACACAGAGACAATTACAATACTTAAAATGAGATTATGATCAGTTTACAAACTGGTGGCACAGGTCGTCATAACCACTCAGTAACCAGCTCAGCTCACTTTCATTTAAAAAAAAACAAACCCAAAACCCCAACACCAAAAACACAGACCTAAGTTTCAAGAAGTAATTAGAGCGAAAAGAAGAAGAAAAATAATTAAGAACATTAGTGTCAAAAAATAGATCGCAGGAATCTTTGTCAGTTTTTATCAGTTGTATTTTGGAATCGACACCAGACATTTTTAATAAGCACCTATCTGGTTTTATTGCAAAATCCGCACAAGGAGCTTTCAAAGCTGTATTAGCTACAAAAATATTGAAAGCAAGAAAGGGAGAGACATTGACTGAGATGCTGGAACAAGCGTCAGAGGAAGAGAATTCAAACAAACCTGCATCAGCACTCAGTTCATCTAGCAGCCCTCTGGTTCTCCAGGCAGATGCCGAGTCTTGATTTCCTAAAGAATTACTGTGCTCTTGAACTACTGCAGCTGCCAACAGATTGTCCACGTTTACCACCTCTGGGTCTGAATTTGTGTCTGATATGTCATAGTGAGCTACAACTGGAGGTCCATCTGCAGAAGGAGAGAAAAGCAACGCGTGTTAGAGGTCAGCGCACTGTGAAAGACGCCTGTAAAAGCACAAACAATTTGTTTGAGGATTAATGCAATTGTCTACGTGAAGCTCTTAAAGAATTATAAATTATACGAATTATTAAACTTCTGTTAATGAACTTTGCCTGAGATCACAGAGACATTTTAACCTTTGCATACACAGAAAACACAGATGTAAGGAAAACATGTTTATCAGCGTATCAGTTACTTGTGTATTATCTTTCACAATTACACATAAACATCTCCATATCTGACAAGGTTACATTTACAGCCTTAAAAGGATAAAATCTTCAGTTTAAAATAAAAAATCGTAAGTTAAAGGACATAAAATTTGGCAGGACAAGATAGTTAACTAGAGAATTTTACAAAACTCAAGTGACAGCTTCCACTACTTTAGGGTTGATTGAATAAAACTGACTTTCTAATATATGTGATTCGGGTGACAATAAATTTAACATTAGGCAACTTTCCTTTCATAACATTTACCCATCAAGGACAGGGGAATTTTTCAAAATGGCAATGGTTTTTGGAGGGTTTTTTTAAGATCAAGAATAACAAGAAACAAAACTATAATGTGCAGTGATAAATACGCTTTTAATTCAATACGATTACCATATGCATCTTTGGCCACCAAAGTGAAGCCGGAAAGAGGCAGAGAAAATTGCTTATGCGATTCTGAAATCTATTCTTGAGGAATAACAAAAAGCTATTTTGGGTCTAGTTTGTTAGGAAGGACTATTTTCTTTGTGAGGAATGAAAATCACGTGTAACTGAAAGTGTGCTTGAAACAGAAGAGGGAAAAAAAGAAAAAGTCAAATTCAAGACAAAGATTAACGTGGAAGCAGAGAGAGAACGGATAATATCATAATTCTAAAAGGATGTACATTTTAACCCAAATGCCTCGTCTCAGCTACAGCTTATCGATGTGGAGTGGATGTAAGTAGTTGGAGTTCCCCGTCCCCTAATGAGAGGATCCAAACTTTCTTTGGGCCAACACTTCATCCACAAAAATGAGTATGCAATAGAAAAACAGGCTGGGTCAAAGTTTAGCGAGCTGCGGTTCCATAACTCCAAGGAAATTCAGGCAGTTGAGGGTCTGCAGGATTTTTTTGTTACGGGCATGATACACAGAGGGTATAACTTATATGGGATAATACAAAATAATCATGAACTAATCATGTGTTTAGGAATATAGGACCTTCACAGTTACAAAATGACTAAAGAAATCTTTAGAAGTCACAAAGAATAAGAGGAAAAGACTTTTCAGGAAAGGCTGGTTTCTTTTAGGAGCGTTAAGTGCCTGTTGAAAACAGAAAGAACGTGATGAACTAAATGTTTCAAATTTAGTTCTCTGAAAAGCTGTCTCTACCGAGATTTTTAGGGTGGTTTTTTCTGGGTTTGGGGGTGGGTTTTTTGGTAACTTGGTCCCTGAAACACAATTCAACTCACTATTTTAAGAAACGCCTACTTCGTGGTTAGCAACACACTTCATTAAAGAGTGACCATATTACTCAAGTCGTACTAAAGATCAGTTTTGCAACAAGGTATGAAGAAATTCACAAAATATTCCCGATCAGACCTGCCTCCAAAACAACAATTTCATAAAACAATGTTATATTACAAACTTAAAACAGACCCGACAAAAATAAATGGGTAGTTAAATGCCAATGTATTAAAGACCAAACTGTTCGCGACATGAAACGCTGATGATTACGACTGGAAAAGAAGTCCCGATAATTAACTGAAAGGCAATCTTTGTCTTTTTAAAAGGCAATTACAAAATAATGGAGTACCAAGTTCAAAATTAAGCTGGCCGATGTTCAGTTAATTATTTGTGAAAGCCGATGATTAAATTACATGCAGAAGTTACAACTGGACTGAATCACGAGGCATGTTTTCTTTCAGTCTTATCATCAGAGTTCAGTGTGAACATATATAATGTGATCTACAAAAATAAACAGTCGAGTGCAGAAGATACGAGGGTCAAGTACAATATTGACTGTTTGACCATTTTTTCAACAGGTTATCTAAAATTTCACGAGCTATGTACTGTTCCTTCAGGTCTTTGCTTCTCTCGCTTCTTACTAAGATCTCCATAGGGAGAAGCAGAATTTGATTTTAGATAGACATGTCTACACAAGTAAAATTATATTTGGACAAAAGGCACCAATAGTCTCAAGTCAAAATTGTACCACTCCTACATGTATAATCATGCAAAAATGTATAATAAATGTATATACATGCAGAGTGATATTCTCATCACCTACCCATAGAAATAACTTGTGTGAAAGTCTTCGTCAGTAGGAAATACAAGCATAAACTTGTTATCTGTAGCTCCACTCTTGTATCTTCCACACTTCCAAACAGCACACCTTATAACTTAGCTTAAATTTAGTATACATCAAACAGACAAAAATATTTTCAATATAATTTACATACTGTAATCATATTTGTCAGTGTAATAGCCACCAATTTAACAATCTGGAAAAAATAAGCTGCCTATTTACACAGCAATCACAGCAGAGATCTATTTTTGCTTTTCTCAGCCTTGCCTTTCAGGATTAGGTTTGGAAACCAGAAAGCCCTTCACACCGGGGTTATTGGTACCTATCACCAGTAAAAGACCGACGAGGCCAAGATAACAGCGACACGATGCTGCTGCAACAAAACCTAGGATTCCCAGCACGTATAAAAGAAGAAATAAGCAATAAATGCCTACGTGTATTTAAACCCCCCCCTACAAAACCCAAACAATATAGAAGTTGTAGACAGCTACAACCAGATGAAAGTTGCAGCGAAGGCATATAAAAACAAATCCTCTAAAAATCCTTCATTCCCAGAAGCCTGTTTCCTTTTCAGTGCTACAAGGATAGGGCAGGAGGGGTTGAATTTGGAAATAAATAATACTTCCCTAGCCAACTGCGTGATCATCCGATGATGTGATGCAAAGTGAACGTGTGGTACTAAGAAATAAGGGCAACTGGCTTCAGCTAGGAAATAAGTGAAAAAATGCTTTCAGGTTGAAAAGGGAAAACGATAAAGTACAACCACAGTCGTAACTTTTATCCGCCTTTGTTCAGAATGGAGCCACCCCTTGCAGTAACTGACTGTAATGGGATTTCAACACATAGAAAAACAGACACCAAAACAAACCACGCCAGAATCAAAATTTAATGCAGCACAATTAGGAGGTTCCCTGTTTGGTAATTTAAACAATCTATTTAGGTAAAAAAAAACCAAACACATCTTTTGAGGAGCCGAGGTAGCTGGAAGACTTAAATTTCCCTGGTGATATGCTTTAATTCATTTCTAAAGCAATAAATGCTTGAAAAAGACAAGGCTGAAAGTTAATAAGTACCAGCAGCGAAACACAGCTGTTGACATTTATGTTAACAGGGGGAGGGAAAGACTGCTTTTTATATTTTTTATAAAGAATTCAGAGGCAGAGGTCATCATGGGGACAGCATTTCCAAGTGCTCAATTCTCCCTTAATTTACAGAGCTCATCAAAACTAATTTCGCTCAGGACAACTGAATCAGAAGACACAGGCACAAGAATCCACGTCTACGCGTACCAATGTTCATTTTAAGCTTGCAACATAGAAAATGCAATTATTTCTTATCTGCTAGCCACTCCATGCTTTTCATAGAGCCACATCTCGACATTCAGTGGTCTCAACTGTGTTGCAAGATCCGCGCTCCTGTTATCCCTTAATTCATTATAACAGCAGCACAAGCAAAAAGGGGGAATCGGCCGTAAAATTTCAGCTGTGGGTTAAAAGCGGCGATCCCGTAAGAAGCAGCGTACCTTTGAGCCGAAACAGCCGCGTAGCAATGCGCAGCGGTACTTTATCGTAGGGAACAAAAGGTATTTTTAGCTAGCAGAACCTGGATGGGGAATTTAGTCCTTTAAGTCATTATTTCTCTTTAGCTTTCTTCAATTTAGGGATGTAGACCCCAGCTCACCACCTCAACTCCCTCCTATTTCAGGGTCCAGTAATCTCAGCCTGGAAATTGCAGCCTGGAGCATCCTCTCCTCTCTTTCCCCGGTAAAAAGAAAGAGCTGAGACCAACACCTTAGACAAGGCACCCGACTTCACGCTGCTGGAGTTCACCAAAACGAGACCCAGCCTTAGGGACGGGATTTAAACTTTGCTATGTTTTCTCTACAAGTAGTGGGAAAAGACTGAAATCTCCAGAGGACTATCCCGATTAAAATAATTTGGAAATTGAAAGTCTAATTTTGACGGTCTGAATAGCCCTCTGGAGTCATCAGTGTCTTTGCAATGAGGAGATACGGAGCCTTATTTAGGTGGGAATACCACCCTAAGCTTTAAAACACACAGAACAGGTACAATAATAATAGCAACAATTATTACAGCACTTTACTCTTACAGAAAACTTTCCATTAGTGGATCTCAGAGAGCTCCGAGGTGGTTATTAACCTCCTTTTGCCTATGGGGGAAACTGAGGCAAGCAGAGATTTGCAGCTTGCTCGAGGCTAACAAGCAGAGGAATTCAGCTTTGCTGAAAATAACGCTCCCCTCAAATTAATGAGCTATTTTTAACTGCTAAATTATTGAGGAGTTTAAAAATAGGGTTTAGGAATGCTTTCGTGAGACACGCACAAGCTAAAAAGGCAACACGCAGAGGCACCCAGGTACTCGCAAGCCCAAGGACACGCCGCTTCTTCCAGCCTCACCTCAACGTCTTCACGGTGAATGCAGGCACCGGTTTGTCTCAATCTCGGTACTCCAAACTAAATTGCATTTATTTTTATGTAACAAAAGAGAATACTGACACGTTTTAAAATAATACAAGCTCTAAGAACACCCTCATTTCCACCTGACACTAAATTCAAGAGACAACTCCATTTACTTCAAGCTTAACAAAACACAGAAGGGACTTTAATACCTACATAAATTTTAAGATCAGATGATCACTACAGTAATAAAGATAACCAAATTTAGTGTGCCAAGAGCTAGAGGATTCATCCTTGCCAAAACGGTTTTACGGTAGACGCATCAGTAACTTTGATCCAAACAGAAAAGCTTCATATACAAGACTACAGGCTGGAGTGACAGCCTCTTTGTTTTAGATAAACAATGCAAACCTGGTTATTATTTAAAACATGATCTAGAGCTGTGGTTCCATAAAGTATGTGCAGTTCTAACGGCATAAACTAGCTGAACCCTAAAACAATTCCCAAACAGGGACGAGGGACAGGAGATCTGTGCTTTGTTATGTTGTTCAGCAACATGAAACACTTCACTACTATTTATATTTATTTATTTATTCCAGGTTACAGTAGTTACATTTCAAAATTTACAGGGTTAGGCAAAGAATACATTGTAAATACAATAAAAAACAATAGTAGTGTAACATCATTCTCTCTAAAATCATAAAGTGAACAAAAAGTTATCAATGAGTCCACTTTCCTCACATATTCCTTCATTTCACACAGTAAAGCTTTTGTGTTTGGGTTTTTTTTACCATAATAATAAAATAATAAAATCAAAACAACATGATCAAATGAGTATCTGTTCTCAGACTGGATCATTAATACATATATCACATTAAAAGAGATCTCCAAAAATTCAAGCCCTGCTGATCAACATTTATTTTTTCAGGCTTTTTGATGACTAGATGGAAAATATCTCGGATTTGTTTTACCAAATTACACATAAAGACCTTGCTATGTCTTTTTCACTGTGCGTTAAGCAAAGGCACATGAACACGGCTGTGTACTGAAAACATCAGGAAGCAGCGTGCACTTTACATCTCGTGATAGGATTTATTTTCACTATGCCGCTTAATGATTCATTAATTATGGAAGCAGATATATTAGGCAGATCTCTTCCCCAGTTTTACTTGTAAAAGTGCATCAGGAGGGTTTGGGAAACCATCACACCCTACTCTTACATAGCTATGACAGCTTAAAAAAAAATCCCTATATAAATACAACCTATACAACAAAAAGCAGGCAAACACGCGCCACATACGCACCCCTCGCGCAAACACCGCATTTTTGCAAGTACAAACTGCATCTGCCCGTGGAAGGGCTGATACAGCCTTGATGCAAAACTTTTGATGGTCCGGACTAAACCGCCTGCTCGATCCGTCTGCGAGATTTAACACAGCGCTTGCAATGGCTTCTAACTTAATAAGCCTGTTTTCCATGTGCCTTCATTTTGCTGATCTAACACTACGAGACTAATCAAATTTGTGAGAAAGCCTGGTTTCTAGCTTCATGTTTTGCAAGGTACTGTCCATCTCTATCAATCAGCCTGAATGTTTTCGCTTCTACAGTACAAATCACACAGCACGTTTGTTGTAATACTTCCAAATGTAACTGCAGTGGTCACAGCGCAGATCTCGATGATTTTAAAAACATCTACTGAACCGGCCTGATTTACACACGCTCATCAGGCACAGACTCCCCTTAAACTCAGCAAAAGGATTCTCTGACCAAAAACTGCAGAGTAAGTTCAATTTCCAAGGAGGTGAAATGCTATCCCCATTGAAATTAGTAGAAATTTTCTACTGGTTTTAATGGGGCTAGGATTTAGATTTCTTAATGCCCTTGAAATATTACCTTTTTTTAAACAAAAAAGGAGATTTACAGTATGTGATACAGGAAGAGACAAAATACATTAACGAGAGAAATCGGTGACAATAAATACATTTCAATTTGTAAAATAACTGCCAAATATAATCCCGTTTCAGTGAAGTTAAGATTGGTTCTCCAGTCTTAACTCTAGCAGCTCAGATTAAGTAACCTAACAATCCTGCGAAAACATTAAAAGACACGGTGAACTTAAAAAAAAATAGAGATATGTATTTCTGCCTGAATTATTTTGTCCTAATACTGTTAAAAATAACTCTGAAGATCAGTATATCTGAAACATTTAGGATTTTTCTTCCCCCCGGCCCAGTTATTTTTTGCAATAGAAACACTGAATAAAGTTTCACTGCCTTTACTTGTATTTGGTTTAAGTTGTATATTACATTTTTTTGCCCCCCCCCCAATAAAACCTGAAAATTCAGCTGTTTTGTTAGAAACATGTGAAGCCAAACCCCAAGCCCTCAGATAAAATCATGTGTGAAGGGTGGAATTCCCTATAGACCTTCCTTACCGAACCCCCCTTGAGGGAGGGAAGCAGCACAAACTCCTGGGGAAGAACCTGCAGCCAAGCCAACACTGCACACTAACGCCCCTGGACTTCCAAGGACTCCTCCATAGGGTACAATTCTAGGAGCAGATCCGTTATTTTTTCACATATTGAATTGTCACTTTGACATTGAGTGACATATAAATTAAGCCTCTGTATAAAGACTTACTTCTTTTGCACTTGCACAAAAAAAAAAAAGAAACCCCACTAACAAAGTAGCTGTGCTTCACCTGGTACTAAATCCCGACTCTGCAGTCATACGGGTGTTCAATTACTCCTATGCAAACAGCTGCCACATTGAAAACATACAAGTTGATATTAAAAATGGCAATATAGAAACCTGAACAAGCCAGTTGGGCTTGAACTGGCACCATCTTCCCTGGAATAACACCAGTCTACACCAGCTGATCTGACGATGCATTTACTATTTCAAAACCCTAAGAGAAGTAGAAGTCTTGAAGGAAACTAGAACATCTCTTCATTCCCGAAGTATAAAACCTAGGGCAATTAGAGAAACTCTAAATTATCATCTGTCGTTCTCAACACCTGTGCAAAACTCCTCCTGATTTCTCCTCTACTTGTTAAATTTGGTGGCTGAAGTGATTTGTTGAGAGGTGAGCATGAACATACATTCAAAATGTAACTCTGGGTTGGAAAGTAGACGTTTCCTTCCAATAATCTTAAAGGCAGTCTTAAACAACACCAGACTGCTTTAATGAAATACGGAACGGACGAGATTAAAATTTGTGTTAAAACTTCAGCTCCAGAAATTTTAACTCCCTGAAAGTTTCCAGACAAAGCCCTTTGAAAATAAGAGCTTACAACAGAAATCACGACAAACTTAACTGCAGCCATATAATACAGCAAAAATATTTCCAGGAGGGAAAAAACCCAACACTAAATATGAAATTATGCATTAGGAACCTGTGTTCTCAAAGAGATGCCAAAGGCTGTTGCACACATGTTTAAAACGCGGACTCGTCACTAGTCTTGGTACGTGAAGGCTGGTTTCTTCAGTGCTTTGCATCTCTCAAATTCTCAACACAAAGCAAGAAGAGAGATGCGCCTGTTTGATTGCACGGCCTGCCAAATGGTTCATCAGGTAGGTTACACTACACCTGAAGAGCAAAAAGGGGAGGTTCTCCTCTCAGTTCCTCAGAGAAACACACTTCTTCACACGGAAAACAAGCTAACGGACCAGATATTCAACCATGTAAATCGACGCACACTTGTCATTTCCAACGATCCGATCGATTTACAACGGCTGAAGATCTGGCTCCCAGTTTTGAGGCAAGTTTTCACTTTCAGAGCGACCAAACAAAGTAACATTTCCCACTTACAAACCCATTTACAATCACTGCTCTTGCACAGGTGTTTTTAACACTAGGTAGTTTTTTTGCAGGGAAATTAAGTTAAAATTCTAGCTAATATGAACTACTCCCTCAGTCTTGTGGGCGTCTTGGAATAAGCTTACCCTAGAAAGAGCACAGCTTCAAAGTCATTATGCTTGACTGCTGTAATCCTCTGCTTGTTCTTTCACATACACAGCTGCTTGCACTGAAAATAACGATTAACAGTAATGGATAAAAATGTTTGAAAGTTTTTAACTTTTGCCTCTAGTAACCAAATCCAAATTCGAATCTATTAATATGCGGAATTATTTCAATACTTCTGATTTTTTTTTTTTAAAGATTACCTAACCAAGACATTGAAAGTTGGCAGAAAATCTCACTGGCTACATCCCTAACAAAGTTGTTATCCATTCAAGAGATGAGTACGTAAAGGTGTTTCAGTCTGAGAGATCAACCAATCTCCTCACACAACTTGTTTTGAAATACCTAACTGCTCCATATATGCTATCTTACAAAAAAGGTTAAGGGCATGCTTACAGACATACTGAGTTAAGTGACTCTTACACATTAAAAAGAAACCAGTCACTGCAAAAAGCTGCTTCTGCATGCAAGGAAGACTTGTAAAGTTGTCATGCTTTAAAATATGCTGCTCTTATCATAGTCATAAAGGTGTATATATATATATGTATCAAATCTATGAACACCAGAGATCTGATTATTTTTTAGTATCAGCAAATAATCTTCCCTGAAGGGTCTTAAATTTTAAACCGATGAGGACAAGCTTATTAAATTGCAATCAAACATAAAATAACTCATTTAACTTTTACCTACAGTTAAGTTAAAATTGCACGCAATTTCAGATGAGGGAGTTTTCTTACAAGTTCATATCAAAATCTTTGTATCAAAATTATGTATGAAGGTGATCTGTAACGAATTTATTCCAGTACTTAAAAATTATCTCCTGCATAGTCTTTCAAACAGTTACTCTGAAAGTAACACAGCTCTTAAATCTTTTTTTTTTTTTAAATGAAGGCATCACATACTTAAAAAAAAAAAAACCCTGGGCCAAGAATAATGTTAAAACACCAGTGTCAGTATTATACTGGTAACAAAAAGCATTTCTCGAGTTCCTGTCACAGATTTGATTCAAACCCCCAGATAAAGTGATGGAAAAACTCTCCCTGACTTCAGGGAGGGGAAAAAAAAAAAATCAGACCTACAGAAGATAGAGTGGTTATTTTGAATGGGAAGAAAAGGAATTACACTAAAATAATAAGGAGGGGAGAAAAGTGACTGTGGTTCAAAAAGCAAAATGACAAAGCTAAAGGAAACCTACAGTGTTCTCTTTACTTAAACTATGTCTACACAAAGACTTCCCATTTCCATTATTAGAATTTTGATTTGAATTCCAAACTTTTAGCAAGTTTAACTGATGATAAATACACATTTTTGGTAGCTACGGAGAAGTTACTTCACATGAAGAAAGGCCTTAATGGAGAGGTGACCAAAAAATCCCTGTGTGTAGCGATAATAGTAAGAATTAAATAGAGATTTCTAATATATAGTTTAAATTAATCCTACTTTAAACATCACAGTTTCAAGCCTGCCTATTCAGGATAACTATCAGTATAAAAAAAATCCACACAATAGCAAGTTACTGTATTATTTGAATGAAACTAATGTTCTGGCATTCCCCATCACAAGTAAATGACGAGTTCGGTGGCATTCAGGCGTGGGTCAGAAGCAGCTCTTGCCGTCTCACCCAGACCAGCAACCCATACCTCCCAACGACCACAGCGTTCACTAATCTGACTCTCAAACCTTCCTTTAAATTCCTGCGCCAAGGCTCCATCCATCCACCGACGGCTGCTTATCTTAGGACTGACACAACTATTTTTATTCCAGCGTGAGGGATGCAGCTCAGTCATATATACAGAAGGAAGCAGCGGTGGTCTGCATGCACGCGCCATCCACGCACACACAGCTGGGTGTGATTCATCTCACCTAACTTTAGCCAGAAGTTATCTACTCTAAACCGTTTGTAAGGGAGATTTAGGCAACTAAGGGAAGAGAAAGACTCTGACAGAAGGTATCCTCTGTAGGGGCTTATCTCTTCCCATTTACTCAGGAGATCCACAGAACAGCAAACTAGACGCCTAAAATTAGAGGAGATTACTTCCACCCAAACCGAACACATATATATGTATGTATGTATACATGTGTGTATTTGTGCACACAATATAAGACAGCTGCTTCCATAAATATGCCATGTGCAACACAGCAGTGACATTAATAAAAACTCTGGACAGAAAATGAACTACTAAATGGGAGACAAAAAAGAAAAATCAGTTGTGCACATTTGTTATATATAGCTGAATCTTTAGGGTAAGCGTATTTACTGCTTCCACCTAAAAAGGAAGAAAAAACCTCATGTGTGACATGTTCAAGCTGCAAAACTTGGGAGTAAACAGATAGTTAAGGAAACGTTATGGGTCTGTATCTAGTCTGGTTCTCTAGAGTACTTTACATCTTTAAATATAAAACTTATTTCCTCAGATAAACGTTTTAACATGCAAAAAGAGCATTTGGATGAACAGTCTGAATGCTCCTATTGTAGCAAACATAGCTCTACTGATTTTGGGGTATCTAAACAAGGATTCTAAGTTACATTTTCCCAAGTTTGGTGATGAAAGCTTCGGGGGGTTCCCACAAACACCTTTAAAGGCATTTGTAAGTGTGTGCTGGCACATGCATGTGGGTATACTGTGGGGGTTTTTTTAAACTACATATATATTCTCTATAAATTAAAAAAAAAAGATACCATGGTAATAAAACCCAAAAGAGAAAAACAAAACAAAACATACACGAAGAGAAAAGCAAACCTTGTTTGTAGCATAATCCAAAGTAACATCAAGATTGCAAAGATCGGATTTTTTTTTTTTTTTAAAGTTTATGATTGATTCAGATCAGGCTCTGCAATATTCCCATTCTCTGGAAAGATAGGTGGAAAATTGTTATTAAAAGTCGCTGGAAACTCTAGCGTAGCATCAACATTTTGATAGCCCACGTAAGAATTAAACGACTGCTGTGGAAGTACTTGGCTATCAGGCATCTGTATGAAAGCCCCTGACTGTGTGGTAGGGGGGATTCTTTGGCCAACTAGTTGAATTTTGGTTTCCCTGGGCTCCAGTTGTTGCTTGCTTTCTTCATCCGTGTCAAGACGGGTTAGCTTTTCTATCCACATGCGAAATTTCTCCTCTGTCTGCCTCTGCATCTCGGCAAAGCAGTTCATGGCCTCTTCCAGGACATTGCCTATGCAGTTCCTATCCCACACGGTGCCCCTGTCAAGCAATCCTGGAATTTCCCTGGTCGCTCCTCCAGATCCCCCAGCACGACTGAAGCCAGCTTTAAAGACATTGAGGCCATTTGATAAGACATCATTAAGTAAGAACATAATATTGTTTATTAAGGCATGTTAACTCAGGAAAACAAACTTTTCTAACTGTGTCCATTGGATATGACAACGGGGGATGAATTAGCAAATATTAACCAACAGTACTACCGTCAAAAAACACCCCAAACATTTTACGCTCATTGAGGTTATAATAGGAAATTTTGGCTCCAAAATTGTTTTTATTCTAGAATTCTCAGACAATTCTATCACAAAGGTCTTTTAAGAAAAGTTAGTCCAATTCCCTTGCAATTTGTTTTGAGTTCAACTGAAGGTCTCAAAAGCACTTACAATAATGTGTTTGGTTCTGTTAAGCTGCGATTCAAAATACTAGTGTTTGGCTGATAAACCTGAATAATCATGCATGTTTTACTTACATACTTGAACGCTTTTATAATCGACTGTTAAACACGGACAAAATTGCACACAAGGTAACAGAGATAAAGGCTGATAGAGTGATTGCAGCATCTAAGGAGCCAAGCCCTAAGCTCTTGGTCTAATTTTGGAAAACACAATAAACTCCAATGAAGAGGATACACAACACAAACACATACACAGAAACACGGAGAGATACATGAATGCTGTGCTAATACGTGAGGCAAAAGCAACCTCTGTTAGGCCTGATGCACACAGCTACATCACATCAATCCGCACGGCACGTAGGAGCAAACAACCTCACACCAACCAGAAGCCTGCCTGCCGGCCGCGCGGCATTTCTAGAGTTACTTCTAGCCAAGGTAAAAACCAGACGGGGCATCGTTGGGAGGAAATTGTTCTCCTTCCATCCTTCAAAAATATGGTTAAAATGACTGACTTGGGGATTATCAGGAAGAACTTTAGCAGCAAGAAGAGGAGGCCATCCTCATTATCTATACGTATCAGTAAGAAAAGGCAGCGGTATCTATATTTTTAAGTTTAGAGTTCACTCAGGAATCCTCTAGGAAACAACAAGACCCCGACAAAACGAGGCTCTGTACCTGTGTGAGGAATAATAAACAACGTGCGCATGCTGCCCGAACACACAAACGTCACCTAAGGTAATTCCAAAACAAGACAAGCATCACATTAAGCTACACCAAGCAGCTACAGAACCTGGCAATTTAAGATGTAAACGTGAAACTTGTGGGATCCTCTGGCCCAAGACTAATAGAAAATATTCTAAGAATGAGGGAAATCATTGCACAACCTAAGCAAATATTTACTAATAAAAACATAAGGCACTAAATCTTTATTGGGATTTCACTGCGTAAATGAAATTACAGTATTACTTAAACAATACATTCTTTTTAGGAGCTATTTAAGTGAGGTATACATAAGTCCTTCAGTAACAGCTAGACAAAGCCTAGGATTCTTTTCTTTCTGAGCGGTAGCAATGCTACCCAGCAGGGGCCAACAACCTTCTATTAAAACCCCTACTTTTTAACTCTTCTCTCCCATCTGTTTACCTGTCAGACAGGCTGGAAATTCAGCATTCAGGGCCTCTGCTCAAAAAGAAATTACAGCAACCAATTCACATCCCTCCGACTGCACTTTAACTAAAAGTAATTCACTAAAACGGTACCTTTTTCCTAAAATGTGATTCCTTTTGTATATTCAATGGCTTTTCCTCCCTGAAAAAAACATTCCTGCTGTTCATATACTCATAGTGTTGCACATCCAATATGATTCCGTTTATTTGTCTTTAGTCAGGAGTCTTAGCCCAAGATCAAGTAACTAAACGGCAGTCTTTCTGACTTCCACAGGCTTATGGATCAGACACTTTAAGTAACACTGAGTAAGTTTTAATTGCAATTTAAATAAAAACTATTGATGGCAATACATGAGACGTAATATAGCTAGGCTTTTACAAGTTAAGAATGAACTAGCATGGTCAAAGTTGACAAAACCGTTTTGTAAACTGAAGAGACTACGTACTGAAGTATACATTACCCTGCAATGCTATTTTTAAAAGGCATCATTCATAGGGCACCCACAATTTAGGGCAGCGGCAAATCAATGTTTCAAATGCATCCCTTGCAGTTCTTGTAACAGGCCTTGTTCAGTCTTTTCTTTATTGGTGGCCTTCAGTGTTTAAAAAAAGTCAAGTCTAAAAATGTATTTTTATTATAGTAAAAATGCTAGCATTTATCTAATTGGTCCCACTGCTATCTGTGAAGTTGCAGCTCTATAGCTTCTGAAGTCACGCGAAGTTAAAAGGCGAAGCAGTTTGCAATCACAAAGGGGTCAGAATCCAAGACCCCTATCTTACTTTCAAGACAATACCTCCTGCAAAACAGCACCTAAGAAACATCCCAGTGCTGTCTCTTTATGGCATCTGTTAAGTACTACCAAAATAATGACCAAATTCAAAGTTATTTCATTCAGGAAGTCTGACAACAGAACAATTTAAGAAGATATGCTGCATCTTCATTCTAATTAGCAACGGTGGATTCCTTCATGGAGTTACGCAACCCAAATGAGCGTTTTACTGCAAATCTCTCTTAACAGATCTTTTTTTTTCCCCCCCTGTTCTTGTACAATTGTCATTCTGAGTTAATTCAACCAAGTTCATCCCTTGCAAGATGCTTCATCCGGGGTCTATGCAAAATTCCTAGGCGGAAGTAATCTGGCTGAGACTCCCTCACACAACTGTGTCCCATCTTGGGATTTCTGCACATTAAAAAAAATGTTTTGGTTTTTTTTAAACAAAGTGAGCTGCAACACCTTTTTCAACATCAATACTGAAAACTTTTTCACAGATTTTCTGAAAGCCAAACACCTTCGGCACCCCTATTTCAACTGAGATTTTTCTGAGTTGCAGAAAGCACAATGGTGGTGAAATATTAGTATTTTCATATTTTAATTTTTAAAAACCCCTTCTTTCTTCCAAAAGAAGTGTTTACACAGAAATAAATACTGATTGTCAGACTTGCTCTCAAGCCAATTTTATTCAGAATTAATTTGCATGGTGAAATTTGAAATTGTTTAAAGGAAAAACTTTCAACAGCAGCAAGTCTAGCAGAACCTATGTGACGACTCAAAGATCATCCTCTGATGCCTAGTGTGAATGCTATCTGGTGTTTGTTTAAGAATGGTAAAATCCTAAATGCCAACAGAGAGGCTCAATCGTTAAATGATAAATTGCTCCTCATCTGCAATAATTCAAAAATCACGGCAAGCCCTGAATTAAAGAGCCCAAGCTTATGATTGCTCAGGTCAGTGACAAGATTCTCAGTAGCATCCATGAAGTTTAGGTTGAATCTGTATTTTTAAGTATAAATTAAGTATAATTAAATATAAATTAACACTACATTCAGAATATTGTATCATACTGTGCTTAACTCCTCCGGAGCTCACAGTATTTGTATTGGAGTATTACCAGTAAGATCTCAACTTCTACTCTTCAGTCTTTGTTGAGAAGAAAAACAAACCTGTCAGTATTTTAATCCACATTACATTTGAATTCAGCAGAGAACTGACTCCCTATTGCACGACTGCTCCATTCACAACTTGGGTGCACGCACAAAGTGAAGCTAATAACACTACAGATGTTCATGGCGTTATTACGTATTTCACTGAACATATTCCTTACCATGCTAATTTAGCCAAACATATTTCAAAACCAGTCAGGTGGATGGTTTGATAAAAAATAACTGCACTATTAAAACGGGAAAGGTTTAGTAACGCGACACAAAAGACTATCCCTGTATTCTCAAATGTGGCAAAAATTTTGAGACCACACACAAGCAGTCTTCTGTAACGCTACATGTACATTCTCAATAGAAGGTTAAGAGAGAGTATGTACAACCTTTGTACACGTAGGCCACATTAAATTCACTAAAAATTTTTAGAGCATCTCTGTAGGCCAAGCTATTTTTCAGACAACAGACATTTGAAAATTAGCCCAGTAATAAGCTATGTTTAGACAGTAACCAATGTTACAGCTGAAGTGTCCAAATACAGCAAGACTAAGGCGAACACAGATTACCTGTAAAACTCTTCTGCAATGCGTGCAGACTTTTTCAAAAGCAAAGGCATAAGTTTTTGCATGCTCGTGTCCTTCTGACAGGTGCACTGCAATTTCTTGACACTCAAGTTCAAGTTAAACCTGAAGTTTTCTCTTAGCTTTTAACTGTTTGCAGAGGACACTCATGACCTGAATTTCCAGTAATGCTTTTTGATACCCTGTATTATTTTCTAACTACGTGATCATTCCCTAAATTTTGAGGATATTCACAGTGTAACGCTGAACGCACTCAAATGGCTTTCTAGTCAAAAGAATAATTTAAGTGCTTTGCCAGTTCCAAGAAGAGGGATCACAGACGGCACGTGAACCTACCACTGCGACGGAAAGTTGGGAGACCTACTCAGACTCAGAGCTCCACTGCATCTGTTAAGACCACAGTGTTTCATTAACCCCCAAGTAGCACAGGATGCATTTTCAGCTAACCTTGTCCTTATCTCTACAGAGAATATTTTCCTCTTGGACTGGGAGACTTGTTTCCCACAAATCAGATTTGTTTCTGTTTAAAGGAAAACCGCAATGAGGCAGGTATGCATCGCACCCAATTCCAAAAGGACAGCTCTAAAGTTTTAAGGTCTTAAATGTAATTTAGTATTAAGCAGATCATAACATACTATGAAATAAAAATGAAGGTCGTTGTTCCTCAGCATGGCTTTTTGCACTCCCACATCTTGCATCGCAGGTAAAATTGGGCCTTGGTGTAATCATCACTAAATCAAGTTCTTTTGTGCACTACAACAGGACCTCTTCACTGCACGCATCTCGCAGTTAAGACTGAGCGCTCAAATACAGAAGAGTCTAGTGTCACAGAAAAGTACCCTAGAGCGGTTTCAGATCTCTGCAATGGAAGTCAGAAATCTAGGCAGATCTGAAAATACCACATGGTGCCTTTCTGGGTCACAAGGCACTTTTAGGACTTAAAAAAAAGAATACAACCTGGGGGATTTATTTTGTGTGTTTTGGGGTTTTTTTAGGGGTGGGGAGGAACCTATCCCAAAATTCAATGAAACAGTCTTCTTCGACACACTTTAATTGCCCAAAGCGTAAATATAGTACATAAAAAGGCACAAAACTATGAAAGCTAGAAGTTCGACTACTAAAGTGGTAAAAATAATTTTAGAATTTCTATTAGAAGTTTACTACACAATAATTATAGGAGGACTATGTCTTTCCAAGACTTCCTAATAATAAACATTAACTAACTTTGCGTAACCTGCTTCCTAGCAGCACGTGGGAAAAATGCCAGTTTTCACGGTGACAGAATCACTCACAATAATCAGGTCAGTTAAAACACAGTTATTCGTAAAACCTGCTGCAAATATTTTAAATAACTGATCTAGCAAACATTAGCTCAGCAACTTAAGACTAATTACTGCAGTTTTCCTTTAAATGTTCTTGCCCTATTTAAGTTGATATTTATCTCAGAAAAACAAAAATCTTCTAGCACAAGAGGCAAAAAGGCATGTAACCCAGTAAAAATTGGCAAGCCAAAAAGTTTATTTTGATGTGATTTTATTTTGATTGCCATATGTTGACGGTTCTATGGTGCAACATAATTCACACAAAATCCTGTCCACGGCACTTGGGCTAATAAAATAACAAAGACTCAGCCAACAAGAAACTTGAAGAATTCATCTTTCTTTTGCTAATAAAATCATGAGAAGGTCCCTACAACTTGCTGCCTCCGATCTTAACACACGTGTCTGAAAAATAAAAGTATAGAAATTATAGATCCTTATGACATAGGAAAATGGTAACAGCTTTGTCTAAAATGCTGAAAATTTAGGTGTGGATATAGCTTGGGCACCTGCGTAAAAGAATTCCTATTTCTGTCCTAAAATAGGTGACCAGCTGCAATCTGCAAGAATTTACAATAAGGCTAAGTAGGTTTGTCATGCACCAAACCGCAGAGCTGAGAGCACAGCATAAGTGCAATAATGAACAGGGCCTTACTGTAACACTGGCAAGGGTTATGCCATGTTAGAAATAACACAGCCGCCAAGCTGTGGTCTTAATATATTAAAGCAAAGCTGGCCACTTATCTTAAGAGTGTATTTATTAGATTATCACCATCTAATGGGATTTGACAGCACTGATAGGACTTCGTATAGACTTACAAAGGAAAAGATCTGAAAATTCCAGAATTCAAAGATAGTCCTTCCTCCAATTTACCATTTCTATGCTTTGTTGGTGTGCAAAAGTGCACTGAAACCTCAGAACAGATTTTAAAATTTGCCCACGTCTTGTTAATACACTGCAGTCTTCAAATTTACACAGAGCTGCAGTTCTCCTGTTTTTTCTCAAGTGTCACTGATCTAATCTAGCATGACAGCTGAGAAACGATGTCAGATGCGTTACAGTTCAGTTTAAAAAACATCCTCTACCTGGTATCTCTGCAGTGATTGTCTTGCTGCTCCCTGAAACCTCTTCATCATCATCTGATGAACTCGTGCTCGAGTCACACGTCAGGTCACTATCACTGGTACTGCTGTCCTGCAGCAGGTTGTACTTCTTGCGAGCAGCTGCCTCGCGCTTCTGTCTTAAGAGCCGGATTCTTTCTTTGTGCTTTTGGCTTCGATGACCTTTTACCCTGGTAACACGACCATTCTGGTTATCGCTAGACTGCCGGTTTTTCTTGGCAGCCATGGTTGACGTTTCACTTTCGGACCTGGATCGCCTGGATTTCCTCCCAACTGCAGCCCCTGACACTGCAGAAGGGTCTCCCTCTACAGCAGCTTCAGCTTGACAGGGCTCATTCTCTTCTGTGGAAGACAATGTATCTGAGTCAGCCAAATGCCCGCTGGAAGAAGGGGAAAGCATGCAATGATTAGAAGAGTCACTCTCGTAAACGCGACCACCCGTCGGCTTGTCGCTCTCTGTAGACGCTAGCTGAGACTCCGAGGAGTCTCGCCTCAGTTCCATCAGTAAGCAAGGCATCGAAGAGAGCACTGCAGAGTCTGCTGATGTGGGCACGCTGTCTTTCTGAGTCTGTGTCTCCAGTTCTATAGGTCCGTCTTCATCAGGAGCCGTCTCTTGCTTTTCAGAAGTCTTTGGTGGAACTTCCGAATCAACAAGTTCTTCTGATTTTCCCACTGCCTCCATCTTCATTTCAGAACACCAAGGTTCTCCTGGTCTCAAAGCATGGAGCACGCGGTCAGGAAGACTGGGTAAACTAGATACGGACTTCAGCAATGCAGCAGCCTGCACAAGAACAGAACAGTAAGAGTAATTTACCCAATTAACTCGCCCAATCGTGCTCTTCACAGCACTACCTAACCAACTCATTGCTTTCAATTACCGACAGCATGATTCAGTATCATATTTGTTTTCTTTATCTACTTTTTCCTAGTGAACCCATCCTGTTACACCAAACTCTTCTTCCTTTCACACGCTCATGAAGGATGCTACTGGAATCACATTAAAAGCGATTCACCTCACGACAATAATGAAAACAGATCAGAAAATAACAAAAATATTTCTAAACCCTTACCTTATAAAATTTAAATCAATGTATTATAAGCAACATATGCTAAACATCTTTAGCTACAACTTCAAATGTATTTTAATGGAGAATTTTAGCCCTTATGAACAATGTCAGTCTGAAAATTCCCAGACTTGGTAGTCATCTACCTGGACAGACCAGAATATAGTTCGGTTTCCATATCAATGAGAAATCTACTTCCTGTTGAACAGGACCTCAACCTTATAAAATGACAATGTTTTTATGGTGATTTGCAAACTTGCAGTATCAACATGATACAGGAGAAATCCAGTCACTTTGAGCAGAAACCGAACGGCTGCTGAACATTACAGAGCAAGACTACAAACACCCTCCTGCTCCAGCAGGACCGCTCTGCCAGCAGATCTCAGGTAACAAACATGGATCTACAAGAAGTGCCATGAAGTGATACAAAACTGTCAAGGACACTGGATTGACAACATCTACAGGCAAGGTCTTTAGAAACATTAGCTATGTGTAACACAGATTTGCTCTTGGCAGAGAACTACCATGCTCGTGAGTCATGTAAAGATTTTTAGGAGGATCTAATACACCGTTCCAGTGCTCCTTGAGTGTCTCCCATAAAAGTCCCGGTCATGTGAGAACCTACGGGCTGACCTTGTATCCACCCACAGCAGTATCCCACACTTTACTTCAAGTTACAATTTAATAAATGGCATTGCTTCAGTGCAAACACAAAAACCCTAGCTATTTATCTGATTGATGACTTGCACATTGTCAATCAAAAAAGCACCTGAAGCACCTTCAGGGAAATTTTGGTTTCAAGATCAGTATTTACCGTATTATCTTCATTATTCCCACTCTGCAATCCACCTGAATTTTCACTTGGAATTCAACATAAAGATCTTTTAATTGCCACCTTTGCTTACAGATTAATGGTATGGAACAAATCATTTACAGGTTCAGAAGTACACTAAACGAAAAATTTATGGCACTTCAAGAAAAGTGCAGACAATAAAAAGCAGTGTTAAGACTTCATTTGATTTTTTAGAAACGCATTTCTGCAGTCAAAGGAAATCAGTACCTGAGCGGCCTGAGAAAGCTTGGAGGGTTCAGAGATTTTTTTGCACCCTGACAATACTTTTTCACTTTCCTGATCCACGCCAAGCTGCCTGTAACTGCACACATATAATTGTATGCTGCTTCCCCCTCTCCATCTGCAGCGCAGAATGAGGCTACTTCCCTGCTTCTAAAAGGTGCCATGAAAAGCTCAATGTTGTCCCGTCTGCCCTAACCCACTTTGAAAGTTCATTTTTAAAGACTATTAAAATAGAGTTCATGCTTCCTTCAGGCTAATGAACTTAACACTGGATGGTGCAAGGGAATTACGAAAATATTTATGGGAGAGAAACATCAGTGAAGGAAAGAAAGCTTAGTTAATATCAGACAACACAACATAGATGGGGATGATGGCTCTAGGTCTGCTAAATATGAAAAAAACCCAAAACAAACCAAAACCCAAAAGAAAACCCAGCACTCTACTCCCACAAAAAAAAAAAGAGAATAAAATACATACTGTAAAATACAGGAACGCATATATAAGAAAAATGTTTGCCAATACTTCCACTGAGTAAAAATCCCTTGAAAGCAACTTAGAAGAAGAATTTCTGGAGATGGTAATTTAATGTAGGCAATAAATATGATGTCAGAACCAATTTATTTCCAAGGCCACAGCACAGCATCAACAAACCCAAATGATGAACACACATGTTCATAAACACATCCCAATACTGTAATAAAACTGTAATCCTGTAATAAAAATCAGTATTTCTATGTATTTCATCTGCAAATCTACATTATCAAATGATTCTCCTATTATACACGTAAGTAAAACACAGATTTGATGATTAAATGACTGGCCAAGAGTTATACACAGTGGGATATGCATTGTACCTGCTAGTGCAACTACCAGCTTTGCTCCGGCCGTGCACTTTGAAAAGACAAATATCTTTTCTAAGAGCTTTGAAATAGACTTTCTGCTCACGCAAGGACACATTTCACAGCTCAAACACATACAGGAAGACTATTAACCTGGCCAAAAGAAAAGTAGTTAAAAATTCGTACTAATAACTGCAGAACAGGTTCTGCACTATTCATCCTTTTAGCCCAGGGAGCACAAAGGACGGAGCTCGACACAAAGCTAAAGGGCAGCCAAAGTGAACTGGAGATTCTTTTTTTCACACACATCCTACTTGGGAACATCATCTACCTCACAGCTCCCAAAGGGACTATAAGAACACCTGCACTCGCCTTTCCATCCCTCTGGCCTATCAGCCAGAAAAAATTACATTTCGTCTACACGCTGCCACCTTGCTAACAGTCTGATTCAACAACTTAAGAAGATTTTTATATTATTATTAGGTAGGATCTTGCTTTAACTACTCCAACCATGCTGGTTTGATCCCCCACACTGGGATGAGTGAAAAATATTTTCAGTAATGAAGCAGCACAGGGATCGGTAACTTCACAAAAGTACATCTGGGTCCACGTTGGTGTACATTTCTGTGTCTGTGGACAACATACTTGCTCCAATGAGGTTTGGACTCCCAGATCCCTTGATCTGGCTATTTAAAAAGTCAACAATTTGAGTACTAGCATGGATATAAAAAAGAATTTCGTATTTATCTCGGTGGAAAAAGAAGTCTATCGTGACTCAAACAGACTTTGCTGCAGGGAAGAATACAGACAGTTCAGGGGAAAATATCTATGCCAAGGAAAGCCTTGCCTCAAAGAAAAATAAAATGTACTGATTTAGCTCTACTTGAGAAATTTATAGATCAGAGAGAGGAAGACGATATTGAAAAACTCCCAACTCCTTTCTTGCCACTCACTTTTCTAGTAACAGTACTAGAAAAGGTAACCTCAAGGTGATGCTTGACTAGTTTCTTACTTACGAAATGAGAACAACACAGCACTGAAAAACAAGCTGTGATGCTTACAGACACAGATGGGTACTTAATTAGACATTGCTCAGAAATGTCATTCTCCTTTTCCTGATGCACAGATAACTGCACTGATGATTTTAAAAAGCAATTCTGTAAGAGCTTCTGTGCTAGATTTTTCCAACAGAAATGATTGTATTTTCCAACCACATACAGAAAACACCAGTATGTAGAATTCATTAAATATCTAACTGTATCTTTTACCTGGGAAGTATTTTCAAATTGTGGACTCATTTGTAAAGGCATGTAATTTGTACACTATGAAAACCACACTTCAGTGAAGAAATCCAGAAGGATTTTGAAGGTCAGATCAGCAGAGACAGCCCGGTCAGTCTAATAGCTCACTGCCATTAACAGGGATGGGTTTTACCTCCCTCGTTTTTACCACCTACTCATGATTGCCAGTCGTATTCCCTCCTTTGCACCAGAACTGGCTCACCCTTTCTTGGGTAGATTTAATTCACTAAGCCAGCAGAAAACAAAATCAGAAAATAAGTGAATCTTTCTGCCAGAGCCGGCAGGAAAATGAGTGAAGGAAGAGCAAGCAATAGCCATCCCTTTAGGAAAAAAAACCCCAAATCTGATTAAAAACTACCTGCTGTTTGGTCTCATCACACCTTGAACTCACAAGTTCCGACCAGGACAGAGTACTGAGTGTTTCTTTCGCAGAACTGTTTGCTAAGAAGAGATTTTTTAAAGATAAAAATGATTAAAAAGCAAAAAAGTAAATCCAAACAGGTGTTAGGAGCTTCCTAAAGAACAGCTATAATGGAATGTATGTTATTAAGCAAGATACACTACTGCACAAAGAGTTATATCGACGATGGCATGCAGGCCCTTTATCAATAACTGGCCACTCACACATCCTTCAAAATATTTTTGTTTGGTTTGCTCTCAGTAAATGTTGTTCTTTGTAATTGTACATCCTACAATGTCAGGAGGAAACAAACGACAACATCTGAAACACTAATAAACACCATGATACCCTAACCTTAACTGTACGTTATCACTTCAGGTGTTATTGAACTGATTCACGATAAAGAACGCCTAGCTTATACGAAGCAAAGCAGAGATATGACAGGCTCTGACTTCAAAAGTACTGAAGTTTTTCATAGCAGCTTGCTGTTAGAAGCCACTTCAGTTTATTACTGACACATTTCCTCTTATTCAGAGTCCAACAGACCACTTATTTTCCCTACTCACGACCACACCACCTTCTTATGCCAGTTCCAGCGATTGTTTAAAAGAAAAGAATTACCTAGCACAACATTGTCTTAACAAGTCAAGAGCCTATGGGCAAGAATTAGAGGGCAGGCCAATACAGGTGACACTGTTGTGGGTGTTTACTATAGGCCACCTGATCAGGAAGAGGAACTTGACGAGGCCTTCTACAGACAGCTGGAAGTTGCCTCACAGTCACAGGCCCTGGTGCTCATGGGGGACTTCAACCACCCTGA